>CM051825.1:108810911-109318411 GCA_028451465.1 Erethizon dorsatum
TGGGAATGATTTATGATTCCAATAGCCCATTTGTTCTTAGAATATTCTTTTTTTTGTTTTGCTTCATTTTGTTTTTTTATGTGGGTACCGGGAGTCGACCTCAGGACCTCGCGCTTGCCGGCCAGCGCTTGTGCCGCTGAGTGATATCACCGGCCCTTTTTTTCCTTTATGCGGGTACTGGGAGTCGAACTCAGGACCTCACACTTGCCTGGCAGGCGCTCATGCCCCTGAGCTATCTCACCGGCCCAGAATATTCACTTTTTGTGTGTGTGTGTGTGGGTACCGGGGGGTCGACCTCAGGACCTCGCGCGCCAACAGGCACCCGTACCGCTGAGCGATATCACCGGCCCCTTTCGTATGTGGGTTCCGGGAGTCGAACTCGGGCCCTCGCGCTTGCAAGGCAGGCGCTTACGCCGCTGAGCCATCTCACCGGCCCAGAATATTCACTTTTAAAGTAAGACTTCTACAACTTCGTTTTCTTAAGAGTTTTGAAGTAATTATGTGATGACTATATTTTTAAATTTTTTATAACACTCTTATTTGCTGGGCATGGTGGTGCATGCCTATAATCCCAGCCCTCTGGAGGCTGAGGCAGAAGGATCGAAAGTGTGGGCCCAGTCCGGGTGACTTAGCAAGAACCTGTTTCCAAAAAGGGGGAGGGGGCTGGGGATGTAGCTCTGTATTAGGACCTTGAGCTTAATCCCCAGTACTGTGGGGCGGGGGGGTGCATTAACAGTGACCTGTCTGTAATAAAAAACAGCACGGTGTGGGGGTGGGGGGCCTTGGGAGGGAGAAAGAAAGGGTTAAAAGATCAGTGCTGACAGAACCATGAAGGGGCTCATCGCCAGAGCAGGCTGTCACAGTCTGCCAAAGTGATGGAGCTTATCACTGCCCTCCCCCTTCTGATCACTGCCCCTTTGGCCTTTGTCCCTTGGTTTCCTTCACGAATTTCTCACCTGACCTGTGATTTGTATGTATATCTCCTCCCACCCCAGCCCACACTTGACTGTTCATCCCACAACAGTAAAAACACTGTTCACTTGCAACCCATGCTCTACAACACCCGCTCACAGCAGCCCTCATAACTGGTGAGCCAGTGTGTGAGCGAGGTCACCAGTGTGTGGTGACAGCTGAACAGATGTGCTTAATGTGTGACTTACTTGTTATAAACTGGAACCACCGATAAAACCTGCATAGGAAAAATCATATTACAAGAACATTAAAAGGTGGATGAAATAAATAGGATGAATATAACTACTTAACAGTTTAGTGTATCTTGGGGTGATCGTTGTAGACTTCTTCATCTTTGGCTTTCATGCATGCGTGTGTGTGTGTTTGTCAGGGGGAGGGCACATGGGATAGAACCCAGGACCTTTGTATTGAGCTACATCCCCAGCCCTTTTTTTTTTATTGTCAGACAAGTTCTCACTAAATGCCAAAGCTGGGCTCAAACTTGCAATCCTCCTGCCTCAGCCTCCCATAATGCCAGGATTTTGAGAAAGATCGGTCCTGGTTGGTCTTGAACTAGCTCAGGCCAGCCTTGAACTCAGTCCTCCTGCCCTAGTCTTCTGAGTATTGGGATTGTAGACACACATCACCACTCCCAGCTGCTCTTTTTTTTTAAATTAACAATGAGCATATATTCAATTATGCCTATTTCTTTTTAACGTGAATAGAAACTTAGGTGGAGACAGGTAAGGATGGATACTTTTTCCTATACAGAAACAAGTTCAGAAAATGTTGTGGCTTTCAAAAAAACATTTAAAAAAAAAATTTTTTCAACTACACAGAACGTTTTACTGTAACATTTTCATCCACCACACTTCTTTGACTTCAGAGAATTCTTTTCATCACTATTAACTAAGACACAAGTATCCTGGAGAAGTTGGACATCACAACACAACTCACCTGGAACACTGCCTCCAGACTGAGGTTTGCCTGCCCTGTGGCATTTAGAGCTTTGATGGCAGGTGTTCTGTGGGGACAACAGTCAAAGGTCACTAGGCACTTCTGAATCTCCTTAGCTGCCATGTGGGAGGTATGACGCAAGGCCTCTTTTTATTATCTCCCCTTCCCCAAAAATGTCTCTGGCTCCCAAGTACGTCCTGCCTCGGCTAGGACCACCCCGGTGGGATTCACTGGACAGCCAGCCTGGCCCCATGTGCTCCCGAAGGTGGAACAGTTGTTGCAGAATTGAATCACTGCCACCAAACCCGTGAGGCAAAAGCCAAGTGAGGTACACGCTCACCTCCTCTTTGGGCACACACTGGCTAACAATTTGCACAATTAGAAGGGAAAATGAAAGTACTGGACTGGTTTGTTTAAGGGAAATATTTCTCTTTTTTGAAAGTCTTACATAGAAGCCTCTGAATCTGGCCCTCTCCTTTCATGTTGCAGGTGGGTGAGCAGAGCCCAGAGGCCACACAGTGAATCACACTAGGTTGGTGGTGGGACCCCCAGGGCTCCTGCCCTAAGCCCAGGGCCAACCTGATCCGCCCAGCTCCCACCAACCTCCCCACTGCCCTCCTCCACCCAATACACTGCCCTCCCCCTAGTCCAGGCACTGCCAAGGGGGCCAGGGGCTTTTTCTGGAAAGGGACAGCACCTGGAGGTCTCTCTAGTCCCTGCCCACAAGAAAACCTTGCAAACCAGAAAGAATACAGAAGTCTACCTTCGGTCATCTGTCTGAGGCACTGGCTTCCAGTGGTCATAATTGGTCTCAACTCGGAACCACCTGCAACACAGCACATCATCTTGTCCTATCCAAGGTCATTTAGGACATAATTACTGAAGAAATATATTCTAGTTTCATCTAACTAACAAAAGAGATTTTATAAAAAATGACCAGAGCCTTCAGTTCTACTCACGCTCCATTCAAAGGATCTAGAGGCCAAATGTCTGCTGGGCCACCTCGGTTCCTGGTGATGACCACTCCTTCCCTAGGGGCTGTGCCACCGACGATGTAATAAGCATCAGCGATAAGGGGAGTCTTGGCCAATTTATAAACAGATGCTTCAAAGTCTTCCGACTCACTCAGGGTCTAAACAGAAAGACAAGCATTGGCAATTCATCCGAGGGAACGGTCCACATCGACTGACGGACACATGGTCCAAAGCACTCCCTGCTGATATCTGAAGACACGGCTGTGAGCTGCTCCGACTTTATCCGCCTGTCACCGGGCTCCTGAGAGGGAAGAAACCTCAGCTTCTGCTGGGGAGCCAAGAGTGGTGGCACTTTCTCAAGAACGGACTGTATGTTCACAAGTCCCAGACCTGGCTCGCCAAACACGGCCAAGCGCTTATAAGGAGATCGCGACACGAAGGACTCCCATGTATCTCCATTCATTTGTTCTTTCCACAGGGAACAAGGATTCCTGCGAGAATTCCTCCTGTGTGTGCGGTCAGCACTGGAGTGGGGCAAGAGCAGTATGACAGACGTAGTCCTTGTTCTCCCCAAACGTCCAAGGAAGACAGAAAAGTCAACAAGCAATGGTGACACCGTGTAAGAAGTGTTAGCACTGGAAAAGGAAATGACAGCCCAGGACCATGCTCACCAGTGTAACAAGAGCTGTGTAACACTGAAGTCAGACTGGGTAAGTGGCAGTCGCGGGAAGAAGAGTGGGGGGTGGAGGAGGGGGCAATGAGTTCTGCTTAGATGGACTCAGGTGGCAAAGATCACGTGTGACATAGCTGTGAAGAGCCTCCCAGGCATTCTCACACCCCCAGGATCCTCCGAGTCAGCCAAAGGCTGGCAGCATGGATAGTTAGGGGATCGCTTTCAAATCCCTCAGCTTCCTGTGTGCTCTGTGCCTGAACTGATCTGCTCGAGACCACTCTGCTGAAGAGGACCAGCCCTTCCTACCTGCGCCTTCACAGCCATTCTCCCAGCACGCTTGGAGAGATGTGCATTTTATGCTCCCCCATCTTGAGTACTGCCAACACTCACTGTGGCAGCGGGAGAGCAGACAGGTTCAAACAAAAGAACAAATCAAAATATCAGGGTCTGCAAAGGCTCCATCATTCCAAACCATGAGCCCCCAGTAGGGCTGCGTAACGTTTCCCTGCCTTCATCACAGTACTGCTGGGGGAGGTGTTTTGATTTGAGTTGGTTTCTTCTGCACTCAGCAGGATGATACAGGGAGGTAAGAGGAGCGATGGGATGTTTGTTCGATTATGTTGCCTCGTCGCTGCCCAACTACTGTCAAAGACTGAGTCTCACAGAGGCGAAGTCAGGGAAGGCAAGCGCCCGAACTGTCTCAGGAAATAAGGAGGAAGTGAGGAGGGATTGCTAACAAGCAAGGGATTTCTTTTTGGAGGAATGAAAATGTTCTAAAATTGTGGTACAGCCTGTCAACTTTGTGAACAAACTAAAAAACAGTGAGTTACAGACGCTAAGTAGGTGAGTTATGTGGTATGTGAATTATCTCCTTATAGCCCACAGTTCCATTCTTAGGTACTTATCCAGCTGAAATGAAATGGACACAGATGGTCACAAAGACTTGTATGAGAATTTTCACCTTATAATTCTAGCTCCAAACTGCAAACAACCTAGTGTCCATCAACGGGAAAATGATACACTGTGGCATATTCATAGATCTGAATGTTCCTCAGAAATAGAAATGAGCTACTGATGTGAACAGTGTGATGGGCCTGAAACACATTAGGCCAGGTAAGAGGAAGAGTCCGCACTCTACGATTTCATTCATATGAATTCGAGAACAGGCAAATCTTGTCTGTGGTGATAGATGACATCAAAGATCAGGTATCTGGGGCAGAGAGTAGGTAGGAATGGAATGGGCATGGGGTGGGGACTGGTTTTAAACAACACTAGGGAAATTTCCACACTGCATGGAAAACAGTCAGGGAGGGAATACTCACAGTGCGGATGAGCCAGCTGACAGGAGAGTGTCCCTGAAAAAGGGCGGCAATCGCATTCTCCCACCACCAGCCTTTATCTGCCAAATTGAGGAAGGAACAGTAAGCTTGTTGTCCAAGCATGCCTAAATTTTTTTTTTCTTCAACTTCTTTTCCCATATAATGGGCTGATGAGGGAGAAAGGTTGGTTGATGGAGAGTGATTTTACTAGGATCCAGTTTTCAAAGGATAAGCCTGAATTTCATGGCAACCATAGAAACATCACACATATGTGTGCACAGATGTGAGTACATACACATACATACATACAATAAATACAGATGTTCTAGCAAACAAAAAATATACTCGATGAAATTCTCAAAGAATCTTTTGTACCCTGATACAACAATTATCATGCTAAAATCATTCTATCCATAATTAAATTATGTATCTTCCAAGAGAAATAGTTCAAAAAATATTAGGAAGAATGTAGAGAACTAATATCTTTATAATTTATTTATACCCTTAAGACCTTTAAGTTTGATTTGTGCTCACATTTTTGGTGGTTGTTTTCTTTTTTAACTTTCATTGGGTTCACATTTTTTTAAAACTACAAATTTTCAAATTACTTTTCTTTTAAAAGTTTCCGTAGAGGATTTCCATATAGGAAATAAGCAGTGGCTGGGGGCTGTGGATATAGCTCAGTGGCACAAGTGCAAGCCTGGCAAGCGCAAGGTCCTGAGTTTGATTCCTGGTACCAAAAAAAAAAAAAAAGGAAATAAGCAGTGGCAACAAGAGGAAAAAAGACAAGTCAGACTTTATTAAAAATATAATGATTCAGGGCCGGTGATATAGCTCAGTGGCATAAGCGCCTGCCTGGCAAGCGCAAAGTCCTGAGTTCGACTCCCACTACCTGCATATATAAAATAAAGTAAAATAAAATATAATGATTCTATGCAGTAAAAACAATATTGAAGGAATAAAACAGCAACCCATAGAATGAGAGAAAATGTTTGCAAACTATGTAACTGATAAAGAATTGGTATCTAAAATACATAGAGAACTCCTAAAATTCAACAACAAAAAATTCAAATATGGGGAAAGGGCTTGAACAAATATTTCTCCAAAGAAGATATACAAGTGGTCAATAACCACAAGAAAAGATACTCAACATCACTAGTCATTAGAGAAATACAAATGAGGCACCACCTCATACCCACCGGTTATTATAAAAAAAAAAAAAAAATGTGTTGACAAAGATGTAGGGAAATAAGAACACTTATACACATTGGGGGGATATAAAATAATATAGCCATGGTGGAAAACAGTATGGTAGTGCCTTGAAAAATTAAAAATGGGATTATCAAGTGATCTAGCAATTTCACTTCTATTTATATTCCCCAAAGAATAGAAGACAGGGTCCTGGACAGATATTAGTACACCCACATTTACAGCAGCATTATTCGCAATAGCTAAAACATGGAAGCAACCCAAACAGCTGTCAAATGGAAAAGCAAAATGTGCTTTATACATACAATGGAACATAATTCAGACTTAAAGGAAAGAAATTCTGACACACGTTATAACACCGCTGTATCTTGAGGACAGTATGCTAAGTGAAATAAGCCAGTCCCAAACAAAAGGACTAAAGATACAGACAATAGAAAGTCGGTCCCGGTGATGCAGGGGAGGAGAAATGGGGAACTGTTTCATGGGTATAGAGTTGTTTCTGTTTTGCAAGATGAAAAGAGTTATAGAGATGGGCGGTGATAACTGGATGTAAAACATTATCAGTGTATTTAGTACCATTAAACAGTACATTCGAAAATGGTTAAGATGGTAAACACTATGTCACATGTATTTTACCGTAAAAAATTTGAGAAAACAAGCTTAAATTGGAAATAAATAAGCATTGAGCATCTATGTACCACATACTGCCTTGGCCTATATCCTTGGAATTTAACAGTAAACAAAAGAAGCTAGTATGAGCAATGTTTTGATAACTGTAGTAAAGAAAATAAAATCTTATAACTGGGAGTAATGAGGGACATGTCCTTTGGGGAGAAGCATCTTAGCCTCTCAGAGCTGTCAACACTGAGCTACAGTGGGAGAGCATTGCAGACAGGAGGCACAGGTGGCAGGCGGGTGGCAGGAGGAGGAAACGCAGGGAGGTACCAGAGCAGCGAGGGGGAGGTGAAAAGGGAGGTACAGGCCACCAAGTGGGACCCTGAGGTCAGAGTCAGGACTCCAGTTTTGCTCTACATGAAATCAGAAGTCACCACAGGGTTTTTTTTGGAGGGGTGCATTTTTTGTTTCATTTTTAATTGACAAATAATTGTGTGTATTTGGAGGATACAATGTGACATTTCAATACCTGTGTACATTGTGGTTTGAACAAATCAGACCATTGTATCCATGGTCTCACATATTTTTTTGTAGTGAGAACATTTAAAATCCCCTTGAACTGGACATGGTGGCGCACGCCTGTAATCCCAGCACTCGGAAGGCTGAGGCAGGATGATCACCATGAGTTCAGGACCAGCCTGGGCTACACAGTGAGTTCAGCCTGAACTGCAGAGTGAGATTCTGTCTCAAAAAAATAAATAAGTAAAATAAAATAAAATCTCCTCCTTTAGCCATTTGGAAATATACTTGATTACAGTCACCATGATGTGACTAGGGATCACCGGAACTTATTCCTCTTGTCCACTTGAGACTCTGTATCCTCTGAACAACATTTCTTTTCTGCACCCTTTCCACCCCTTACCCTCTGGGAACCACTATGTTCTTCTATGAGTTCAAAGTTTCACATTCCACACATAAGCGAAGTCATGCATTCCTTGTCTCTCTGAGTGCCAAGGGGGTTCAGACAAAGTGACCACCTGATCATTGCAGCTGCTGGGTAGAGAAGGAAGTGCAGAAGGTGAGACAGAGCCAGGGAAGCAGTGGCCCCGCCAGGCAGGGGAGGTGGAAAGAATGGCCAGGTACAGTCTGGCTAGGGTGGCACAGCTGACCACAATGGGTTAAGGGGTCAAAGATGACTTTGGGAACCTCTGGCGGGCAGAGTGTTCCTGAGACATGCAGAGTGAAGAGAACACATCTGGGTAAAGGCAGAGTGGGGCAGGAACAGAGGAAATGAAGACAGCAAGAGCACAGCAGACAGCCAAGGGGAGGTGAGGGGAGGCGGGTGGGGACCCCAGGCTGGGGCTCAGAGGAGATGTGACAGGAGCAAAGGCTTCTGTCCTTCTTAATCTGTGCCAGGAACTGCCTTGAGTACTTCAAATATACTAACTCCCTTTGTAAGTGTCTGTGTGTGTGTGTGTGTGTGTGTGTGTGTGTGTGCACGTGCACACATGTATAGTGACTGAGCCAGGGCCTTCACACTGAGCCACATCCCCAGCCCTTTTTAAAAATTTTTCAGACCTAGTCTCACTAAGTCATTAAGTTGCCCAGGCTATGTTGCAATTTGTAGTTCTCCTGCCTCAGCCTCCCAGAATACTGGGATTACAGGTATGCACCCCCACATCCAGCTACATTAACTCAATTCACCCTTAAAGCAGCTTTTCAGAAGAGGAAACTGAAGCACAGCTAGGTGACGCCCTGGAGCTTCCATTATGCTTAAAATCCACACACTTCATCATGCCCCTGTGCCATGGTCCCGGTGTCCCCTCCACCTCTAATGTCCCTACCCCTTACTTCCAGCTGTCATCATAGGAACCCGGTTTTGTTTCTGGAATCCGTCAAGCCTATTCCTGCCTCAGGCTTCTGCCTGTGGTGTGATTCCTCTGGGAACGGCCAGCCCACCTTCTGCAGAACTGCTGCAGGGAACCCCTCAGGAGGCCTTCCTCACCCCTCCATACCCCACCCCTCAGCCTTTGGCAGGACTGTGACCACGGGAGACTGCCACTGCCTGCAGGCTCCTATCTCCTCCCTCACCAGGATGGAGCCCTTCCCGTGGCAGTGCCCTTGCTCGCCTTCTGTCAGGCAAGGGAAGGAAGTACAGGGACAGGAGTGAACAGGGTTGGGGTTCCATGGGGCTCAGGAGCACTTTCCCCATTACCTCGCTCATCGCCAGACACTGTGAACTTGTGCGGGCTCTGGCCAGTCCATAATCCCACGTAGCCAATAAAAGTGGTTCCTGTGAACGCAATCTGAAGCCGAGAGACGCGTCATTTCACCGTGCCAACAAAGACGGACTGAAATCACCTGTTTCTGTCCCACAATTTCCTGGACTGTTTTTCTTGTAAGTCATGATAATAACAATAATCATCATCTCTGAAATAACCTTCTCGAATGGAAGTTCTTAACCTGAGAAGTCCCTGGGTAGAATCCAATGGAAGGAAGTGGATGGGGAAAAAGTTATGCCTTTATATTCACCAACCTCCACCTGAAATTTAACTCCTTCTATAGAGAGTGCATACAATAAATCACGCCATAACAGCCATCCCTGTCCATTCTGTCACCAGGAGACACCTCAGGTGTTTTCACACGCACCATGGTGGTTGCAGAGAACGTGAGACACCGCTTCCCACAGCTGTCACCCCGCTGCAATCATGGTAAGCAGTCTCACTGCTGTACCTACGTAATGTGTTGTTTAAAAAAATATAGTATTAAAATGGCCATATTTCGGGCCGGTGAGATGGCTCAGCGGTGTAAGCGCCTGCCTGGCAAGCACGAGGGCCCGAGTTCGACTCCCGGAACCCACATACGAAAAAGGGGCCGGTGATATCGCTCAGTGGCACGGGCGCCTGCTGGTGCGCAAGGTCCTGAGGTCGACCCCCGGTACCCACAAAAAAAAAAATTAAAAAAAAAATAAAATGGCCATATTTCCACATAAACCATTTTTTACGTAATCCAATATATTTCATTTTATGTACTTGAAAACGTTATTCACCAAAGGGCCCATGCCCAAAGAAATCCTGCCCGGGAAATAGCAGATAGGGTCTGATTTTAAAACTTGTTTTGGGGCTGGAATGCAGCTCAGTAGTGCAGCACTTGCCTAGCATGCTGGAGGACCTGGCTTCAATCCCCACTAAAACAAAATATTAAAATAAGTTATTTTGATTTGATTATAAGAGATAAATATTATAAATTTTATAAGTGGGACTGCTCACCAATAATAGCCACACTGAAATTTTAAATATTTAAAAAGTCATTTTACACATCTTCCATTTAACCTTCACAATTACCCCATGAGTGAGAGGGGTCACCTCCACTTTAAAATTATAGTGGTGCCTCAGATCATGAATGCTTTTGTTTGCAAACAATTTAGTTCGCAAACAGAAGCGTTCGGCAAAGTTTTGTTTTTGTTTGCAAACTCTGCATCAGGTAACCAACATAACTTCAGCTCGGCCACCTTTCCATACAAACGTGAACGTGGCCATCATTTCCAAAATCATAGAACAAATTAAGTTCATGAACTGAGGTACCACTGCACTGTAATAAATTCTGACTGAAAGAAACCAGTATATTACCCCAGGAGAAAAACCAAATTCTTGGGCCGGTGAGATGGCTCAGCGGCATAAGCGCCTGCCTGGCAAGCGTGAGGGCCCGAGTTCGACTCCTGGAACCCCCATACGAAAAAGGGGCCGGTGACATCGCTCAGTGGCACGGGCGCCTGCTGGTGCATGAGGTCCTGAGGTCGACCCCCGGTACCCACAAAAAAAAAAAAAAAAAAAAAAAAACTCTTTATTTCCAATACCAGATTTTATTTTTCAAGGAAATGCTTAAAACAATGCACAGGGTATATTATTTAGTAAAAGTTCACTAACGTGTTTATATATTAAGAAATTAATTAGGCCTAGGTAAATATTTTTCCTTAGGAAACAATCTTCAGTCAGTAATCTCTTTTTCTTGAATTATTTATCTTACCTCAACTGGTTGTGAAAATAATTTAAGGTGGCTAAATCACAAGGGCAAGGCAATAGCCTTCGTTTTCTAAATGCTTCCCACCCCTGTAAGGCTCCAATCCAGCCTGACTCGCCCAGCCCCACACCTGCTTGCCAGCAGAGGTACGACTCTGCTCAGCACCACAGCTGTCATCGGCAAGCACAGGATGTCATAAAGGAGATAAGATGGAACAAGGAATTTTCCCCAGCCATCTGGAGACACCCAAAAATTTATACCAGACAC
Organism: Erethizon dorsatum; assembly: GCA_028451465.1. NCBI lineage: Eukaryota > Metazoa > Chordata > Mammalia > Rodentia > Erethizontidae > Erethizon > Erethizon dorsatum. Next base: position 108,821,897 of record CM051825.1, read on the forward strand.
TTCAAGGACTTTGCCCACTGAGGTGCAAGACTGCCAGAGAACTTGGACCACAGATGTTTATTAAAATGTTACCACCTAATGTCCCCGGCCTTCTTTCCACCCCTATAAAAGGGGCCCACTTCTCTTTGTTCTCTACAGATGGGCTTATCACTCTCTGTCTGCCTGCACCCAGGCACAATAAATTCCATGCCATGTTGCCTTTACACAAGCCTGGTGGGCTTGGCTGGTTTCTGCCCCTCACACCATGTGTTACAACCTCCATCATAGAAGTAACATAAGAGTAGGTCCACTTGCTACTAAAGCCCTTTTAAAATGTTAATTCTATGAGGAAAAAAAGAAGTCATTCTAGGGTCACCTAATTTGCAAACACGCTGTCCTCTAGGCTAGCATTACTTCTGGAGGGCTGAGAAAGTTAAAGTTATGAAAATCTACATCATGGTATAGTTTCCAATTAGAATACATAATTATCAGATGTAAATTGTAAGATATTTTATCTTGCAGCTTTTTAAATCTGTATTTCTAAAAGTTAGTAGATCTCTTCATCTCTGCCATGTCAGTTAAAATATACAACCCCTTAGCAAGGGACTAATTTACAATGTAACTAAGGGTGAGCTTCGGCCAAGAAAGAAAACAAAAGCTATTTGAAGGCTGAAGGCCTGGGTTCTGCGCCAGCTCGCAGGTCCCCCTGTGACCAGGCTGGTGAGTCTCTGGAAGGCGCCTCATCCAGACAATAAAGATGAGGCTGTGCCTGCCTCTCAGGGCTGAGTGCAGGGTTAAATAAGGTCCTATATAGAAAAAAATACTTTTAAAATGATGACCACTACCCAAGAACGAGAGAGGAGTTATTCTGTGGATAGCCTGCTCTCAATTCAGCAAAACAATTTATTGGCCCTGTGTCCTCTGTCAAGCAATGACGTTTGGCAATAACAGCTTGAGCAGAGTGCGCCCCACATGCACTGCTTTCACAGAGCATCGGGACAGAAGCGACGGCAGAGACCACAGCCGCCAGAGTGAGTCAGGGAGAAGAGGTGGAATGGCTTATCTTTATCGCAGTTATTCCTTTGTCTATTTATGACAATATTTCCTCATTGTAGAATAATGGAGAAAAACATAAAGTAGTAAAATAATTATGCCATCATTCACTAATTAGTTAATAATTTTGCAGATTTTCTTTAAGAACTTATACATTTATAGTATCACTTATCACTTAACACTGTCTTTGCAGTAAACCTTGAGTTAGCTATCAAATTAATAGTGGCAAAGTAAAGGAAAGAGTTTGGGAAAGGAGAAAATTTCACTTTAAATATTTCTGTATTGCTTAAATTTTTATAAGAATAAGTTTATCTTCCTAAAAGCACATGACTACTATTTATTTGGTTTTTTGAGACAGGGCCTCACTATGTATGTAGTTCAGGTTGGCCTTGAACTCACTGTGAAGCCCAGGCTGGCCTCAAACTCATGGTGATCTTCCTGCCTCAGCCTCCTGAGTGCAGGGATCACAGGGTAAACAAGTTTTTAGGATTACGGAACCAAGCCCTAACTCCAAAGATCTTTAAAGCTAAAAATCTGTCTTTTGCATGCCATGTTCTGTTTCACATCAGGAACAAGTTTTGCTTGCGTATTCAACAAACGTGGATTTATGCTGTCTCTCTAGAAGCTCTCATTAGTATAAAATGGTATTAATATATAATTAAAATCATTGACAGATGTGTTGTCAATACACTACGATCAGGCTACATGGACAAGTGCTTGTTTAGGAAGGGCTGGACTGCTGGACATGAGAGACTGGGGCCAATGGTTCTACAGGAAATGGAGCTGCAAGAAATTCAGGCCAGAAGTCAGGGTGTGGAAAGTTATGATGATGTTCCAGAAGATGAGATGACTGTATCTGAATAAATGTAGGTTTTTGTTTGTTTGTTTGTTTGTTTGTTTGAGATAGGGTCTCACTGTGTAGTTCAGGCTGGCCTTGAACTCACTGTGTAGTTCAGGCTGGTCTCGAACTCACAGCAATCCTCCTGCCTCAGCCTCCTGAGTGCTGGGATTACAGGCAAGCACCACCACACCTGGCCATAAATGTAGATTTTTATACATCAAAAAATGTATATTTTATAAATAAATAAATGAATGTAGATTGTTTTATGTGAAAAAATGAGTTGTCTGCTGAAAATAAGCCCTACAGCATCTTTTGGAGCAAAAATTCATATAAGAATTCACGTAAGTCTTATTTTCAGGGAAAACCGGTAAATTAGCAGGCCATCTAAATGACTGCTGATCTGCTCAAGAAAAGTGCTTCGGATTCTGTTCATACATGGTATGGACCATACCTGCCCATTCTTCAAGAACTGCACATCCACTGTCAGCTTGCGTAAGAGATCTCCAAAAGGATAGTCCAGATTCCGACCGTGATAAATGTGGCCTCTGGAGTCTTGGGCCACAACACTGGTGCAGAATCTAAGAAGGAGAAATGCCCAGTGTGAATGAGGAAGCAAGAACAAGGAAAATGGGTTTTTCATTTTTAAAACAAGTGCTCAAAGTTACAGGGTGTTTTTTCTTATAGTTGACATATATGCTTATACAAAACTATGGATTCACAATTCAAGCTGAAAAGTACACCAGGTCACAAGTCATCTGCTCACTCAGCGTTAGCAGACGTAAGCCCTGGCCCCACGGACGGCACAACAAACATGATAGTGAGAATTTCATTTTTAATCACTTCATCTTTTTAAAACAGAGTCTTGCTATATAGCCTAGGCTGGCCTCAAACCTGTGATCCTCCTCCCTCAGCCTCCAGACTGCTGGGATTACGAGCATGCACTACACACCTGGCTTTCAACCACTTCCCTGTGAAACCAATGCTGGGCTCAGCTTGACCTCTGAACTCTGCTTACCCCTCTGCTTGGCAGTAAGTATCCCTCCTAAAACTTTATTCAAAGCTAGGTTAGGCCTATTTCTCCACCATATGAATTTTGCAGACTATGTTCAATGGCATTAAATTATTCATTTCTACAATGCTTCATTTTACCTCCTTGGGAAAATGGTCAATTCTTTAGGGGTTCAGTACTGTTTCTGTCCCTCTCAGAGCTCCTTGCACACAGGTAGTAAGAGAAAAGGACTTTTAAAGAACTTCTGACTCAGCTGGCCATGGTGGTGCACACCTGTAATTCCAGCACATAAAGTGTAGCTAGCATTATTCTGACTCAAACAGCCTTCCTTCCAAAATGAGAACGAAGCATTGTCTTCGTGCAGGGCATGGTGCCACACACCTATAATCGCGCACTCTGGAGGCTGAGGCAGGAGGATCGCAAATTCAAACCCAGCCTGGATGACTTGGTGATTTAGGGAGAGCCTGTCTCATTTCTGAGTAACAGGATTGTGCTGAGTTTCTTCTTTACATTTTCTGTATCGCTGATTTTCTGCAATGCTTACGTATCACTTTTATAATCAGGAGAAAAAGTGTTACTTAATTTTTTTTTTTTTTTTTTGGTATGTTTAAAGAAGGAAGCTTGGTCAGGGTTTAATTCCTCCTAAGGTTGCTCATCTTCAAAGGGCTCATGTCTGGGAGGGTACTGACACATATGGGCAGGGACTAAAGCAAAGTCTGCAGAGTCGCTCTGGAAGGTGGCCTTTCAAACTTGGCAGGAGGGCTGGTGAGATGGCTCAGCAGCATAAGCGCCTGCCCGGCAAGCGCGAGGGCCCGAGTTTGACTCCCGGAACCCACATACAAAAAAAGGGCCAGTGATATCGCTCAGCGGCACGGGCACCTGCTGGTGCGTGAGGTCCTGAGGTCGACCCCCGGTACCCACAAACTTGGCAAGAAATCCATCCTTCCATCTCATGCCCAAATGCTGTAGGATGACACAGTGCACCAACAAAGGGGACCAGTGAGGACACGGGCTCTGCTGTGGGAAAGGCACTGCAGGGCACTGGAGACCTATGTGCTTTTAGCAGTACCTTTGGAACTCACCAGCCAGGAAACTGCCAGCAAGTTGTCCCCTCCGAGCTTGGTTTCCATGTCACAAAACAGAAAATACCATCTTCCCCCTGGGGCTGTGTTCACAAAGTGTCCAGTACCCAGTAGGCTCAATAAAGCGTAGCTAGTATTGTTCTGACTCAAACAGTCTTCCTTCCAAACTAAGAACTAAGCATTGCCTTTGTGCTGGTCATGGTGCCACACACCTATAATCTCAGCACTCTGGAGGCTGAGGCAGAAAATCCTGAGTTTCAGGCCAGCCAGGGCTACACAGTGACTGTCTCAAAAAACCAAGCCAAGAAACCTACAAAACAAAACAAACAAGCAAACAAAAACCATTTCCTTTCTTAATGCTAGTGGGATCTGATGGTGTTTTATGTTATGAGGCAATTTAATAAATACCTTAATCTGAGATCGAGAGATTAGATTTTTTTTACTAGAATTTTGGCTTTAATCTGCTTAAATAGTGACTCCAAATGAGAATGAAAACGATCAGTCATTTTTCATTGAGAAAGCCACTGATCAGAATAGGACAATTTAGTTCAACTGAAAAGCACCTTAATTGACCAGGACTGTGTCTCTCATGCGTCTCAAAGCATCTCCCTAAAGAGGCAAGCATCCTGGCGCTTCCTAACTTAACTTTTCCTAGGTGTTCTGGAAAGATGCCAGAGGCAGTACTGCAATTTTTATTATCCTGAGAGATTCCCCCTCCTCATCTTTAAGCAGCCTGAAGCTGGGAAGATCAGCAAGACGTTACTACACGAGGTGGCTGCACAGTAAGTGGTCCAGGCAGAAGCCAAGTCAAACCTCTCTTGATACCAGGACCTGTTAGGAGCCTTAAGGGTGGCCCTGGGCTGTGCTGGGACCACCGCACTCCCCATGTCGTCTGACTTTGGGTGCCTGGTCCGCAGGCCACACGGGCCTTGTTAGAGCACAGCTCCCTGTGAGCCTAGCCCTGGTGGAAGCTGAGCCTGCAAGAGTAGTCAGAGTCACCAGCCAGGACAAACATGAAGGATACATCCAGCGGGATAAGGGGTGCAGGATGGCCTGCTGTGGGGACCAGCTGGGGGTCACTGGGCTAACCAGAGGGTCCCACGAGAGAAAGCTACTTCCCAACACTTCTGGGACAGTACATTTTGAGCAGAGTTTGGAAGTGGGATGCTCCTTGTGGAGTGGTAAGAGGACAGGGGCTGGGGGCAGAGGGAAGCTGCTCTGTTTCTGGAAGCCCAGGACCTGCTCCTCAGACTTCCCCAGAGAGATAAGGAGGAAGTCACTCCCTTGTTTTTATGGCACTGAGAACGCATCTCCTTCCTCCCAGCAAAGCCAGCGTCCAACCCTGTGCCCTGGCACTCACGCAGAGGCCTCGTAGGCCAGGTTGATGAGGAGGCCATCAGCCAGGCTGAGGTTCAGGAAGTCGCTTATGCCGCGAATCTCCTCCGTGAAGGGCTGAGGCAGGAAGCTCTCCATTTCTGCCACCAGCTTTCCGATCACTCCGAGGACCCACTTGGGGACTCTGTCGCTGGAAAGGAAGGCACCAGGGTGTGTGGCTTGCTCAGAGGACAGAGGGGGCCGAGTGTGTGTTAAATGCCTCAGCCAGTTACGTCTGGGAGCAAAAGGCAAAGTCCAGGAAGCTGAGCCCAAAAGGGCAGTTGTTGGGGACGCCGGGGGCCCGCAGGGAGTGCGCAGCTCGCATCCCATGGACCAAGGCAGGCGTGCACCCGGGGACCCCGACCCCGAGAGCCTGGCCATAGGGTGCGTCCCGCAGACCGCGCAGCTCACCCCATGATCCGCGCCACCGCGGCGCGCACCAGGCCCGGGTCGAAGAGACGCAGCACCGGCAGCCAGCGCGCCGCGGGCGCCGCATCCAGGCTCACGTTGACGCGCGGCGGCGCGGGGGACGGGTCCGCGGAGCGCCGCTCGGCCCGGGCCAGCAGCAGCAGCAGCAGCAGCAGCAGCAGCAAGAGCGCCGGCGCCCGCATGGCTCGGCTCCACCAACAGGGTCACCTCCACTGGGTCCACTGGCGCAGGGCTAAGAAGACCCGCCAGCGGCTCAGCGGGGGCGGGGTCTGAGCGGGGGCGGGGCCCGCAGGGCGGGGCCTAAGCGGAGACGGGACCTGCGGCCTGCACGCGGGGGCGAGCGGGAAGCAGAGGAGGCAGGGCGATCCCGGGCTGGAGGCGGGGCCCTGCGCCGGAGTCCCCATCCTCACCCGTCGCTGTCCGCGCCCCCACCTACGCCGCAGGACCCGCCTCTCCATCCCCCAGCCTGGATGCCCCCCACCCCACCGCAGGCTTAGCAGAGGGGTGCAAGCTGCTGCTGGAGGGATTAAGATGCACGGTAGCGGGCCGGTGAGATGGCTCAGCGGCATAAGCGCCAGCCTGGCAAGCACCAGGTCCTGAGTTTGACTCCTGGTACCCACATTAAAAAAAAAAAAAGATGTGCAGAGTGAGGAGGTACTGGGAGAGTAATACTGCAGTAGAAAAGAATCCATACTTGCTTACCCTATTCCCACCTGCTTTGTTCATTTTTAAATTCTTCAAATGTTTATTAGGATTTTAAAAGGGATAAGGGAGTTTTTTCTATTTAACACTCCCATTTCATCTCAGTTTTTTTTAAAAAGTCTAAAAAGCTAGCTAACACTTCTGTACCTAGTATTGTTGCCAGCAGTATCTCATTTAGCCATCAAAACAAGCCAAGATAGGCTCTAATTCATCTCGGGTTTACCGAGGAGAGGTGAAGCGTTTGCCCAGGTCGCACGCTGTGGGTGAGCTCTGTCCGCACCCAAGCCAGGCTGTGGAACCCAAAGCCTGTCAGAGACCTCCACAGGGCCAGAGGACAGGCTTCTGGCCCGTTAACCAGTTATGCATTAAAAACATGAGTCTCCTTTTTTCTCAGCAGTAAGGGACTTGGAATCCCTCTGGTGACAAACCCACCTTCCTAGCCTCTAATCTGAAGCTTCTTTACTTTTGTGCATTCGGTGAAAAGAAATGAGGTGTTCCTTTCACTACACAAAGTAAAGAAGAAATAAAATTGTAAAAAAAAATAGAAGCTGGGTATGGTGACACATGCCTGTTATTCCAGCACTCTGCGAGGCTCAGGCGTTATCAGTGTGGACTGTACTTAGCGACTCACTTCTAATGAACAGACTACATTTGAGTGATAGTGACTGACTGCCCAGACTTGGTAACAAAAGACTCCAGCTCTTCTTCTTTTTGGTCTCTTAGGTTGCTTGCTCTAGAGGAAGTAAGCTGTCACATGCTGAGAATACCTACAAAGCCTTATGAAAATGTTCGTGTGTTGAGGAACTGATGCCTTTTGCCAAGAACAGGAGAGGAACTGAAGCTTCTTGTCCAAAGCCACAGGAGTGAACCATCCTGGAAGAGGCTCCTCCTGCCCCAGCTAAGCCACCCTCAATACCTCACTCAGAGAGACTGTGACAATGCTCATTGCACCAAGCCACTAAGTTGTGGTAGTTTGTTCTGTGGCAATAAATAACTAAGAAAGATTTGGATGACACACAAGTAGAGTGTTACCATACAAACACCTAAAGTTGTATTGCTTTGGAACTGATAATGAGTGGGAGCAGGAAGAATTCCTAGCAGGGCTGTTGCAGAAATCTGATAACGAACTGGACGGAAGACCCTGTGCACAGAGGAGATTGGAAGGCAACTAATTTAACACTGCAGGCTGATGGGAACTTTACTGTTTCAAAAACATCAACAAAGACTTATATACAAAGTACAAGAGCTGATAACAGGTTATTTTACAATTGGTTACATACATTTGGTCATTTGTTGTTAGGCAGTTTCATTTGGGGCAGGCTTGGTAGAGGGAGTTGTTTAGGTGGGAAAGTTTAGGGAGGGAGATGAGCTGAGTGGGTAAAATCAGACTGGGCTGGCTAGTCCATCCTGAGCAGAAAGTCCTTGAAGCAAGATACATTCACAGGCTGGGTAGTGCAGCTGGGCTAAGTTATCTCTAAGTTGTAAAAACAACATAGTGCTTTATGGCTGACTGAGTCTGACAGGTTTTTTTTTTTTTTTTGGTGGGTACTGGGGGTCGAACTCAGGACCTCGTGTGCCAGCAGGCGCCCATGCCGCTGAGCGGTATCACCGGCCCTAGTCTGACAGTTTAACACTGAGACGGCCTTGCTTGCACATCCCATCTTAACATAGTGTCAAGCTGTTAACCCTAAAACTTCCGTCACAGGGTTAGTGAGATTCTCCTTTTCCTCGAACACACTATTAGTATGGTGATGGCCCAGTAGAGGGTTCAAGAGATATGAGAAAATCGTTATTGGAAATTAGAGGTAAAAATTTCCTTTGTTATACAGTAACAAAAAGCCTCTAGTAATATAGAAGGAAAAAGTAAGAAACTGGGTATTCTTCCCAGATTTCCATGCAGTATGTTGAAGCTGTCACTTGGCTTATTCTTGCTGCTTATAATAAATATGAGAGGAGAGACAGAAGCTACACCACAGACTATTAGAAAGGATTCAGGAGAGGTGTGGCACCCCACACACACACTCTGCGCCCCTGCCATCCATGCAAGGACAGGACTGTGGTGGATTAACTAATGGTCAACTTGTAACACCCAGCTGAACTGAATCAGCATGGCGCTGGGTGTGGAGGGCCCACCTGAGGACTGTTGCCAACAGCATAAAAAGAGAACTGTAGGGGAAGATGGTGTGCTGTTGATCCTCCTGGAGAAGCTTGTCGTGCTGGCTCTCCTGATAGGAACTCAGCTGTTCTATTCATCAGAGGAGCTCGGATCCTTGCTGTTGCTGAGGATGGCTATGGTTCTTTTCAGGGGAGTTCTGGTCCCTACCTTGAGTGTCGTTTCCTGGCTCCAGTGCAGATCCCTCAGCCTGCTGGCGCAGATCCTTCATCCTGCTGGTGCAGACTTTCTAGCTTCCATCACTGACCTTTGGGCCTTCCCAGTGCAGAACCTTGATACAGATTTGCATAAGACATTGTCATAGGTTCTAGGCCTCCAGCTGGATTCATGGAGGACATTGCCATGGACTCTAGGTCTTCAATTGGACTTGTGCAGGACACGGCCGTGAGATCCAGGCCCTCAGCTGGATTCTTTGGGTCTCTAGTGTGTGGACAGATCTCCCACACTCTTTTGCACTTGACTCTTTGGGTGAATATTATCAAATAATCCTATAAATTATGTGTCCTGTATTAAATCTTTTACCTTGTAAACCCTGACTACAGCAGTGACCATCCGCCAACTCCAAGCTGGCTCTGCATTTTGCTTCTCCTTGGCACAGGGCAGCAGAGGTGCTGACTAACCAATCTACCTGATCACGGATGAGGGCAATGCCCAGGAAGAGAAGGTAAGTCCAGAGAGTCGGCAGACCCAGGGAGAAAGTACAGACCTGGCCAGGGACTTCAGGGACTCCAGCATTACCCTGCTAAAGTGATTAGGTGAGAGACAACCATGGGAGACCACTGGGGAGAGGCAGTGGGCCAGATATAGATCACCCTGAGAAATGTAAGCTCCCGCTGGGAAGGACACAGGCCCTGCTCTCCTAAGGGAGAAACCAGACCCCACAAGTATTGTTAAATTCAACAGTCCACTTGAATCCCCATTCTGAGGCCTAAATTCAGCAGAGACCGCAGGGCTGATGACACTTCCCAATGACCAGTGGAAGCAAGGATGTGCCATGGCTTGGATGGTAACCATGGTCTGGGGTGAACAGACAGAGTGGTCTCTGGTGCAGGCAGGGCACCTCAAAATACATAGGCAGAGAAAATTATGACTGGCCAGATCCCAAGGCTGAAGATGTTGAGAAGAAACCACTCACTCAAAAATACAAAGTATTATTTTTTTACTCAATCTTTTTAAAAATTTTTTTCTATTTTTTGTTTTTCTCTTTCCTTCATTAAGATTTTGGGATACTTAGGGTTTTTTTCCCCCCTTTTTGGACTTTTTTCTCTCTTTTAGTTTCTGTGATAGTTAACTGATTATGTCAACTTGAGGAAGAAACACCCAACTAAATTGGATCAACATAGTTCTGGGTGTGGCTGAAGGGATTTACTGAAGATAGAAGACCCACCCTGGGTAGGGGCTTGTTGCCTGAATGGCATAAAAGGGAAAGGAAGAAGGAAGGCTGCTTCTGTTTCTTCAGAAGAGCTCCAGCCTTCACCTTCACCTTGGATGTCATCTCTTGGCTTCCATTGCAGACCCTTCAGCCTCCTGATATACATTTGTATGGGACACTACATTGTTGAGCTCCAGGCCTTCAACCTTCAACTGGAGACTTTGGCTCTCCAGCATGCAGGCAGCCTTTCTGCACTCTCCACACCTGACTCTGTGGGTGGCCATTTCAAGCCTGCCTTTTAAATCCTTATATGTATATATCTTGCATTAAATCTGTTTCTCTAGTGAGCACTGACTGGTAGTTTCTTTTTTCTTCTTTCAACATTTTATCTTTCTCTATTTCCTGTATTTTGCTGTTTTACTTTTTTTCTTCTTTTTCTTGTATGTGCTTTCCTATAGAGAGCCCTTCCCGGTCCTCGTCGTGGTCTGGGAAGTTTATATTTGTAATCCCATGGAAAAGTTATTGGAATTCTAGCGAGTTAATTCCAATCTACCACTTCCAGTGCAACCCACGGTGAGAATAAAGACACTAAGGCATATTTATAATTGTGGGGAGCTAAGGGGTCCTAAGTCCAGCCAAGATGGTGGTTACTTGAACAAAGGGCTCAACCTAGGGCTGAAGCCAGGTTTTATTAATTCTCGAGGAGAGTGGCTCGGGGATGAGTGACTGTGAGAAAGGCAGGAAGTCCGTGAGTACCATGAGCTGGGCTAGGTAGGTGGCCTGAAATCACCTTTGCAGTATGCAGAGGGAAGGATATGCAGAAGGAGTAATCTGCATGTCACAATTCAATATAGTATCTAATGTTTTGGGGTTGGTGCTTCAGCTCTGATGTGTAATCTTCTATGCCCTGGGAAGTCATAGCCTCTTTCTCGAGGCTCGATCCCAGCCGACAGCATGGAGCACGGTGCTCTATCCCGCCAGGCTCAACCATATGTTTTGGGAGCTACGGGGGTGGGGAAACACTGACCTGTCACTTGCTTCAAAGACTACACATCAGCACCTTGGATGGACCAATTTGCATTGCTTAAAGCCAATTTAAGGGTAAGGAAAAGTCCTAGCCAGCTCTGTACATATCAGTACATGGAAATAGGGCCAGGTTTAGCCAAAATGGAGATCATTACTCTTCTTTTAAGGCGATTCATCCAGGAGGTCCTCCACACTTTCCTACAACTGTTCTCTGATATTATTCATTTCATTTTACTTTTCAATAGGACCCCCATCTCACTTTTCTGTCCTATCACATTAATTTTTCAAATTTTGCTTATTTCATTCTCCAGTTCCCCACTCCATCTACCTTTCCTAGTAAAACTATTAAGCTTTATTTATCTCTAGATAGCTAGTTAACTTTATGCTATTACTGATGAATACTGTTCTATTATTAGTACAGGTAAAGTTGTTCTATTTGGTAGCTATTTACTGTAAGTCAATAGTAGGTCAATATTTGGTTTGTCTTATCACTCATACTATAATTATAGATCTCTTTTCTATGGTTAAGAGTGGTACATTATTGGCTCTTAGAGTTTGTCAATATTCAGTTTGTCCCAGCACTCGGGAGGCTGAGGAAGGAGGATTGCCGTGAGTTCGAGGCCAGCCTGGGTTACATAAGCAAGTTCAAGGCCAGCCTGCACTGCACAGAGAGATCCTGAGATCTCAAAAAAAAAAAAAAAAAAAAAAATCAGTTTGTCTTTCATGCTATACTTGATGCTGATTTTATTACTATAGCCAAGGTGACATAGCTGTTGCTATTAATTGGTTTCTTGAGATACCAATGTCTGGATTGCCTTAGAGTCATTAATAATATTGCAGCCCATTCCTGTAGAACTGGATACTGTGCCAAATACACTGCAATCTCCCATCCCAAGTAAACACAGGTTGTTGGACAGAGGCAAAGGCCAATAGTTAGCCACACCCAGAAAACATTGCTGAAAAGTAGACATCAACTACAGGAGCTTTGGAAACAAAGCTTTCTCCTATAATCAACCCACAAGCCTCAACAAACACACACAAAACAAACAAAACATAGACACATGAGAAGACAAGCCAACAAAATGCCTCAGAAAACTTCCAATTCCTTCAAAGCTGATCCATGCGGCACTGAATGGGAGGAAACAAAAAGCCACACAGCCAAATTATTCAAAATGATATCAGAGGAGATAACAAAACACATCAATAAGGCCTTTGGCATGCTCACAGAAGATTTGAGTAAACAGATAATGGGCCAAATAAGCAGAATAGTCAGCAGCGAGTCTACAGAAGACACTAATAAAAAGCTAGCAGAGCTAAACAAAATGATGCAAAACATAAATGACTGGAATCCATAAAAAGGCTCCAAATAGGAATTGACAAGATTAAAAATTCTACTGAAAGTATGGGCAGCAGAATTAAAACATGAGAAGAAAGAGTGTCAGAACTAGAAGACAGAGAAACAGAGCTGTTGTTGGTGTTGCTCTACACAAGAAACGCATTTACCCTCCAAAGAAACTCACAGACTAAAAAGCAAAGGATGGAAAACAATATTCCATGTGATGGGAAATTGAAAAAAAGCAGGTATAGCTATCCTATATTCAGACAAAGTAGACTCTAAGTCAAAACTGATCAAAAAAGGCAAAGAAGATCACCATATATTCATTAAGGGGACACTCCAACCGGAAGAAATAACAATTATTAACATATGCGCCAAATGATGTCACATCCACTTCATAAAACAAGTACTACTGGACATAAAAGACCAGATAAACACAAACACAATTATAGTGGGGACTTCAATACCCCACTATCACAAATAGATCAACTAGACAGAAAAAAAAAAATCAACAAAGAAATATCAGAATTAAAAAAATAGACTCAATAGTTATCTATAGTTTTCCTCCCAACAACAGAATACATATTCTTCACAGCAGCACATGGAACTTTCTCCAAAATAAATCACATACTAGCCAATAGAATCAGTCTGAAGTAAATGTAAAAGAATTGAAATTATACAATGCATAGTATCACATCGTAGTTCAATGAAACTAGAAATCAACAAAACAAAACACAAAAATTATGCAAATGCATGGAAACTAAATGATACACTCTGGACAAATAATGGGTTATGAAAAAATAAGACAGTTTCTAGAACTAAACAATAATGCCAGTATAACATACTAGAACTTATGAGACACAATGGAAGCAGTCCTCGGAGGGAAGTTTATAGCTGTGAGTGTCCACATCACAAAAACAGAGTGACCCAAATAAATAACCCAGTGATGCACTTCAAGGTCCTAGAAAAACAAGAACAAACCAAACCCAAAGCTAGTACAAGGAAGGAAATTACAAAGATCAGAGCAGAAATCAATGAAATTGAGATAAAAAAAAAAAAGAATAGAAAGAAAGAGCAATACAAAGAATCAATGAATTGAAGAGTTGGTTCTTCAAAAGAATAAACAAAATACACAAACCCTTAGCCAATCTAACTAAAAAAAAAAAAAAAAAAAAAAAAGGAGAGAAAAGACCCAAATCCATGCAATTAGAAATGAAAAAGGTGAAATCACAATGGACACTACTGCCATCAAGACAGTTGTTAACAACTACTTCACAAACCTGTACATCAATGAATTGAAAAATTCAAAAGAAATGGATAGATTCCTAGATACATATGAATTACCAAACTGAGCCAGAAGATTTAATGACCCTGAATATTCCAATAACAGGCAATGAAATTGAAGCAGTAATAAAAAATCTACCAACTAAGAAAAGCACAGGTCCATATAGGTTTACTGCTGAATTCTACAAAAACTTTAGGGAAGACCTAACACCAATACTCCTCAAGCTTTTTAATGAAATTGAAAGGAAAAGAGTACTCCCAAAATCATTCCTGGAAGGTAACATTATCCTGATTCCAAAACCACCAGACAAGGATCCAATCAAAACTGAAAATGATAGACCAATCTCTTTAATAAATATAGATGCAAAAATCCTTAGTAAAATACTGGCACACAGAATGCAATGAATCATCAAAAAGATTATACATCATGACCAAGTAGGCTGCATCCCTGGGATGGAAGGATGGTTCAACATACACAAGTCAATAAATGTAATACATCACATAAACAGAAGCAAGGACAAAAATAACATGATCATCTCAAGTGATGCAGAAAAAGTCTTTGACAAGCTGGGCATGGTGGTGCACACCTGTAGTCCCAAAGCCGAGGCAGGAAAATCACTGAGTTCAAGGCCAGCCTGGATACTTAGTGAGTTCGAGACCCTGTCTCAAAAAAGTCAAAAACAAACAAACATAAAAAGCCTTTGACAGGGCTGGTGAGATAGCTCAGCAGCATAAGCGCCTTCCTGGCAAGCGTGAGGTCCTCAGTTCGACTTCTGGAACCCACATAAAGGAAAAAAAAGAGCCGGTGATATCACTCAGTGGCACAAGCACTTGCTGGCAAGCGTGAAGTCCTGAGGTCAACTCCCAGTACCCACATTAAAAAAAAAAAAAAAGCCTTTGACAAAATCCATCATCTTTTCATGATAAAAATACTGAAAAGGTATAGAAAGACCATATCTCAATCTGACAAAAGCCACTTGTGACAAACCTATTGCCAGCATCATATTAAATGAGGAAAAACTGAAAACTTTCCCTGTAGAATCAGGAATAAGAAAGACAAGGATATCCACTATCACCACTCCTGTTCAACATAGTACTCGAAACATTAGCAAGAGCAGTTAGAAAAAAAGAAATAAAAGGAATATGTATAGGAAATAAAGAAGTCAAATTATCATTATTTGCAGATGACATAATCCTTTACATAGAAGACCCCCCAAAATTCCACCAAAAGTCTCCTAGAATTAATAAACAAATTCAGGGGCCGGTGAGATGGCTCAGCGGCGTAAGCGCCTGCCTTGCAAGCGCGAGGGCCTGAGTTCGACTCCCGGATCCCACATACGAAAAGGGGCCAGTGATATCGCTCAGCGGCACGGGTGCCTGTTGGCATGCGAGGTCCTGAGGTCGACCCCCCGGTACCCACAAAAAATAAAAAATTAAAAAATTAAAAAATTTTAATTTTTAATTAAAAAATTAAAAAATTTTAATTTTTAATTAAAAAATTTTAATTTTTTAAAAATTAAAAAAAATGTAGCACACAGAAATCAATAGTGTTTCTGTACACAAATAATAAAGCCACTGAGAAAGAAAGCCCACTCATTGGGAATGAACCCACCGGGAAAGAAATTAGGGAAATAATACCACTCCCAATAGCACCAAGAAAAAGGAAATTATTAGGAATTAATCTAACTAAGAAACTGAAAAACCTCTGCAAGGAAAAGTACCAGTACTCTGAAAAAGGGAATCAAAGGGGACATCAGAAAATGACAGTTCTCCCCTGTTCCTGGATTGTCAGAACCAATATAGTCAAAATAACCATACCTACAAAATTGATATACATATTTAATACAATCCCAATCAAAATACCAACAGCATTCTTCTAAGAACTGGAGAAAACAATCTTAAAATTCATATGGAACCAGAAGAGCTAAAGCAATCCTGGATAACAAAAGCAAAGCAGGAGGCATCACAATCCCAGTCTTCAAGTTATATTACAAAGCTACAGTGATAAAAACAGCATGGTACTGGCACAACAAACAACATATGGATCAATGGAAAGGAATGGAGGATGCAGAAAAAAACCCAAGCACATTCAACTCTTCAGTGTTTGACAAAGGGTCCAAAAACATACACTGGAGGAAAGAGAGCCTCTTTAATAAATGATGTTGGGAAATTGGGTATCCATATGACTGAATCTTAACTCACTATGTAGTAAACTAAAATCAAAATGGGTCAAAGAACTGAAGTTACAACAGAAACATTTAACCTGCTGGAAGATAACATAGGTAAAACTCTTGAAGTCATAAATGTAGGTAAGGACTTTTGAACAGAACCCCAGTTATACATGAAATAGTTCTGAGAATCAAAAAATGGGATATCAAATTAAAAAGCTTCTAAAAATAAATAAAAAGCTTCTGCACAGCAAAAGAAAAGACTAACAGAGTGAAAAGACAATCCACAGAATGAGAAAAAAATTTTCCCAGCTATTTCTCAGTAGACTCATATCTAGAATATATAAAGAACTCAAAAATATTAGGCCCCCCAAAAATAAGACCCAATCAAAAAATAGGCAAGTAAAGTGAATAGACATTTTATAGAAGAAGAAATATAAATTGCCAATAAATACATGAAGAAATGTTCGATATGTGCTTCCTTTGGCAGCACATATACTAGAAATATTCAACATTGCTGGCCATTAGAGAAACGCAAATTAAAACACTGAAATTCCATATTGCCTCAGAAAGAATGGCCATCACCAAGAAATCAGTAACAAAGGCTGTGTGGGGAAAGGAACATACTTTTACACTGTTGGTGGGAATGTAAGCCAGTACAACCACTGTGGAGACCAGCATGGAGATTCCTCAAAAAACTAAAAATACAAATGCCACTTGACCCATATTCCCCTTTTAAGTATCTTCCCCAAAGAGTAAAAGACATCATACTACAGTGATTCATGCATACCCATGTGTCTTACTTTTCTCATTACTGAGACAAAATACCCAACACCCCAAGTTAAAAGGGGAAAGGTTTATTTAGCTCACAGTTTGTAGATTTTTCAGTCCATAATTGGCTGGCTCCAAGGCAGGGTGGCACATGGCAGAGGGGCAATAGTTGATGGCAGTGGAAGACAGCGAAAGCAACAAGAAAGAGACAATGCTCTTTCTGTCCATTATATTGTATGCAGGCTACCCGCCCTAGGGCAGGTGTAGCACTCACACCCTTAATCCCAGCATTGGACCATGAATCAATCACAAACTCTAGATTCAGCCACCTCTGAAATGTCTACCCCCCCATGACTGCATGAGGCTTTGGGGGGACATCTAGACACAAACCATAAAACCATGTTTATAGCAGCACAATTCATAATAGCTAAATCATGGAAGAGGCCTGTATGTCTATCAACAGATGAATGGTTAAAGAAAATGTAGTGTTTACACACAATGGAGTACTACTCTGCCATAAAGATAAATTTGAGTCATTTATAGGAAAATGAATGTACCTTGATACCATGTTAAATGAAATTAACCAGACACACAAGCTTAAATATCACATGGTTTATCTTGTATGAGAAGCCCAAATTATAAACAGCAAAATAACGTTAAAAATACTGTTAAATGGTATTTTAACGTTATAAATAAAAGTTAAAATACCATTTCATATGCAAAAGATAGCCTAGTTTTAAACTAATAACACTGTGTTGACATGGTTGTCATAAAAAATGAACTCACGATTGTCAGGGGGAACATGCAATTCTGCATTGCCTACAAAGTTGAAGAATCACAGACCCAGGGGAAAGGAAGAAAGGAAAAAAAAAAAAAAAGATGAGAAAAGAAGACAAAAATGGAAACAAAGCTTTTGTAAATAAGGAGGGGGAAAGGGGTTTAAGGGAGGGTAGGGGAATGGGAAATAAAAAAAGAATCAAGTTGTGTCATGTATAGGTTCAAATTCCCTATGATGAATGTGATCATTGTGTATACCTAAAATGTACCAATAAACTTAATTAAAAAAAAATAGTCACAGACCCTTGAACCCAGCCATTCCAATTCTAAGTTTCTATCTAAACATTAGTTAAAAACCTTTTTTTTTTTTTTTTTATATGCGGGTACAGGGGGTGGAACTCAGGACCTCACACTTGCCAGGCAGGCACTTATGCCACTGAGCCATCTCACCAGGCCTTAAAAAAGGTTTTTAACTGGGCTGATGATATAGCTCAGCGGCATAAGAGCCTGCCTGGCAAGTGCAAGGTCCTGAGTTCCACCCCCGGTACGCACAAAAAGAAAAAAAAAAACTTTTTTAAGACCATGCACCCCAGAAGACATGTTCAAAGCTGTTTACCGCAGCAAGGTTTCTAAATAGCAGAAAGAGTGGATACAATCTAACTGTTTTCAGTAGGAAATGATAAATTATGGATGTATCAACAATAGAAACTATATAATTAAAATGAAAGGATCTTCATTACTCAAAAATCTAATGTTGTTACATAATTATTAAAGAATATATACAATGATATTGTTTTATGTAAAATTTTAAGATACAAATTAATGCTGTGGCCGGGCATGGTGGCACATGTCTGTAATCCCAGCACTTGGGAAGCTGAGGCAGGAGGATTGCTGCAAGTTTGAGGCCAGGCTGGGCTACATAGCAAGACCCTGTCTCAAAACAAAACAAAACAAAACAAAACAAACAAAACCCAACCCAACCCAAATTAATGCTGTGTACTACCTATATACGCACATACAGATGTAGAAAAAAATACCTCTAGGTATGACAGACATCAACTTCAAGATAATGGTTATCTCCAAGAAGGGAGGATAAATGGCTGAGTGGAGCCTTAGTTATATTCTTAATGTTCTCATTCTTGAAAAGAAAGTATATGGCAAGATATCAATATTGAATAAAATTGGTAGGTGAATAGTTGCATTACTTTCTATATTTCTATTTTTTTAAAGTCACAATTAAAATTATAAAATGTTTAAAATTTTTAGAGAAAGATTTCGAGTGCTCTTAAAACAAGAACTTGTGTTGAGTATCATCACTTAGTTTAGCTTCCATCCAATTCTTTTAAACTTCCTCTTTTGTAAATTTCCCAGAATTATGGTTCCCATTTTGTACACACACACACACACACACACACACACACGTACAATAATAAATCAGATTCTGATGTTAGGTTTGTGTGTTGTTATGTAGAATGGGGAATTGAACTCATGGCCTGTGTATGCTGAGGAACAAATTTAAATATTAGGAATAGCAGGTACACCCAAACTGCCTTTTGCTAAAAAAGGAACTAGAAGTTTTTTAGAGTTATAAAAAATGCATAGTATAACTTATTATAAACAATATTACAAAATGTTTAGGGCCGGGGGCTCAGTGGCACAGTGCCTGCCTGGCAAGCACAAGGTCCTGAGTTCAATTCCCAGTACCAAAGAAAAAAGTTTAAAATGTAGAGAAAAAGAAAACCACTCAGCTATATTCCCACCATATAAACTAAACCCAGCAACTATTTTCATATGCACATTTACAAAATTATAAACTGTAATAAACACCGTTATTGCATGTACGTACCTCAAAGAAAAACTCTGCCATTTAAACTGTTACCGCAACGTTACCAGAATTTTAAATGAGTATATACTGAAAGAACTCTGGTAAGTTTTCTGTCACAGACATCTAAAAATCACATAACTGCCAGGCATGGTGTTACATGCCTGTAATTCCAGCACTGACTGAGGGAAGCTGAGGCAGGAGAATTGCAGATTCAAATCTAAACTGAGCAACTTGACAAGACCTTGTCTCAAAAAATAAAAAGAGCTGGGAATGTAGCTTTGTCTTAGTTACTTTTCTTATTGTTGAGATACAGCACCCACAGTTAAAGGAGGAAAGGTTTATTTTCATTCACAGTCTGTAGAGCTTTCAGTTCATAGTCAGCTGGCTCCACGGCAAGGGGGCATGGCAGAGAAACAATCCATAGCAGGGCAGGCAGAAAGCAGCAAGCAGCCAGTCTGCCTTTCTTCCTTTCCCCTTACATTCCATTCAGGCTACAAGGCTATTGGTTGGTGCCGCTCACACCCAAGGTGGGTCATCACACACACTTAATCCATAGTCACAGATCCTAAATGCAGCCACCTCAGAAAATCTCCACCTCTGAGTATGTGAGGCTGTGCAGGGACATCTAGATACAAGCCATAACAAGCTCAGCATTACCACAAAAACCAAAACCAAAAAACAACCCCCAAAACATATCTATTCTTACATTCTTAAAAAAATAAATTGTAGTATTACTTAGGTTTCCTTGCATTCAGAATTACTCTCCCGAATCACCACTGACATCGTAGATGCCCAGGGTTTCCACACCACACACACCTGTGCCATTAGGAACTCTGGTGACCCACAGTAATCCTTCTTCTCCTTCCTCCTCCTCGTTCTCCCCCTCCTCTTCTTCCTCCTCCTCCTCATCTTCTTTCTCTTCCCCTTCTTCCCCTCCTTCTTTTTTACTTCAGTAATTCTTAATAGTTCTCCACTCAAGAGGGGCTTCCAAAGTGGTGTTTGTAATTTTTTTTGTTTCGTTTGTTTTTTAAAATCTGGTGCCAAATACTGGGATTATTCAGCGTTTAAGTGCACTTAGTGGTACTTGCGCTTTTATATGTCTATGTTGTATGGCAATACAAACTTTAAAATTTTAGAAAAATGTTCCATTTTTTTTTTTCTGGAATTTTGTCACAGGCCACTAACTCCCATTCTGCAAATTTCAATACTGGTCCTTGCTTGATCTTATCAGATGCCAAGTAAAGATTTCAGATAAAGCTTGCAAATGTGCAGGCAAAGACAACTATGCTAACACTGTCATCTGCAAGCAGAAACTTTCAAATATATCCCAGTGTCAAAAAAAACTGTTTTACAATCATTTCATATCTTCTTATACTCTGCATTTAAAACCACATAGGTAGGACCAAGATGGTGGAGTGAGCAGCAGAGAAAAAGCCTGAGAGTCACCATCCAGACACTGGAATATAGCAACTTGAGGAAGACAAGAAGGAGGGAAGTGGGTTCCCTGGACCCAGGAAGGATCTGAAGCATGATTTGAAGCCCACAGAGAGAGTGAAGAGAGAAACTTCAATGAAGAAGGAGGTAGCCAGCGGCGCCTTCTCCCTGACATAGGACTCACTGCCCCACAGGAGCGGTTCAAACCTGCGGACACACAGTGACTGCTGGTGACCCCAGGGGCCTACAAGGAGAGACGCAGCGGTGGCGGGGAGCAGCGGATGTGAGGGACTGCACTGGCAGGCAGTGAGGGCTGAGGGCTCAGTCGTCCTGCGCAAGACAGCGATTGGCCAGGAGCCATGTTGGAGGGGGCCGACGGAGCTCAGAACTCACAGCAGCTGCCGGCTCCATCTAGCGGCTCCCAGATGGGCTCAGGCCTGGAAGGTGCACCGAAGGCTGTAGGCCGAAAGAGTCTGGTCTCAGCCAGACGGTGTAGGCTTGCTGAGATTATCCACTGTCCCACCAAAAAGCTACTGCTGGCTTGCTGGAACAGATCAGCATGGAACAGGACTCTGTCTCCACTTGTCTACCAGTGGCAGCTGAGACAAACCTGGAAGTGAACTTTTTTTTTTTTCTCTCTCTCTTGTTTGTTTTTTGTTGTGGTGGTGGTGGGTTTTTTTTTTTCCCTTCAGTATTTGATCTTGTTTTTTGTTTTTTGTTTTTTTTTTTGTGGGTACTGGGGGTTGACCTCAGGACCTTGCGTGCCAGCAGGCGCCCATGACACTGAGCGATATCACTGGCCCTTTTTTTGTATGTGGGTTCTGGGAATCGAACTCAGGACATCGTGCTTGCCAGGCAGGTGCTTATGCCACTGAGCTATCTCACCAGCCCTTGATCTTGTTTTTATATGAGTGTAAACAGATTCTAGCCTCTTTGAGGTTGTAGTTCTGTTCTGTTCTTCCTTTTATCCCTTCCTTCTCTCTTTCCCTCCACTCTTCTGCACTACTTTCCCAAAGTTAACATGATCCCTCTTTGTCCTCCAGCCTTACTTCTAATAACTTCCTCTTCTTCCATTTCTCTAGTTTCTCCTTAACTCATTTTAAATTTTAACCCCTGAAGGTGAAATTGACATTAAGGACTTGTATACTGTATATAATTTTCTGGTTTGTTTTATATTTTGTTATATAACCACAAATCTAGTTTCTATGGTTAAAAGTGGCAAATTACTGGCTAGCTCAGTCTGTCATTTTCTAGGCTATGTTTGATGCTTTTGGTACCACTATAGCCAAAAGTGACATAATTGTTTTAAACACCTGTTCTTCCTGGTATTCCATGACTGAGATTGACTAAGTCACAGAAAATACTGTGGCACAGTGCCAAAGAGCCAGGGGCAGGGCCAAACAGGCAGCAACTTCTCATCTCCAACAAATTGAAGAGGTAGGATCTTGCAACAGACTCATAACCCAGAAACAAGCTACACCTGGAAGATACCTCAGAGACATAGTCATTTCCTAAGGGCTTTATTTTATTTATTTATTTTTGTGGGTACCGGGGGTCAAACTCAGGACCTTGTGTGCCAGCAGGTGCCCATGCCACTGAGCGATATCACTGGCCCTTTTTTTGTATGTGGATACCGGGAGTCGAACTCAGGACCCCACGCTACCAGACAGGCGCTTATGCTGCTAAGCCATCTCACCAGCCCGCTAAGGTTTTTAAATACTAGAAATAAAGCAACCTACCATAGGCAATTTACAAGCATCACCCCAGGAATTTAAATAAAGAAAAGAAAATGAGAAGACAGTTAAACAAGATGCAACCCCAGACATCCAGTTCACCAAAGGCAAACCCAGGGAGCAATGAGGTGGGACAATATGAAAGCCACTCACCTGGCATCTCTGAAGTGGTAACAACAAAGCAATTGAATGAGGCTCTCAAAAAAATCAAATCAGAAATAATTTCTCAGATAACTGCAGAGATGATGCCTGCAACGGAGACCATGCTTAGGGACTCTAGAATAGATACAGACAAAAAAATAGATGAGGGCCGGTGAGATGGCTCAGCGGCATAAGCGCCTGCCTTGCAAGCTCGAGGGCCTGAGTTCGACTCCCGGATCCCACATATGAAAAAAGGGGCCGGTGATATCGCTCAGCGGCATGAGTGCCTGTTGGCGCGCAAGGTCCTGAGGTCGACCCCCCGGTACCCACAAAAAAAAAAAAAAATAGATGAGCTTTGGGCCACTGAGATAGCTCAGCGGCATAAGTGCCTGCCCGGCAGGCGCGAGGTCCTGAGTTCGACTCCCAGAACCCACATAAAGTAAAAAAAGGGCCGGTGATATCGCTCAGTGGCACAAGCACTTGCTGGCAAGCACAAGGTCCTGAAGTTGACTCCCGGTACCCACATAAAAAAAAAAAGATGAGCTTAACAAAATTATGGAAGCCATGAATGCTCAGCATAGGAAAGAAATGGAATCCATAAGGCAGATTCAAGCAGATATCCAGGAGAATAAAAATTCCATTGAAAGTACCTACAGCAGGATAAGCCAATGAGAGCCAGGATCTCAGATATAGAAGACAGGCTTGCAGTTAGTGATTATGAAAAGATTTCCTAAAAATAGCAAGGGACTATGACTAATCAATCCAGCAGTTGCTAGATAAGACAGAGAAGAATAACGTAAGATTGATTGGAGTCAATGAAAAAGCAGGAGATAGCATACATGATATAAAAAAAACTATTCACAGACATCATGGCAGAAAACTTCCCTGGTAGAGAAAAAGAACTGGACGAACAGATAAGTGAGGCATATAGAACTCCAATTAGCCATGATCAAAAATAATCTTCAGGGGCCGGTGAGATGGCTCAGTGGCGTAAGCGCCTGCCTTGCAAGCGCGAGGGCCCGAGTTCGACTCCCGGATCCCACATACGGAAAAGGGGCCGGTGATATTGCTCAGCGGCACGGGCGCCTGTTGGCGCGTGAGGTCCTGAGGTCGACCCCCCGGTACCCACAAAAAAAAAAAAAAAAAAAATCTTCAGCCAGGCATATCATAGTCAAGATTCCAGAAATTCAACACAAGAGTAGAATCTTAAAAGCTGTTAGGGAAAGGAAACAAATCACCTATAAAGGAAAGCCCATCAGAATCACAGCTGACTTCTCAGCACAAACCCTCACGTCAAGAAGAGCTTGGAGTGAAGTATTTCAAGTTCTAAAGGAAAATAACCTTCGACCCAAATTAATGCACCCTACAAAACTATTTTTCAAAACTGACGGAGAGGGCCGGTGAGATGGCTCAGCGGCTTAAGCGCCTGCCCGGCAAGCGCGAGGGCCCGAGTTCGACTCCCGGAACCCACATACGAAAAAGGGGCCGGTGATATCGCTCAGCGGCACGGGTGCCTGCTGGCGCGCGAGGTCCTGAGGTCGACCCCCCGGTACCCACAAAAAAAAAAAAAAAAAAAAACTGATGGAGAAATAAAATACTTCTGTAACAAAGAACATCTGAGGAAATTTTTGACCACCAAACCAACACTCCAAAATGTTTTGAAGGACATTCTAGAAAGAGATAACAAGGACTACAACTCCAGGAACCCCAGCAGAAGGAATCCACCAGGCAAGGAAAACAATTAAACAGAGGGAGGGGGAAAAAAAAAAGAGGGGGAGGCAACAACAGGAAAATAACATGACAAGGATAAGTCAATACATGTCGGTTTTAATCATCAGTGGTCTCAATTCACCAACCAAAAGACACAGACTGGCAGAATGGATCAAGAAGCAAGATACAACAATGTGCTGCATACAAGAAACACATTTAATTCAAAAAGAACTTCATAGACTGAAAGTCAAAGGATGGAAAACAATACTCCGTGTAACAGGAACCCAGAAAAAAGCAGGGGTAGCTATTCTATTTGCAGACAAAGTGAATTTCAAACCAAGACTGATTCAGAGAGATAAAGAAGGTCACTACATCCTTGTAAAGGGAACAATCCAAGAGGAAGAGATAACAGTCATAAATACATATGCAACAAATACCAGTACACCCAGCTATATAAAACAAATATTAACAGGCATGAAAAATCAAATAAGCGCTAATACAATTGTATTGGGGGATCTCAATACCCCACTGTCACAAAAAGACAGATCAACTAGACAAAAAGTAAAAAGTGAAATATTAGAACTAAACCAAATTTTTGAAGAAATGCACTTAGTAGATGTCTACAATGTTCTACCCCACATCAGAATACACATTCTTCTCAGCTGCACATGGGACGTTCTCCAAAACAGACCACATACTAGCTCATAAAACATGCTTAAGTAAATGCAAAGGAATTGAAATTATCCCATGCATATCATCAGACCATAGTGCAATGAAACTGAAAATCAATAGCAAAAGAAACCACAAGAACTTCCTAAACACATGGAAATTAAATAGCACCCTCCTGAACAACCAATGGGTCACAGATGAAATTAAAGAAGAAATTAGACAGTTTCTACAGATGAATGAAAATGACAGTATAACATACCGGAACCTATGGGACACAGTGAAAGCAGTCCCAAGATGGAAATTTATAGCACTAAATACCCATACCAGGAAAACAAACTCACTGAAAGGGAAATTAGGGTATCAACACCTTTCACAATAGCATCCAAAAAAATGAAATACCTAGGGATCAATCTCACAAAGGAGGTAAAAGACCTCTACACTGAAAACTACACTACTCTGAAAATGGAGATTGAAGAGGATATTAGAAAATGGAAAGATATCCCTTGCTCTTGGGTCGGAAGAACCAACATAGTGAAAATGGCCATACTTCCAAAATTGTTATACAGATTTAATGCAATTCCAATCAAAATTCCAACAACATATCTCACAGAATTAGAGAAAACAATCCTAAAATTCACTTGGAACCAGAAGAGACCTAGAATTGCAAAGGCAATTCGGGGCAACAAAGGCAAGGCAGGGGGCATCACAATCCCTGATTTGAAATTATACTATAAAGCTACTGGGATAAAAACAGTGTGGTATTGGCAAAAAAAAGACTCGAAGATCAATGGAACAGATTAGAAGATGCAGAAACAACTCCAGACATACTAAGCCACCTTATCTTTGACAAAGGTGCCAAACACTTTCACTGGAAGGAAGATAGCCTCTTTAATAAATGGTGCTGGAAAAACTGGCTCTACACATGCTGAAGATTAAAATTAGACCCATATCTTTCACCGTGCACTAAAGTAAATTCAAAATGGATCAAAGATCTAAATACTAAAATAGAAACATTAAATCTGCTGGAAGATAGAATAGGTAACATTTGAAGACATTGGTGTAGGCAAAGACTTCATGAATAAAACACCAATCACATAGGAACTATGACAAACAATCAACAACTGGGATCTCATCTTATTAAAAAGCTTTTGCACAGCAAGAGAAACCACCAACAGAGTGAAGAGACAACCCACAATGTAGGAAAAAATGTTTGCCAGCTGTTTCTCAAAGGATTACTATCGAGAACATATAAAGAACTCAAAAAAATCAGACCTCCCAAATTTAAAGACCCAATCCAAAAATGGGCATCTGAGGTGAATACACACTTCTCAGATAAGAAATACAAACAGCAAATAAATATATGAAAAAATGTTCAACACCACTGGTCATTCAAGAGATGCAAATTAAAATAACACTGAGATTCCATCTTACCCCAGAAAGAATGGCTATTATCAAGAAATCAACCAATAACAAATGCTGGAAGGGCTGGGGGAAAAAAGGAACCCTTCTCCACTGTTGGTGGGAGTGTCGACTGGTGCAACCACTGTGGAAATCAGTGTAGATTCCTCAAAAAACTAGGATTGGAGGTCCCATTTGACACAGCTATTCACTTCCGGGTATCTTCCCAGATTTAAAAACATTATACCACAGTGATACATGTACATTCATGTTTATAACAATTTGTAATAGCTAGATCTTGGAAACAAGCCAAATGCCCATCAACCAAGGAATGGATAAAAAAGATGTGGTCTTTTTATACAATGGAGTACTACTCAGCCATAAAGAAGGATAAACTGGAAACTTTTATAGGTAAATGGATGCAACTCAAGACCATACTCATAAGTGAAATAAACCAGATGCACATGTGTAAATATCGTATTGTCTCCCTAGTGTGAGAAGCTGAAAGAGTAAATAGGATCCAAAATGTACAATAGATACTGTAAAACAGGAAGAAACTGTTCAAAAGGAGAGAGAAACTAGAATGGGGGAATGGAGAAAAGGAAGGGAAAAGCAAAAAAAAAAAAGTATGTATATATATATATATATATATATATATATATATATATATAAAAGATAGTTAAGATAGATGTACTACATATTTCTCTTAGTTCATTGAAAAGAAAGGTTTGTGGTAATATTGTTTGGACAATTGAATGCTGATATCTTGTACTCTGAGTAATTTAAAGATAACAATATGCAATGTATTAACTATTATTACCCTCCTATTGTTTTGAAATTTTGTTCTATTTTTTCTCTTATAATAAAAAAATAAAACATATCTTTTTCTACATTACTCTAAGGTTTTATATTTTAAAATAACTTTTATCAAAGTGATTGTTTAATGAGGTTTGAATATTTTAACTAATAAGTACATCCTGGGTTGCTTAAATATTAAGCCTATTGTTCCACTGAAAATTATGTTGAAGTAAATATTTCCCTACAGATAGCTTGTGATAGATACTGCCAACAGTCTATTGCAAATCCAACGTACTCTTTTGTTGCTAAAAAAGCCCAGGTCTGTTGACATGATTATGGTGCATCTGAGATGTTAACAACATCATTTTTTTCTCTCCTGGTTTCTCTTGTGGTAGAGTGGCAATGGAACCCATTCTGGCTAATGACATCTAAAGGCAGGCTGGTAGAGGGATTCTTTATCTCCTACCCTGGCTCCTCCATTCACTCTACTTCCTGGTGGCCATGAAGTGAGCAGTTTTCTTCCGCCACGCCCTTTCACCATACCTTCTCTATCTTGGAGCCAGCCAACCACGGATTGAATCTCTCAAAACCATGAGCCAAATTTAATCTCTCTTCCTTTAAATTGTGGATGTTGGATATTTTGTAGTTTATATTTTCATCTGTGTCAGAGTCAGCAATGTACTGCAGAGCGCAGCTTCAACACACTGAGAATGACCAAGCAGAAGAGGAGCCCAAGATCCTGATGATCACTCAGCAGCTAAACCCAGGGTTCCAACTGTTCGTCCTGCAGACTTAGGTGCAACAAACCCAATTTAGTGACAGCAGTTTTAAATGCATATTGTTACTCACAGTGAAATATGACCACAAACACAGTTCTTGCCACATTTTAGATCTTTTTCTTTTTCTAGACTCTCAGAAATGGGTTTGAACCAAAGGTTATGATTACTTTTTAGGTTCCTGGTACCTATTACAAATCATTTCCCCAAAGAACTGTACAATCAGGTATTGCTGGCTAGAGCCAAAGATGGTCCCAAAAAAGGGAACAGCAACCAGTCACTAAACTGGGGAAAGAGAGGTGAAACAAACAACTCAGGAGCATTTTCAAATCAATCCTTGCCTCAGTTTAAGGTAACTTTCCAGGGCTGGGGAGGAGCTCAGTGGTAGAACACACAGGTAACATTATAAGACGTATAAGGCTCTGGCTTTAATCCCCAGCATGACAAGGAGAAAAAAAAAAAGAAAGAAAAAAGAAGAAGAGGAGGAAGAAGAAAGAGGAGGAAGGAGAAAAAGGAGAAGGGTGTGGGAAAGAAAAGCAGTTCCCCTTCTAATTACAGAGAAATTTCACCAGAGTGACTCTCAGTATACCTCTATTCTTTACCTCAAACTTACTTTCTCACATGACATCAATAAAAAAGTCACTGTAAAAAGGTTTAGAAAGTAAAGTAGAAAGAAGAAAAAAGCCTACACATAATCTCAACACCAAAGAAAACTGTTTAATATCTGGCACATTTCCTTCGGCATATTTCTATTTCCTTTGGCTTTATTCCCCATTTTCTTACATATATGTGCATTGGATTATACTACAAAAATGTTTACATTTTGTTAATCTGTACCATGCATTTCCCATTGTAAGCTTTTTTAAAATATTTTATTTATTTAGCAGTACTAGGAATTGAACTCAGGGCCTTCTCGTTCAGCTACAGCCTTTCTTTCTTTTCTTTTTTTTAAAGACAGGGCCTTCACATTCAGGTACAGTCCTTTAATCCTTTTCTTTTTTCTTTTCTTTTGTTTTTTGAGACAGGGTCTCATTATGTACTTCAGGCTGGCCGTGAACTCATGGTATTTCTCCTGCCTCAGCCTGAGTGCTGGTATTACAGGCATGTGCCACCATGCCCGAATCCCTTCTTTAATTCTGAGACAGGGTCTCATCAAGTAGCTAAATTGCCCAGGCTGGGCTCAAACTTGACTGCCTCAGCCTCCTAAAGTGCTGAGACTACATCTGACTCCCACTGTAAACATTTTAATGGCTACATAATAATCCACTGTGTGAATATACCATACTTTTATTTAACCATTTCTATGTTGAAATCAGAATAACACAAAAGAGTATGCAGAAAGAAGTAAGACAACCGCATAAAAAGTGCCCTGTGCAAATATAAGCTAGCTCTAATCAACTGTGCATTTTTATGCAAGTGCAGACAAAAGACTACACTAACAGAGAAGGTTATTTCCAGAGCCTTGACCTTGTAAGAGAAAAAGCTCCAGGCAATCGCCCTACCTTCTTATTCAAGATCTTTCTTAAATCTCAGATAATGTATCTTAAAAATATGTAAGCAACAAATGAAAGGATGTCACTTGGTAGAACTACAATGCCTAAATAAATTTTTAAATTTCTCATTTTAAAAGTTTAAAGAGAGCCAGGAATGCTGGTGCACACCTGTAATCCCAGCACTCAGCAGGCTAAGGCAGGATTGCCACGAGTTCGAGGCCAGCCTGGGCTACATGAGACCCTGTCTCAAAAAAAAAAAAAAAAGGAAGTTTAAAGAATATAGTATTTTAATTGAACATTTTAGTTAAAATAGAACTACAATGTAATGCCTTATATAGGTTACAAAATTTCAAAGAATTAGAATATGAATAATCTATATTGACCATAAACTTTAAAAATTATACCAACTTCTAAACCACAACTTGACTCAGGAATGTATTTTTACTGTTATCCTGCCCATTGTAAGCATCGGTTTATTAAGAAACATTTCACTCCCCTGGCAGTTGAATTGTTCCTTCCTTAGGATGCCCCCAGCCCTACGCTGTTTTTAAAATTTTTTCCGTTTTTACAGGTCTGGGGATTGAACTCCTCACCTTCCAATTATATATATTTATGGCACACAATGTGATGTTTAGTATTACCTCACATACTACTACTATGTGTGGCTATCTTTCTCAGAGTTCTCTAAAGTGCCTGCACCATAGTCCTTTGCCTCTGCAACCCACACAGCATCTGGGAGGGCTCAGCACCCAGCATACACTGGGATAGTTCAAACTATTTGCCTAAAAGTTGAATTTGAGAGGTAAAGCAAATTATTTGTAGTAACTGTACTTGCCGCCTCATTTTAATTAAGAAAAAAATAACATAATAGATATCTAACCTGTGATGAGAACTTTGCTAAATGCCCACTTTGTGGCAGATAAAGTGCTAAGTGATTATAAACACTGATTCCTAGCCAAACATGGTGGCCCATGCCTGTAATCCCAGCACTCGGGAGGCTGAGGCAAGAAAATCATCATGAATTCCAGGCCAGCCTGGGCTACGTAATGAATCCCTATCTCAAAACAAAAAACAAACAAAACATCAACAACCCCCCCCCACAAAACACACTAATTCTCAAACCAATCAGTGAGACAGGTGGTACAACATTTACAGACAGACTGTAATCAATTAAATCACGTGGTCAAACTTTTGCCGAGCCCCTGCACATTGGATTATTAGATGATGAACTAGCACTCGGGATACAGCGGAAAACAGATTTTAAAATGGTGCTTTATATGGAGCTTATTTACTAGTGGATTTTGCTAAGATTGCATACATATGAACATTCTGGATTCACAGACCACGCACTTATATATATTGTGAGTTTATCCCTGAAATGGACCTATTCTTGGTACTAATAAAAATTTGCGACTAGGGCCGGTGAGATGGCTCAGCACTGTAAGCACCTGCCTGGCAAGCGCGAGGGCCTGAGTTCAACTCCCGGAACCCACATATGAAAAAGGGGCCGGTGATATCGCTCACCAGCACAGGCGCCTGCTGGTGCGCAAGGTCCTGAGGTTGACACCTGGTACCCACAAAAAAAAAAAAAAAAAAAAAAATTTGAGACTGAAAAATTCAAGCTAAGAATGTGATGATGTCTTCAAAGTTAAAGTCACCCTATAGTATCACTTGACTTTTGCTGGTTTCACTCAACCCATGAGAATCTAATCTTCAAATTAACAGAAAAATTTTCAAGATTTATAAAACTACAAAAGGAATTAGACAGAAACAAGAGACTACGGGAGGCTGATGCAGAGGATCACAAATTCAAGCCCAGAATGAGCCATTTAGTGAGAACTTGTCTCAAAATAAAAAATAAAAAAAAGCAGGGGCTGTAGCTCAGTGTGAAAGCCCTGGGTTCCTTCTCTGGTGGAGTCAGAATACAGAAAGGACTTTGATTTCTTGGTATCTAAGTGAAGTGGAAAAACCCAGGCAAAAGATGAAGCTTCCAGGCACCACTGCATCACATACAGCAAAGCTGTCGGCCCCTACCTACTATGCTGTTTTGAATTTTATTCACTTTTTAGATCCAGACACATGAGGTGACATCCAGTTTAAGCATGAAGAAAGAAAAAAGAAAGAAAGGGAGTGGACCCAGGGAGGGGGTAGGGAGAAGAAACAGTTTTAGGTCTGAAATATACAAACTTGCACTGGGCACTTCCTGTGACGCAATCCAGTGGCTGAGGATTGGGTCTGACAGTTTAATACCCTAACAGTAATGGGGGTCATTACAGGGGGGAAGGGGGATATCAACAAAGTTTCAATTAAATAAAACTGAAATTGAATCCAAAGTAAACAGAAAAAAATGAAAAGGGAACAAGAAAAGTAATTTTAGAAGCTGTTTTCTAATTCTGAGGGGCAGGAAACTATTCTTTAATCTGAAGAAATAGTGGCTTTTTCATCTAACACAAGATTAAGAAATCTGGGGCAAAAGGCACCAAATTACTTCTAAAATGCAACTTGAGGCAAAGAGAAAATCCCCTGAAACCCACTCAGGCGTGCCTGGTAAACAACACACACTAATGCACACACAAGAGGAACTACCTTGTACTTCAGAGATCTTTTATTGAGGACAAAGCAAACAATGCGCAAAATGATATAGAGTGAAGGGAGGCTGAGGAAACCAACATAAAAAGTAGGCAGCTCAATGATGAACTACAGACATTTCAAAATTACTGTTTACACTTAAGGCAATTTTCAAAGTGAAATCTTACCCAAAAAGCGTTTACACAGCAATGAAAAAAATACTGAAATAATTTGGATTAAAAGAGCTAAATTATCTATGCAAAATCTGTACAGCGGGGTCCTGTTTTCAGCAGGTAAGCCTATTTACAAGTAAGAACCTCTTACTCTTGTAACATGGTCCTGTTTTAAGAGAATGGCTAACTCACATCTTTGTACAGTTAGTCTGTAAGGCCTCAGTGCTCCCATATGGACTCCAGGTGGACCAACTTCCACCGGAGAACTATTTACACTGCCCTGTGAACACACATATATACACCCGCCCCTGTGAACACCTTGAGTACAGGGGTTATGGCTCATTCAATTTTATAGCTACAGTGACAATTAGTAGGCACTCAATGTTAAAATGCATGAATGTCAAAATAAAAATATTTTTTACCACTATTTACATTTTGAAATTACCACCTTTACCCATCCCAAATTAAAAACATCAAACTGCTACTAAGTTCACTATGGTTTTCACATTATAGTGCTTTGGGGACTTTTTAATGTAAATAAATACCATACATTTACTAATTTTCAGAGTAACTGCACAAATATAGCATTCTTCTTGGAATGGAAAACTTGCTTGGAAGTTACTTCATTCTTTTTCTCTTTTTCAAAAGTGCATCTCGTAGCGCCAGCTGGAAGATAAGAAAAATAAAAAACATTTAAATATGACAACTCTTAAGTACACCCATACTAATTTGGTTATAAATAAGCTTACCAAAAAGGGCATCAGTAAGTCAATAAACCATCCTGAAAAACTACAGCTAGTGAAACATGCCCTAAAGATCACATGTGTATCTGGGGTGGAGGTTGCCACACTGACAGGAAATGTGCAAAGCTCTCCACTGCTGTCCCAGCTCACAGGTACAAAGCTCCACACAAAAGCAGCTCCAGAAAGCAGGGCCCAGCACGCCACCCACCAGAGGGAACACACAGCACCTTCTGGTCGAAGTCACTCTTAGTGTTTTGAAGTTGTGGATGGGACACTGTCTGAATTAAAACCAACAAAACAGCGTATCTTTTTCACAATACTTTTCTAAGATTATATATATTCACTAAATAGGGCACATATGTACAGACCATTTAAAGATTTTTAGATGGCACTCGGCATTTGTGCAGATTTAAGGTAATTCCTACAATGTACAATTGGAAGCAGGGAAAAATGATCCCTTACATGCTAATTTTCAAATGCACTTGTTTACTACAGTAAATGAACTGAAAAAAATTTACAATAAATAAATGCTAATATCCTTACAATGGCTCAGATATGAAGATACTAACTTTGAAATCAAAACTCAGAGTTGGGACTCAAGATAAAATGTTTATTTTAGTTAATAGAGGCTTTTAATTTTTAACATGTGTGTTGGAAGTATGCAAGATGAAACGAAAACAGTGAATTATGTATTCTAATTTGACTCAATACAGGCTTTAATCTCCTCTAGTCCTTCTCTAACCAAAGGAGTTGGGTTCCTTTCACAGAGTAGAATTTGAAGGTGAAGAATTTAAGATTTGGAGAAAAAGACAATTTAAGGAGCAATGTTTGAAATGAACCTATGACATCCCTTAAAAATAAAGACCATCATCTGCCTCCAGGGAAAATACACAGTACTTCTCCAGTCTACATAGCTTATAACATTTGGGAGTCGTGGGCGGAACACATTGTCTAAATTAAAACCCAGAGAAAAGCAAATCTTTCTTCACAATTATCTTTTCCAAGATCATATATATTCCACTAAATATGACAACACAGACCATGTAAAGATTTTTAATTTTCTCCCCAAAATAATCAGAATAAAATTATCAAGAATAAACCTAGGTTCGGTGAGATGGCTCAGCGGCGTAAGCGCCTGCCTGGCAAGCGCGAGGGCCCAAGTTCAACTCCCGGATCCCACCTATGAAAAAAAGGGCCAGTGATATCGCTCAGCAGCACAGGCGCCTGCTGGTGCGCGAGGTCCTGAGGTCGACCCCCAGTACCCATTAAAAAAAAAAAAAAAAAAGAATAAACCTAAACGCAAAAAACAAAACAACAACAACAAAAAAAAAGGTAATCAAGGCCAATGGACAATCTTTAGTGTATGATGAATACTATTCCATTAATTTCAAGCACTATCCTACCTTTAAAAACCTCTAGCTTCTGAATCTTAACAAGGTATTTGTTAACTTTTCTGCTTTGTTAAAACACATTTTTGGGTGGAAATTGCCTGCCTCTACATCTAAATGTCCAACTTTTTTTGTATTTTGACTCCTTTCCTTTCGTAGATAGGCAAAATACTTAGGATAAAGTATAAGCCAACAAATTCCTTTTAACTTAATTTGGCTAAGGAGGTATTACTTAGACTTATCAGTGTCTTATTTTCATCGGCGATAAGTGCTTTACTCACAGTACCTCCTGCTGTATACTGATGGAACAAGTTAATGGAATGTTCTGGAATCATCAAGCCACATGGTAAGAACTATGTATCTTAGCTAATGTTGGTGATGTGGATTTAATTCTGCCTGTAAACTCTCTAACAAAGCACAGGCCATTCTCAAACTTCCCGTTGCCCTTCCCCCTTCAAATGCCACCAACTGCACATAAGACATGGGTATATTCTCCCTCCTCTTCATCTTCCTAAAGGTTCCACCGCAAGAGCCTCTCCTCCTCTATCACATGCTTTACTGTCCTCTCCTAGTCATCCAAATTCACCTCTTCTTCCAGCCACACAAGATCCTGTTACTACAGACAATAAAACATCACTGAGGGGGACAGGAGTGTGATCCTTCTTTCCCTGACAGCCCATGGGGACATGGGGCACTTTGAAGGATGCTGTGGAGTTGTGCTGTTCATCAAGGCAGCCGCTAATTACCCATGCCTATGGAGCACTTGGAAACATGGCTGTGCTTGCTCTGGCAGCACATATACTAAAATTGGAATGATGGAGAGATTAGCATGAAAGGTGGCTAGTTCAAATTGGTGTGAAACACATGCTGGATTTCAATTAGCTCAAAAACAAGAATGTAAAATATCTCATGAACAATGTTTATACTGACTATATGTTAGAATGATACTATTTTGCTGTACTACATTAAATATTATTAAAAATAATTTTATCAGCCTGGCATAGCAGTGCAAGCCTACAATTCTTTGAAAGGCTGAGGCAGGAGGATCACAAGTTCAAGCCAGCCTGGGCAACTTGGCGAGACCCTGTCTCAAAATAAAAAAAAGGGCCGGGAGTACAGCTTAGCGCAACAGGCCCTGGGTTCAATCCCTAGTACTACAAAACAAATAAACAAACAACGCATACATACTTTAATCTTTCAGGGAGATGTTTCACAAGTTGCTGACAAGGAACAAAGCACAGTTTCTCTACCACGACAAAAAAAAAGACATACTAGAAGTAGGGGCCGGGGAAAACCCTTAAATAAAATGTAGCAAGGTCCTATACACCTCATAATGAAGCAAGGCCTTGGCCACTAAAATGTCATTGAAGGTCAAAGAAGGATAGATTAATAGATTTAAGTAAATTCAACTATATGACAAAATTAAGAGTACTGTGGCTTTTTTTTTTTTTTTTTAATGCAGGTACTGGGAGTCAAACTCAGGACCTCACGCTTGCCAGGCAGGCATTTATGCTGCTGAGCTACATCGCCAGCCCCCTATGTGGCTTTCCTTAAGACTGGTGTCATTTATAATTTACATGATATGTTGAACACAGATAAGAAGATTACAAAACCATTCAGGGAACCCAGAATTGCCACCCACACAGACATGGCACTGCCCTGGGGCGGGCATCACCTCCTCCTGCAGGTTCGCTCTCAGCCAGCTATTTAGGGACACTGCTTCAGAATACAGAACTGTGTCAGCATGGAGCTGATTTCCTGAAGCTCCTTCACAGTGACATTTGGATATACTCTGGTGAACTCCCAGGCGAGGGAGATAAACAGATCAATTTAGTTTTCTACAATGAAATAAATTAATGAAATAAACAAAATGACCTGAGTAGCACAAGGTCACCATTCAAAGGCCACGAATGGGCAAAATGAAACCCCAAAGGTCTGTTAACATCGCGGCTGTTTGCAAAGGGCACATATGGCAAGGATCATGCTAACAACTAAATTCTTTGTCTCTCACTGCTTCCCTGAAATTGTTTCTGAGATAATACCACACACAAAATGATTATTTTTAGAAAAGTAATTGGCAGAAAATTGTTAATATCAATTAATCTCACAGATCAAATGAGAATTTTAGCATGTGAAAGGACCTCAGGGGTGACCTAGCTGGTTTCCCTTTATTTAAAAGAGGAAAAAAATGGGGTGACCCCCTCTGGTCACACAGCTGAGTCCCAACCAACCAGGGCAGGGATTTAGTCCCCCAACCAGGGCAGGGATTTAGCCGCCCTCACGGGTTCCCATCTCTCAGTGCTCCTCTGAACCCCAAGTGCATGGTCTTCAGAAGCCATACAAGCCTAAAGGAGTTCTGCAACCACAGACCTGTTCCTGCCACCCGGGCTGCAAGTCACACTCACCTGCTTTTCTCGGAAGGACCGCTTGGTTTTGGACTGAACATTCTGGCTGTATCGCATCATCATGAAGTTCTTCTGTTTCTTCTTCTCTTTATTTGTGGAACTGGAAAATGGATTCATTTTGGTTTTCTTCCTCACAAATTCCTTTCGGTCTGTCTTTCCAGCCTACCAGCACAAAAAGATTCATGTTTTTTCTTAGAAGTACACACTTTCTGAGTTATTGGATCAATATAAGTGCAACCTGTGTGCTAGGCACTCTACCGCATGCCATGGACATAGCATGGACAGAATAAAGTCCTTGGTCCCAGGACTCATCCAATGGAGAAATGGAATCAAGTATCGTAATACAGGAGGGGGAGCTCCATGGGAGACCAGTACTTGGGATACTGAGGCAGGAGAATTGTGAGTTCAAGGCCAGTCTGGGCTACATAGTGAGACCCTCCTCTCAGAAAAAGACAGACAGACAGACAGACAGACAGACAGAGAGAAAGAGACAGAGACGGAGGGAGGGAGAGGGACAGAGGGGAAGGGGGGAAGGGAGCTCAGTGGAAGGAAAGATCATAACTTAGCCTGGTGCAGTGAGAGGATGTTCCCAGAAAGGGAGCCAAGTAAGCTGCTTTTTGCAGATGAAGACATTCATGGTGGAGGAAGGGGAAAGATTTGCAGGAGGTAGTACAGGATATGTAAAGGTGTGGAGGAAAAAGAATGTGGGTTTCTGAACTCATCTCAGTAAGTTTAGTATAAAACAGAATGCTGTAATCCAAGCACTCAGGAGGCTGAGGTAGTAGGATCACTTTGAGTTCGAGGCCAACCTGGCTACAAAATGAGTTCAAGGCCAGCTTGAACTGCATAGTGAAAACCTGTCTCAAAAAGACAAAACAGGGGCCGGTGAGACGGCTCAGCGGCTTAAGCGCCTGCCTTGCAAGCGCGAAGGCCCTAGTTCGACTCCCGGAACCCACATACGAAAAAGGGGCCGGTGATATCGCTCAGCGGCATGGGTGCCTGTTGGTGCGCGAGGTCCTGAGGTCGTCCCCCCGGTACCCACAAAAAAAAAAAAAAAAAAAAGACAAAACAAACAGAGAAATGGAATGCAGAGTGAGAAGGGACTAGTGTGGAATGATGCCTAATACAAAGTGGAGAAAATGAGGCTGGACATGCAGCCAGGACACAGCATGAACAGGTCCAGTTCGGGCCAGCAGCCAACACTACTGGCTCCAGCTTTTCAGTGATGGCTATAAACTTGACTGTTTTCTTATTACCTTTGAAAATGTACTAAGCCTCCTGATACCATGAACATGGAAAACGGCCTTCCTGTGCTTTGTATTTTGTTTTTCATGGTGGTTACATGTCTATACTGTTGTCATTTAACTCACTTAACTCAACAGTTAACCCCTGTGCATTTTATTCTACATTAATTATATCCTTACTTAAAACATTATAAAAATGCCACTGTAAACCAGATTGGCAGTGCATGCCTGTAAACAAAGCACTCTGAGAGGCTGAGGCAGGAGGATTACAAGTTCTATCCCAGCCTGGAAAACTCTGGAATTTAGGAAGACCCTGTCTCAAAATAAAAATAATTTTAAAAAAGAGCTGGGGATGGGGCCGGTGAGATGGCTCAGCGGCTTAAGCGCCTGCCTTGCAAGCGCGAGGGCCCGAGTTCGACTCCCGGATCCCACATATGAAAAAGGGGCCGGTGATATCGCTCAGCGGCACGGGCGCCTCCTGGCACGCGAGGTCCTGAGGTCGACCCCCTGGTACCCACAGAAAAAAAAAAAAAAAAAAAAAGAGCTGGGAATGCAGCTCAGTGCAAAGGTCCTAGGTTTAATCCTCAGTGCCACCAAAAAAAAAAAAAAAAAAAAAAGGCCATTCTATGGCTATTTAGAGTCTGGATTATATTTCATTTTATTTGCCTCACTCACCATTGCAGTTGCTAGTCGTGTCTCTTTGTCAGACTTAGGCTTTTTATGAAGGCGTTCAATGTCTCGAAGAGACAGTAATTCACCCCTGGAGTGAGAGAAAAATAAGATGGTAAATAAGTGCAACTCCTTTCCCCAATGCTTTCATTACCATGCAAGCCAACTGACAACTGGTGCATATGCTACCTTACCTGGGCTCCTCGTCACTGTCTATTTCAATATATTTCCTTTTTTGGGCTTTCCCTGGGGCGGCGGCAAGCTCTTTCTTCATTTGGGCCATACGGATTTTCTGGAAGTCCTCTTGAGTCAAGACCCGACTGGTGCTGACGGCTGCAGCCTTGGCCCTCCGCTCCTCTGCGGCCATGCTGCTCAGCTTCTGGGACTGCAGAGCACACACAAGCTCAGGGCTGCCCACTGTGGGGGCTCCAGGCCACACAAATGCTGGTCTCCAACAAGGTCCAGCATAAGCCAAGTCTTGATAAAGATCAGAGGGATGTACTTGTACAGAAATTTTAAGACTTACAATCTCTTGCTGTTCTTCGTCAGAGGAGTGGTGCACATCGACCCATTCACCATCAGCTTCCTCCTCTTCACTGAGACTGGTACTTTCCCACCCGTCTGTGTGAGAAAGAACTCACTAAAAGAACCGTCACTCCATGTTGAGTATTTACAGCCAGATGAGAGAAATCAAGCAGCATAATGAACCTTGAATAGATTCTCCACTGGCCAGGAACTAAGCAGTATTTGTTGTTAAATAAGTCACATCAATTTAGTTAACTTAAATAAGGGGATTAAATATTGGCCACATATATATTGTAAGCCCAAATCTTATAATTATTTTTTCTGATCCTCACAGCTCAACAGAATAAGGACAGACTCCAGAGCAAAGCCCCACAACCAGAAATTGCAGCCCGTGCTGAAATCAAACCACGCCTGACTCTGGAGTCCACGTTCTTCTCACTGAACTAACTATCCATCACAACCTTACTTGAATATTTATCTTGAGCATACAGCAAGTATCTGATGACTTGTCTAAATATACTTATGTATGTGTAAGAAACTAGTTTCCATTATTCAGAGAATTGAAGTAGAAGATTTTGGAGGTGAAAGAACCTTGTAGACACCCAATAAGGTGGCTTCCCATGACCTGTAGAGTGCCAGCTCTTTGGTCTGGCATATACACAAACACTCATGATAAGGTCCCCAACTCGCTCTCTAGTCTCCTATCTTGCCATGTGATCTTGCCCCAAATAATGGGGAAACAAAAATGAACCTTAAGGGACTGAGGCGCAGCTCCGTGGTGGACGGTTACGGCGCATGTGAGCATGCACAGGGTCCTGGGTTCATCCCCAGCACTAGGGAGGGAGAAGGGAGGGCAGAAGAGAAGGAGGGAGGGAAGGAGGAAGAGAAGGGAAGGAGGAAGATGAACCTTCGTCATCGTCAGCATCCTCTTCTTTCTCAATTTCCAGAACCTCTGCTCCTGGAATGTAATCTTTAGCATCTAATTCACCATATTCATGTACTCTTGCTTCTACAGAAGCTTCTGTAGGTTTGCCCTAAAGGAGAATTGTTTATAATAAGGTGCTCAGATTGCAAAACATGAATCATGAAATATACGAGGCGGGATTATGAATTTAGAAGGTAGTACTATAAAAAATGAAGGTAACCAAGTGACAAAACAGTTTGCTTATGTCTCAATAGTAAGCACCCCAGAGCCAGAACGCTGGCCACTATTTTCTCACCTCCTCTAATCAAAATTACGATATTGGCAGTTAGTAAAGAAAACTGCTCTGATTTGGTCTCCAAACTACCACCTGTCTTTCTGTTATATACACACATACCTCGTTCTTTGGAAGGGGTGGTACTTGGTTGGGAAGGGTGCTGTTCAATCCCAGCATGAGCTACTGACTGACACCTGAGTTTCTAGTTTTCAAGTTTCATTGGCCTGACAAGCTAAGATTCAATCATGGTCAAAGAACACATTCCAACTACAAATATGTAAGCACACAGTATTCAGCCAGTTATATTCGAAACATAAATAAAACCATGAGCACTATCAGTACTCATAAGGAAACCAACACAAATACTAAAATTCAAATTGTAGGAAGTTACTCCCACATCCTGAGATCATAACCTTCAGCTCAACAGCAGCGGGCTTCACCCACCCGGAATTTCTTCTGTAACATCTGAGGATTCAGCGTCCGGAAGAGCTGGATCAAAGTTCTAGCAGACATCATTACATCTACAAAATAATACCTTCAGTTAGGAATTCTGGAGCAAAGAGCACAGTGAGGTAAAAATAAGTCCCACTGTAGTCTTTGGCCTATGGAGAATAGCATACAACTTACTCTTATCTTTGTGTGTCTTATATTGAGCTAGGTCTTGGAGAAGTTCCTCAGTCATGGCTAGAGGACAACGAGCTGTTATCTCCTTTATAGCATTGATACTAGAAAAGGAAAAATGAATTGAAAATAAAGCAACTTTACATGGTTTAACGTAAGAAAATTACCCTAAGAAATTAAATTAAAAGAAATATAAACCGGATTTTATGTGGTTTAGGTCTCTAAAACTGCAACATGGTAGAAAACATGAGGGTAGGAGCCTTACTGAGCTTTTATTCCACAGTTACTGCCCTTCCTATGCTAGTGGATATAAAGAACGGTGTCCTACAACTAAGTCATTCAAATGCACTTGTTTACTGTAGTATATGAACTGAATCATGGCAGCCTTACTCTCCAACCCTAAGGAGAGACGAGACCAGGTCAAATAAGAAAGACTAAAGGGCTGTCGAGCTGCTATCCCAGCAATATTTTCCAAGGGAGATAAAAAGTAACTGTCTAACATATCAGTTAATTAGGATGATATAGACAATCCTTAAACCAGTGATTTTTATTTGATCAAAAGGGCCATGTATATGTACCAACTACCCATGATAAAGGTAATCATTATGTACATGTACTAATAAATTATCAAGAAAGGGCACTGAGCTGCCCTAAAATTAAGAGTGATTCAATAATAAACCATTTATTTTAGGGTAAGACTTACATTCAGGATAGGAGATAAGAGATAAATATTTAGAGGCTGCCGATCATTCACTTGCAAGAGTAAAACTAGTTAAAAACCAAATTGCTGACTAGCAGCGCAAGTACTTTTGTCTGAGTCCCTACTAAAACCGACCAATAATACAAAAACAGTAAGCCTCTTGAGAAGACTAAAGTATATTTTAAACCGCTTTTCTAGAGGTCACACTGCCAGCTGAAATTGTGCAACTTGGTAACGCAAAGAACCTAGCACACTAAAAACGTATCCAGGGCCCCCAACCATGTTCTACGTACCCTACTGTCATGACTTCCCCAGAGTTCTTGTCAGTCACAAAATTGTTGGCCACAGTCATGAGCAATGACTGAATGAACTGAGTTAGGAACAAAAGAAGAGATAAGCATAGGTGAAATGTCTATACCCACGTAAGTCCCTGTGGATGAAAGGCAGCAGGTTACTCACATGGGAAAAGAGCCCTCCCCGTTCCGTCTGGGGTTGGAAGAGGTCAAGACTGAGGAGGGCAGAGACAAAAACACGCCGCTACGTTTTACTCTCCTTTATCAGTTCTTAATAGAGATGAAAAAACTTTTTTAACACAGGATAACTCAATGCTTTTTTAATCAAAGAAAGGGATTATCAGCTTTGAAAAATAATCACTATAAACTTACTAATATTCTTGACCTCCTTTAGTCATAAAATACAGAATGAAACAAAATCAGTATTAACCTGTCCAAAAGAAATTTCACTTCCTGTGACTTGTACAACTAAGCTTCTTGTATTATCTCCAAGAGCTAGTGTCTCCTCTGCTGAGGTAAAAAGCAGAGCAGAAGGGAAAGAACCCTTTGGCAAGAATGAACAGACCCAGCAGTGGCACCGCCCTGCACATGCCAGATCCAGAAGTCAGGCTGAGAGCACTCACCTCTGGAGGTACAAGGTGATGAGAGGCTTGTGCCGCAAACAGAAGGATCTTTGTTACTTCTGAAAACATAAGAGGTGAGAAGGGTCACAGTATCATTCTGCCACTCAGGACTACAGCCACATGGCAAGCCCTCATGCTACTGCCCCTGCTCCACCTGAACACCCAACTCCCAGCCACCAGCACAGCACGTATCTTTGCTTCCTTCAGGTTCCTGCTCAAGGGCTGCCTCACAAAGTCTTTCCTGACTGTACAGTTTCAAACAGAACCTGCCCCAGCACTCCTTGTTGCCCTTACTCTGCCTTCTTTCTCTTCAAAACACACTTTTACCTGAACACATTATACACAGCACTGTCTGCGGCAGTATCCGTGAGGGTAAGGCTTTAGGGTCAGTGTGGAATTCTTGGTGTCTAACGCAACGGCCAGCACAGAAACCACTAAATAAACACTTGTTGAATGACTGGAAACATAAACACACACATATACACCTACTCTCTCTTCAGAGGGCCAGTACAGTTAATGCAAACAACAAGGCCTTGGGAGAAAGGAAAAAGTGAAGCACTTCTTGACTAGAACCCAGTTACTTTTCCTCTACCGACACCCTGCAGGATCAATCTGAAGATCGGAGGAGATGAAGGATGGAAAGCACTTCTCACAGTGCTTTGGCTCATGTTAGATGCTCAATAAATGTTAGTTTTTTTCCTATCTTAGCTCAAATTCAAAGAAAGAAAATATCTCTTCTTTCCTGCTTCTGTGTTGCTTTTAATAATACATATAAAGGAAACAAGACCTAAGATAAAATCCTGTTATCTATGATGACAAAGTTTGGTAAAAGGTCAAACTTCTTTTCTAGAATGCTCAACATGAGCATTTGTCACACTATGAAACGACTTGCTTTTAGAAACTGATTTTTTGTTTACTAAAATATTTATTATAGTTGATGAACAGAACATCTAACCCACCACAGACTCAAGAAAGAAAATATAAGAGCTCCTTTTACCTTCTCTCCTATAAAACATACAGTATTTCACTCCCAACTCTATCTTTAATGATTCCAGAATGAAAGACTTTAAATAGTTATTCTAATGCCAAGGCCACCAAGGGGACACAGTAAGTGGGCAGGTTACCTCTCTGGTGGGGCTGCAGAAACCTTTGGAGAAAGGGGTAGAAATTGAAGAGAAAAAGCTGTGAAGAGAAGAATGCACTGACTTTAGCATTTATGTAACTGAAACACAATTTCATTTTCCCATAATGCAACTATATCACCAAGATTAACTCATTTGAGATTCATTTTTTACTTTTGTTTTGTCTCAATAAACAATCACACCCCAGGATGACTGAATATGTTCTAGCAACCAATGAAGATAACTCTCAACTGAGAGAGATGTTATCTTCACTAAGTAAAGGAGGAATAAAGTGTACACCAAATAAGCCAAGAGAGATAGAGGAAACCAAAATGTAACATTCTTCTACTTTTAAAACTACTGTGGCTACAGAACCGATGTTTCAGTGTTTAGAAAAAGGAACAGCACTGATATTAAAGCTCCAAAGCAAAGGACAAAATAGAAATTCAAAGCTGAAAAGCGCTGATGTAATTTGGTCATCAAAAAATCCACAGTAGGGGCCGGTGAGATGGCTCAGCGGCGTAAGCGCCTGCCTCGCAAGCGCG
This sequence comes from Erethizon dorsatum, assembly GCA_028451465.1. Taxonomy (NCBI): domain Eukaryota; kingdom Metazoa; phylum Chordata; class Mammalia; order Rodentia; family Erethizontidae; genus Erethizon; species Erethizon dorsatum. The sequence goes on from CM051825.1 coordinate 108,866,067, forward strand.
AGGTCCTGAGTTCAACTCCCGGTACCCACGTACAAAAAAAGGGCCGGTGATATCGCTCAGTGGCACGGGCACCTGCTGGCGCGCAAGGTCCTGAGCTCGACCCCCAGTACCCACAAAAACAAAACAAAACAAAACAAAACAAAACCCCACAGTACTAATTTTTAATTGTCTAGCAGTCTAACCACACTGGAGGAATCGCTGCACTCAGTATTTTAGAGAAAACACTAGCATTCTGCAGTGTACTTAGACAGCCATGCTTAAATCACAAATCATTTTGCTTTCCTATCAAGCTCAAACCTAGGTCTGACATGAAATTACTGCATAAATGTTACAAGAATTGGTGCTGGGCTGGTGAGATGGCTCCGTGGCGTAAGCGCCTGCCTGGCAAGCGCGAGGGCCCAAGTTCAACTCCCGTAAACCCACATATGAAAAAAGGGCTAGTGATATCGCTCAGCGGCACAGGCGCCTGCTGGCACGCGAGGTCCTGAGGTCGACCCCCGGTACCCACAAAAAAAAAAAAAAAAAAAAAGAATTGGTGCTGATCCAACTCTGGGACGATAGCCCATGGAGAAAGCAATGTACTCACCAGAATAGACAAGTTTTTCTTAGGGAAAGAGAATGAGCACTTTCACTTGTGTGCTTTCATTTTTAACTCGATATATAGCTGTGCTATTTGATTTCCAATAAACAAGCTCTTCTACTTTTCCTAATTTTTGCGGCGGGGGGAGGGGGACAGAATTACTTGAGATGGAACCCAGGGCCTTGCACCTCCTAACCAGACCCTCTACCACTGAGCTATAATCTCACTGGCCATTTCATTTTTTTATTTAAAAAATTTTAAGGAAAGTAACACGTTCAATAATGCAGCACCAGTCATGACATCAGATAGAGAATGATCTCAACAGCAACTTCTTTACGGTCTAAATTTGTGGGCACCTTTCTTTCTCTATAGATGACAGGCAGTCTGAAGAGTAGGTGTGAAGCCCCCACATGGATACACTGTATGTACATATATACCATCAAGGAGCTCTTACAATCTATTTTAATAAAAAAACAGATGACTAGGGACTGGAGCTTTACAAATGTGACAATTTTCTACCAGAGGGATCTGGAAATTGGGAAAGCCACGTAGGGCTAAACTGTGAAATGTAGTAAGAAACAATAAAAATATGTAGGTTATATAGGCTCAGGAAAATGTACATATGAAATAAATAAAAAGAAATTACAAAAAGAAAACACAAAAGAGTTTTTCATAAACTGAATGTATGTATGAACTACAATTTATACTCACGGGAATGAAAACAAAGTGATAAAAATAGCTACTGCAGACTCAAAGATTGTTGTTAACTGTATGGCAAGCAGCCTCGTAGTTAAAGGTAAGATACTGCTTTATCTAATGGCTTTCCTTTTACTGAGAATATTTCTACTTCTAACATTCACCAAAAGAATATATTTCAAACCTCATGGATTCCCACCAATCTGGAGATGAGGTTCATAAGCATCATCTTCACTTCAAACCTCTCCTTAGAGTTCTCTAGCTGCTTGAGTAGTTTTTCTGCAAAATCTGGAAATAAGAGAATCACAGACGGTCACTGTGGGTCCACAGTCTATGCAACACTATCTAACAGAGGTAGGGAAAGGGAGTAGTTAGATCAGCGGAAAGATTAAACGCAGGTAAGCATATCTTCAGTGGTTCCCAGTGTTCATCTTAAGGATCCTCGAGACTTACTGGCACATCTAGAGTGACTGTGTGATAGGCACGCCACTGAATTTTCTCTAGAGCCTTGCTTCTCAAAGTGTTGTCTACAAACCAGCAGCATCCGGTCTACCTGGGACCTTCTTAGAAAGGTGGGGTTTATATGCACATTCAAGTTCGAGAAACACTGACCTAGAGCCAATGTTGCCATACATTACAGTACAGTGTTCAGACTCCCAACCTCCAGCCAAACCCGTGTCATCTAAATCACAATCTCTGTCTGAGGTTAACAGGACCCAAGCTTCAGTACAGGTTTATAAATTCTCCACGTAATTCTAATGTGTGGCCAAGCTTGAGAACTCAGTTTTAGAACAGGGTTTCCCAAGGCCACGCATGGTGGCACACATCTGTAATCCCAGTACTCGGGAGGCTGAGGCAGGAGTATTGCCGTGAATTTGAGGCCAGCCTGGGCTACATAGTGAGTTCAAGACCAGCCTGAACTACACAGTGAGACCCTGTCTCAAAAAAAAAAACAAAAAAACAAAACAGGGCTTCCCACTTTTGATTTCACAGACCAATTTTTTGTTTTTTGAAAAAGACCACCGGGGATATAGCTCAGCGGCAGAGCACCTGCCTAGCAAGCACGAGGTCGTGAGTTTGACTCCCGGTGCCCAAAAAAAAAAAAAAAATAAAGACCAACAGACTACCAGTTTTCATTTGGTTAAGTACAAAGTCCTACACTTTTGTGCTATTAAAGCCATGAATCTCAGAGGGACCTGTTCAGCCATATTTTTATTCTATTGCTACAGATCAAGAATCACTGTTTGTGACTATAATCTATCTTACAACCAAGTAGGAACAACTAAGCATCAATTGTCTATCAAGTGACAACTGTCTTGTATCTCTGAACATATGGAAAGCAGGATACAAAATCGGCAGCAGTAAAGTCAACAAGGAACTTGAGAGGTCACAATGTACCTTGGGGGTCATGGATCAAATGAATAGCTGAAAAGTTAAACACCTCTGGCTTTTTCTTCTTCTTTTGTTTCTGAAAGAGACAGAGAAAACACTTTCCACGCTGAATTACAGTGATGCGTGCTAATATCAGAAAGGCTGTTATCAAGCCCATTAAGCTACTTAAAAAGAAAAAATCCTTGATCTAAAAACTTCAACTGAGAACCAAAGATGGTTTTGCCTTTTAAGATTAAATCTTGAGAATGCTCTAGCCATTAGCATCTGTGATATTTAAAGGATTTTGGAAATACAAACATTAAAAAATATACAGGGGCCAAAGTCATGACTTCCAGAATCATTAAAAAATATCAAATGTACTTCATTTCTGTACTCCTAAGAAGACATACTCTAATACAATTCACTTTGCTCAGAACAAGTGAAAATTTGTTTAATTAAAAATATTAGTCTTAAAAATTCAACACATAGGGCCGGTGACATAGCTCAGCAGCATAAGCGCCTGCCTGGCAAGCGCGAGGTCCTGAGTTTGACTCCCAGTACCTGCATATTAAAAAAAAAAAAAAATTCAACACACAGGCAGGTGTGGTAGCATATGCCTATAAAACCAGCACTCTGGGAGGCTGAGGCAGGAGGATTACAAGTTCCAACCAACCCTGGGCAACTTAACAAGACATGGCAAGACCCTTTCTCAAATAAAAAATAAAAAGAGCTGGGGATGTAGCTCTGTGTGAAGGCCTTGGGGTCAACTCCAATACCACAAAAAAGAAGAAAATCGTTCATCATATATTTCTAAGTTTTTAAAAAAATGCTATTTCTTGATTTAAAAGTCTTAAAAGCTCTGGACAAAAACTATATAGTCTTCATTCTGATGATTCCTACCTCATTTCCCAAGTACAAATCTCACCTTGAGCACTTTCATTGCCTTTTCCAACTTCTTCTTATTTTTGGAGCTCTTCTTCCCTGTGGCATATTGCACAAGCAGGTCTCTTGCTGTGGGTCCTTCATCCTGAAAAAGAAACTACTCTATAAAACTCAAAATAAGGAAAATCTGCACAGAAGCAATGTGTAATCCTTTCAACCACTTTTTGCTTCTGTACTCTGTACACATCTATTAAAAGTCAACACTACAACTTTTAGCCTGTGGTGCATGCCTGTAATTCTAGTTACTTCACAGGTTGAAGCAGAAGGATCCCAAGTTCAAGGCCAGTCTGATCAACTCAGCAACTCTATCTTAAAATAAAAAAGAAAAAGGGCTGGAGACTGTAGCTCAGTGGTAGAGCAAGCTCTAGGTTTAATCCTTGGTACTGTTAAAAAAAATAAATAAATAAAACTTCTAAAAAATAAAGTAAATAATATGCACATATGTCTGGAAAAACAGGCACATACAAAAATTTTCACTGCAGCATTGATCTTTATGTTTATATTCTGCTTTTGCTTTTTTCTTCAGTATGACAGGTCAACTTTGCTTTTATTAAAAGAAAATGGAAACAAGTATTTATCAATTGGGGAAAGCTTAAATAACCTAATACATTCGTGCTCCAAAACATATGGAAGTTATTCTTTAAGATCCAAATACACCAGCAGATCTATATATATATCGACAAAACAAAAGCAAGTTGCAGCAAATACTTATTATTCATATAGCTTTTAAAACCTACTACATACTAAGACTTTATGTACACACATCCATGTATAAATACATAAGAAATGAAATGGTTACCTGGGAGAAAGGAACTGGGAAGTAGAAATAACACAAGGTCAAGAAAACATCTATTTTATCTATAGTACTTGAAATCTTTTACAATGAAAATGTATTGGACAGACATTATATAAAAGATGTTAATCACATATTCCAGCTCTAGTTACCAAAATGCTAAAATAAGGGAAATTTTTAGGATTTGTTTTTAATACCGCTAAGAAAAGTTCATGACATCATAAATACTGACTTTTTTCTTTTAAAGATGCCATGACATTACTCCTCCCCTCCCTTTCCTCACTGTGAACTTCACTGATGTTGACATTAGCTCGAGAATACATTAGCAGTAATTTTTATTCTGATTTTATATGTAGCAAGTCCCCAAATTATGAACATTCGAGGTGTGAACTTTCACAGAAACGAACAGACCTGACATTAGGAACATTCGTAGATGCGAACAAATCGCAGAAGTAGTTCACGTGTCTGCCAGACATTGTCACAGCTGTGCTGCTGTGTGCTTACTGTACACTGTGATCGTGTATAGTAGTACAGTGCTCAGTCAGAGCCCAGGATGTCCAGAAGCAAGAGGAAAAGCAGTGGTGATGTGGAAGGGACTGTTAGGAAGTGCAAAGCAATACACATTGCGTATCTGCATCAAAGGTGTGTAAAAGTCACATTGTCAGACTTATGAACCAATCCAACTTACAAACATTCTCCCGGAACAGAACTCATTCGTAAGTTGGGGACTTACTATAGTAAAATGCAGATGTAGCTGTAAAACTAAAAATGTACTGAACAAATCTGTTTTATTATTTATACAATCTTTCTGTACACAAGTAACAAATTCTAAATATAATAAAATCTCAACAGTACTCAGTAAAGGACAAAGGTAACACATAACTTTCTAACTTGAGTAGTCACAGATTTTACAATTTCCACTCAGAGCAATAAGGAAATCTGAGGAATTGTAAAACTCAGAAGTATCTGTGATTAAACTAACCTCAGATTCTGAGTCGCTGTCTTTTTTCTCATCTTCATCTTTCCCAAGGAAAAACGTCAGAGCAGCAACCAATATCTAAAGATCAAACTGAAGCAGTCAGGTACCTAACCCAGCTCATGACAAACAAAAGATACTTTTATTTATACTTTATACATGCCTGAAGAAAAAATTCAAAGGTGGGAGGATTTTTGTATCTTTTTCTTAATTAAAATGTTTTTAGAATGTCATTTGTCCCATAAGTATGTAACTTAAAAATCTTTAGGGCAGGGGGGTATAGCTCAGTGGCAGAGTACATGCTTAGCACACAAAAGACCCTGGGTGCAATCCCCAGCAACACCACCCCCCCCAAAAAAAAAAGAAAAAACAAGACAAAACAAAAAGAACCACAAAGATATATACAGTTATTCTTCAGGTAGACTGTTAAGAATTCCTGCATTCCAACAAGATGAGTGACATCACAACCCTTCTATAACAGAAAGTCAAACACAGTCCTAAAATTTCTTTTAACCATGCCCAAGCCCAACAGAAATAAGGTAAAGAATCACAGGAGAAAACAACATAAATGGCTATTACCTATTCCAGTGTTTGAAAAATGTCATGACAATTCCATTCGTCTCTTCCCCAGCACTGAGGACCCAAGGAAGTGGTCTCAGTACAACACAGCACTCAACAGGAGCTGTGTGACCACACCCGCTCCGTGACCACACCCACTCTGGCACACACCCCACCCCTCTGCCTTCCCTCCCAGAAATGGACCACCCAGGACAGTGCTCACCTTGGTGACCTTGGAGAAGCACGCAGTCGTGATAACATTGACAGTTTTGGCATCATTCCTGGAAGACAACAAGTGTTTTGGGGTATGTCTTCACACTACTGTATTTCATACCGCAAAATAAACGATACAATAAATACTAATATTCTAATATTTTAAAAGTCAATGGGTGCTAAATTAGTCAACCACTAATTTAGGTAGAAATTTTAATTAAATTTTAACCCACTCAGGCCGGTAAGATGGCTCAGCGGCATAAGCACCTGCCTGGCAAGTGCGAGGGCCCGAGTTCGACTCCCGGAACCCACATACGAAAAAAGGGCCGGTGATATCGCTCAGCGGCACAGGCACCTGCTGGCGCACGAGGTCCTGAGGTCGACCCCTGGTACCCGCCAAAAAAAAAAAAATTTTAACCCACTCTTATGACAGAAAATTTGTAGCCATTAAGATAAAGTATTTGAAGAATGTTCAATGACATAAGAACACACTCAAGGTAGGTGGGGAAAAAAAAATCAATTAATTAAGGAAAAAAAAAAACCCACAATAGCAAAATTCCAACCACAGTTATAAATACACATTAAATAAAAGACCAGGAAGGCATACTATAAAATATTATGTTATCACCTCTGGGGGTGGGATTATATGTAATCAATAGAAAACTTTTCTAGTTTCTCCAATTACTCTGCTGCAATGAATATTACTTATATAGTTTTAAAAAAAAATCAATATGGAAAGCAAAAGATGTGAGTTGGGACACTGTACCATAAAAACAAAGTCTATGAAAATTGATTGAATTGATTTGAAACCAGAATAGCAGAATTGGTAATGCAGATTTCTGAGTCAGATCTAGGTCTGAATTTCAGCCCTGCCTCTTAATAGCTAAACTCTTACTCTACCTCCTATAAACTTCCGTCTCATCACCTATAAAATGCAGATAATTCCAGACAAGCTGCATGTTCTGAAGGTTGGATGAGGTAATGTAAAGTGCCTGACCCTACCAGCTGTTCAAGAATGGTAGCCAATGTCATTAGTCATTTGGATTGCCTCTGTATTTTCACTTCCAACTTAATCTATGATGGGTATACTAAAGAGTGCAAAATCAGACAACTACATACTTGTGTATGTGCTCTGTATTAATTACAAGTGGAAACAAGAATTTACTTCTGAAGAGAAAAGATTCATGAATCTATTACCAGATGTTCCTTCTATAGAGCTCAATCATCACGTCCAAAGACATCTTGGCTGCAGTTGCATTGCTGTCTCTCAGCATGGTGTACATGAAATTCTGTAGTACCTGAAGAACAAGACAGAAAGAAGGTTTAATATACCAATGGTGCCAGTAATAAAGACAAAAGGATGCTGAGCATGGTGGCGCACACCTGTAATCCCAGCACTTGGGAGGCTGAGGCAGGAGGATCATCACAAGGTCAAGGACAGCCCAGACTACATACTGAGACTGTCTCAAAACAAAACAAATAAAAAAGACTAAATGGCACTTACTATGTTCACTTTATTGTTCTTGTGTTTGGCATTTATATTCTTAATATCAGTCACAATATGTGTGTATAAAGTCTGAGAAAAAGAAACAAAAAAAACATATACACATTAAACCTAACCAACATTTCTAAATTTGTTAAATTTAGAGAAAAGTATAAATGTACAGAATGACTTAATTTTACCTATATTTCATTCTATCATAAAGGAAATAAAAAACAAAGGAAATAAAAAGCAAGGTAAAGTTGCCTTCAAAAGGTTAAATACAAAGGTACTATAAGGGGTAATCAAAATACTGTATACTAAGAATGTTTAAATTTTAAAAAATTACTACAGAAAAGACACTCAGGTGAAACCCCTCAGAACATTCCCCCTCAATTTGAACACACTTATCCCACTGTTCTTGCCACTTTCTGAAGCAGTTCCGGAAGTCTTCTTCTGTGTCTTTAGGAGGCAAGATCAAAAATACAGTGAGTGCTGCTGCTAAGTACCATCCAAAAGGAAATCAGACTCGTGAAAACTACGCTGTGTCCTCACCCACCTTATTCACCAGAACTGGAACTGTGCAAATTCCAGCTCTTCTCCAAAGTCAAGATGAAAAGGTAAATGTTTTGAATTGATTCTGGACTTCAAGGCAGCCACAACAGAGCGACTAGCCACTCATGAAAAATGATTCCCAGAACTGCTTCAGAAAGTGGAAAGAATGACAGGGTGTATGTTTGAAGTAAAAAAGAAAAAGAAAAAGAAAAAAAAAACTTTGGGGGGAATTAATGACAACATGTCTTTTACTAAAACCAAGTGTTTTAAAAATGGCAACAACATTCACCATATTTTTTTTTAGCACACCATATATGAACCAACAATTCCGTTCCTAGGTATATACTCCCCAAAAATGAAAACCTATTTTCACATCAATCTTCACAAAAATATTTATAAGACCATCATTCATAACAGCCAAAAAAGTAGAAAAAACCCAAATGTCCACTAACGGATGAATGGATAAACACTGTGTGGCACATCTATACAATAAAATATTATTTGGTAACAAAAAGGAATGAAGTACCCATGATGAACCTTGAAAACATTATGCTAAGTAAAGGAAGATACTTACAAAAGACCAGGTATTGTATGACTCCACTTATGTGGAGCTAGAAGAGATAGGGAGACTGACTGCTGTTTGGAATGAGGTACATTTTGAGGGTGATGAAAATGTTCTAAAATTTACTGTGGTGATGGTTGCACAACTCTATGACTATATTAAAAACCACTGTAAGTGGGTAAACTGTACATGAATTATAACTCAGTAAGTTGTATTTTATTTTAAAAGGAAACTAGGTATGGTGGTGTATACCTATAATCCCAGCCACATAGAAAGCTGAGGCAGGAGGACCATATATTTAAGCCCAGCTTGGACAACTGACCAAGACCTTAACTCTAAATTTAAAAAAAATTTTTTTAAAGAGCTGGGGATGTAGCTCAGTGGTGTAGCACTCCTGAATTCAGCCCCTAGTTACCCCCCTGCACCGACACACACACACACACACACACACACACACGCATGCACACGCACACAAAGTTGCTTCATTTACCAAGCACCTAACTGAATGCATGACAATTCTGGGAATATAAATATCACTGGTGGCCAAAACAGAAAATGTTAGTAACAACAAAAGTTACTTTTACTAGACAAGTTGATTACAGCTATCAGTGTTGGTGCACCGGTTCTGCCACTCAGTACAGTGCAGTGGTAAAGGGCTTGGGCACTGAAGCCACACTGGAGGGGTTTACTTTCCAGCCTCATCGCTCAGAATCTGTGTGACCCTGGGCAAGTTACGCTATCTATGTCTGTGAGCTCCAGCCCTTCATCTGTAAAGTAGTAACAACAAATACAATCGTAAGCCCTAACACACTGGGGTTTGTGAGTAAACAAACATCGAATCTCTGAGGAAGGTGACTGGCACACAAAGCAAGCATTCAGTAAATGTCAGCTAATGCCATACTGTACACATAATGGCTGATTTCTTTCTTATTAAAGTTATTAACTGTATCCAATGATGTAAAGCATTAATAATATAAAGGACTACAAACTCCACACATTTTTATATCACCTCAAGGAAGAACAAGATGTAGGGGGAAAAAAAACTTTTGCTCTTTACCTTTCGCAGAAGCTTATCATGGCAACGCAGAAGTTCAAAGAAGAGCTCCAGCAGACTTGATGGACTGATGAGATTCTTATTTCTCAGCAAGATCAAAGCTTTGCAAAATGTCTCAGGAAGGAAAAGAAAATACGACATAAAATGAGAAAATGGAGCCTACATATCCCAAAGAGCTTTCTGTCTCTCACTAATGTGTCGCTCTTCAAGGCACGAGAACAAGCCTCTGACCACACGGAGCTCACACTGGGGGTGGGAGGAGAGAGGCAGAAACAGGAGCATGGCAGCAAATGAGAAGCATGAGAAGGAAGAAAAACACGAAACTTCTGACTAAAGAAGGGTGACTTCACACAGGGAGGTCAAGGAAGAACACTCTGGAATGGGCCTTCATATGACAAACCCAAGTGGGTCATGAGTCCACAAGGACAAGACAGGTGAGGTAACTGACGTAACATACCACACTGGGGGCTGTGATCTTCCAAGACATTCTTCTGAAATCCTGTCGGCACTAAGAGTGGCCCAGCAGTAGTTGTAATACTCTTTTTCATTTGTTTGGTTTTTGCTTTTTCCAGACAAGGTCTTGCTATGTAGTCTTGTGACTTTTTTTTTTTTTTTTTTTTTTTTTGTGGGTACCAGGGGGTCGACCTCAGGACCTCGCGCGCCCGCAGGCGCCCGTGCCGCTGAGCTATATCACCGGCCCCTTTTTCGTATGTGGGATCCGGGAGTCGAACTCGGGCCCTCGCGCTTGCCAGGCAGGCGCTTATGCCGCTAAGCCATCTCACCGGCCCATTGCTATGTAGTCTTAAACTCACTGTGTAGCCCAGGCTGGCCTTGAACTTACAATCCTCTTGCCTCAGCCTCTAAAGTGCTGGGATTACAGGAATGTACCATCATGCCCAGGTAGTTGTAGCACTGTTGCTTACCAACAACTCTCATGTGTAGCACTATCACCCAAATTTTTACTTTTTTTTTTCCTTTGAGACAGAGTCTCACTATGTTCAGGCTGGCCTTGAACTCGCTATGTAGCACAGGCTGGACTCAAACTCATGACAATCCTCCTGCTCACTTCTAACGCCACTCTCTATTAGATGGAAAAAGAAACTCTTGGAGAAGAGCTGATTTTCCACATTTTGGGGTAGAGAAACAGTGAGTTTGGAACTATTTTGATGCTTTCAAAAATATCAGAGGCACTACTAAAAGGACTAAGAAGTTCCTCTCAGCCAAGTGGCAACAATTAAAACATGAAATAATAAAGCTCAAAAACAAGTTAGTAGAGGCCTGGGATGTAGCTCCATGGTAGAGCACCTGCCTACTATGCAGAAGGCCCTGGGTTTATCCTCAGCAAAGCAAAAACAAAAACAGGAACAAAACCAAATTAAGAGAGTACTTTAAAAGGTGGTTACAATGTTCTGCCAAGAAATACAAAGTTTTTTTCTTATATATACAAGAAAAAAAAATTGGGAATGATTCCAGAAGTCCTAGAAAAATACCAAAATAAATTAGATAGGAAAAGCCAGTGGATAATAAGGATTAGTAATTACCACGATAACCAATGAAAAAGAGAGTCCTCCAGTGTGTTACAAATAATTGCTTTAAAGAGAAATGCTAACTATTCAGGCTCAATTTCTCACGTCCTAGCAAAAGAAATCTTTACTATATGTTTTGAAACTTACTACCTAAACTTGGAGTCGTAGCTCAGTGGTAGAACACTCCTTTGCATGCACAAAGCCCTGTGTTTAATCTCTAGCAATGCAAAAAAGAAATCAAAACAAAAACCCCAATAATCATCATAGAACACTATAATCATAGGCCAGTTTGGTTGAGTACCACCAGCCACACAAAACTTAAAAGAAAACCTCAGTAAGACACAAGTCTCTACTCTCAAAATCTCTAATCTATATAACCTATGTGGCCTTGCAGACTTATTCACAAAACTAATAGCCACAGTTGGAAGCCCCTTGGGCTGCTAGGCCTCCTATCCCGACTAAGTCAATCAGCTGAAAACACAGAACCTGCACCTTTGGCTTATCTGTGATGGTATTTTTCTTTGGGGCCTAATCAAATAAAATCCAGGAGAAATACAAAAACAGCAGAATTATAGAAAGCCTGGGAAAATGTAAGAATGAGAAACACAGATGTATCTAGGAACTTAGCATTTTTACAAATTTTAGTATAGGATATTAACATGTGATCCTAACATTTGTGTACGTATTATGTAAAAGTGTTTGAAAAGCAATGTACTGAATTTGAAAATGCCTCACTAAGGCTGAGCTCCCTAGAGGCAGTGCTTGATCAAGGTTCCAAGTGACCTGCAGGGGTGTGCGCTCACCAGGGAAGTGAAGAGAGCAGGAGAGGGCATAAAAGAGAAAAGCTAAGCATGCATGTGTTCTTGGCTGGAGATCAGCTGCAGTGCAATCACAGGGGCATCCAGAAGCACAAATCTCCAAGGCAGAGCTACAACCTCCTGGGGGCCACTAGCAGTGGACATTCACAGCAGGTGGCAGAAATGGGCATTCTGGGCTGTTAAAGGGAAATCCTCTCCAGTACCCAAGCGCAACCATTCCTGTGACAATGTTTAAATACCCAACCAGCCCACTTACTGTGCACGTTTACTGAATTAAGTATTAGAGAAACTACAAACTGTAATTATGGTTCTTGATGCATACAAAATTTGAATGACTAGAAAGTACGGCCTATTCAAAAGGGGGAAAGAGCACCTGTGCATGGTTGGCAGGCTATAAAAAGAGAAAGACCAGAGAGTGGCAAAGAGATGAGATCAGAGACAGGTAGGACACAGATCTCAGGCAGGAACTTAAAGACCATGATAATAAGTTTGCAGTTTCTCACAAGTATAATTAGAAGCCACACAGGAATCTAAGAAAGGGTTTACCATTCTGATCTATATTTTATAAAGATGGTGAGCTGAGAGGCTGTCCTCATCTAAGCACATATTCTATGCACCCACAAATATAGTACAATTTATTGATCCAAACAGTGGTCCTACCATTCGAAGATCTGGATCTAAGACAGTGTGATTGTAGGAGAGAAGATCTTTGAGCTCTTGAGGAAAGTTACTTAGATGCTCTGGATAGCAGTGACCAATCTGTAACAAAGCAAAGATTTTTCTGAGGTTTATTTCTGTCCTATAATTCAGATGTATAGATTTAGGATGTCCTGCTAAAGGCTGTGTTTCACAGAAGGAGGTGGTTCCAAATCACCTTTCCCTCCTGTATTCTTATTTCTTACCACTTTTATAGTTCCTCTACTTTTTATACAAAATTTGTGACACAATTTAGAACATTCTTGTATGCTGAATTTGAAGGAAAAAAATACTGTCAAGATTTTTGTTCTAGCTGATTCTGTGAAGGTCCAGTGAATCTTTTAACTCACTGAAGAGAAAGCAAAATTTGCAAAAAGATAAAGTTCTTTAAAAATCTTAAATTTCCACTGCCAATGGTATGTAACATTAAATTTTGTTTTATTTGGAAATTATTTTCTTACCTGTGCCATAAACATCACCAGCTCTGCCAGTTCTTTGCTGGGTTTATTTGGTTGTAACTTGAAAATCTCCACATTAGACTGGTAGTGATTATATTGCTGGAGAAACTACAGGAAAAAAAAAGAAAATTCATCACATTCTGTTACATGACTATCTCAGAATAGAATGGACATCCATTTAGTAAAAGTCTTTGACAGTGGCATGGAGAAAAATATGTAACTATTTAAAAACAGCTCCATCTTATCTCCTATTACTCTCCCTTTCATCATTACCCATTTCAAACTATCATGGTCTCCTTTTTGTTCTTCAAAATACCAGCCATGTTCCTGCCCTAGGGTTTATGTATTTGTTTTTATTCTGCCTACACTGCTATTCTTTTAAATATAGGCACACTTCTTCCTCACGTCTCTTAGGTTTTTAACTCATAGATTATCATTTCAAGATCTTCTCTGACTACCCCATTTAAAAGTTCAACACCCTCTCACCCTCACATACATACACTTTTTTTTTTTTTGAGACAGGAGCTCACCATGTAGTTCAGGCTGACTTTGAACTCACTATGTCACCCAAGCTGGCCTTGAACTCTCTGTGATCCTCCTTCCTCAGCCTCCCAAGTCCTGGGATTACAGGTGTGTGCTACTACCCTCAGTTTATACGGTCACTTTCTTATTTCGCCTTTTTTTTGCACAGTGCTTACCACTATTTGACACACCATATATCACTTGCCATTGTATATTTCTTCCTACTACAATGTAATCTAAGGAGAATAGGATTTTCATCTAGATAGTTCACTACTGTAGACCCAGTGCCAAGCACACAGCAGGTAACTAGTATTTGTCAAATGAGTGAACTTCAATTAAAGGCAATATCATCTACCTGCATACAGAAATTTTTAAAAATGAGTTATCCTTCATTTCTTTTTTTCTAATCCCCCACATCCACTCCACCAAGAAGTCCTACTAGCTCTACTTTCTATGTAGAGTGCTCCCAATCTCTCTTAATTCTGTTGATATTTAAAGCGGCACCACCATTCCTTTCCTGGACTATTCTAAAAGCTATTACATTAGTTATCTTGAGTCTTGTCTTGCTCCTCTACAATCCATTGTGTGTGTGTGTGTGTGTGTGTGTGTGTGTGTACACACTCTCCAGTCTAAAAATTTTTTAAAGAATTTAAAAAAAAATTTTGAAACAAGGTCTTTCTACAGTCATCCAGGCTGGGCTTCAACTTGTGATCCAGCTACCTCAACCTCCCAATGCCGGGATTACAGGTGTATACTGCTGCCTCCACCTTACCAGAGTAAACTTTTTAAAATACAAATCAGATCATGTCACTTCCCTGTTTAAAACTCTTCAAAGGCTCCCAGACGCACTGAAAGTATTATCATTGCAGAAAAGCCTTCCCTGTTCAGGGGATCCAAATCAGCAGCCTCCATTTCTAACATATTCCTGTCCAGTTTTTTGTTTTTTCTTTTTTTACAGCCCTTTGCATTGTGAGTCTATTCTCATTAAAAACTAAATCCAAGAGAAGGTAGGTCTCTTATCTGTCTTATCGCTATATCACTGTACCTAGAATTATACTGAGACACAATAGATGGATTGTGTATTTGCATATGTGTTTAAATGAATAAAAGGAGTAAATAATAATCTTTTTCTCACAGGCTAAAATACACATATAGGCTCAGTGATTAAGTTTCTCTGGTTACACAATTGGTTAACAGAACCAGAATTCAGAATCACTTGTAAAACTAATGCTCTTAAATAAAGACCCATACAAGGGCTGGTGATACAGCTCAGCAGCATAAGCGCCTGCCTGGCAACTGCAAAGTCCTGAGTTCAACTCCCGGTACCCACATATAAAAAATAAAGAAAGAAAGACCCATACAGACTCTCCACTTACTACTTTGTTAATGGTTAAACAGTGCTTCTCACACCTAAAAACCTTGCCTTCCTTACTAATTTCTTGTACCTGTTCCTTACTCTATTGCCATTGCCTTGATCCCTGAAAAGGCTCTTCTAATGGTGACCTAAAACAGTATCTGTTAAAAAGCATTCAAGTTAGTATATGTGAAAGCTTGGGGGAGAAGGGAAATGAGAAGGACAGACAAAAGACGAACAGTGCTAACCACTGAACGAATTGCAATGTACCAAGGAAGAATCACAGATATCTGTTTAATGCTTTGAAAAAAATGCCTGTCTGAAGAGCCTGCCAGACAAAACCACCGCTTTCATTTTGTCATCTTTCAGTTAAAATACCTTTAATTTCAGTTTATAAAATCAGTATATGGGGCCGGTGAGATAGCTCAGCGGCATAAGCGCCTGCCTGGCAAGCACAAGGTCCTGAGTGAGACTCCCGGTACCCACATTAAAAAAAAAAAAAATCAGTATATGAACTTCATCACAACCTAGGCCTAAATCAACCTCATGCTTTCCCAAAGCAAATTCTGACGTCCACGTCACACTACCTTCCAGTGAGTTTGAATTCTGGCTTAATCCTCAACTCCTGATTCTGACTCTAGGATGTGAGAACTGCCCTGCCCTCTTCCCGGCACAGCTCATGGCACAGAGCAGGCTGGGAAATAAACCTCAATCGAAAGACGGCATTTTTACACACGACCCATCAAATGTTACCAAATAATACATGCCAGTTTCTCACAAGAAAACGCCGAGAAATCTGACAGAAGCAGGTTAGGGAAGAGCCCTCTGTTTCTCCAACTCAGTGAGGTCGGCAAATAAACCCTAAGAAAAATGAAGTTTTAAAGGGTGTTTCCTGGGGAGCGGGCTCCACACAGTTGGCAAAAGATCCAAAGAGGTGGAAGACGAACCATAGGCATATTCCTTTCCCAAACCCTTCTCTCCTCTGAAGAGACCCCGAACATAACAAGAGAGCATAACCCCTCTCCACATCTCCCCCGGGGATCGAACCCCCTGCGCCCAGGCCTCCAGCGCCCGAAGCGCCCTGCGCCCACCTCCTCGATGTAGGCTGGCGGGTCCCGTTTGATCAGATTCTGTAACTGCGGCAGGTTGCTGGGCAGCTTGTTGTTGTTTCTGCTAGACATGCTGGCTGTAGGCTGGCTCCTCGCGGAGCAGTTTTAGAAAAGCTTGCACCCAGCTGCAGCAGGGACTTCAGCTCCCGAGCCTAACCGGAAACAGCACGTGAAGCACCCGGCAAGAAGCGCCATATTGATTTCTAAGCTAGCTACGGAAGCCTCCAAGTGTCAAACTGACTCGCACCGCCAGAATGCGCTGTAGAGGTTTATTCGTGTTCCACCACTCCCCATGTGCAGCCGCTGGAACTAGTGAGCATTTCTGTAATGATATGAGATGTAAAGTTTTGGGGTTTTTTGGCCTTCAATTCACATAAACTTATTTCATCATCCCAACCTTCTTATGAGACAGACGATTGTGTACGATTTTAAACATTTGTTTTTATTTTGTTTTTTACTAACTCATCGTGACCTGGGTAAGGGAAAAGGGTGTGTGCTGGACGAACTATGATCCTGTTAAACCATTAAGAAATGCAAATAAATCAAACCATTGTTAAACCTTTGGACACACTCTTTATTCAGGATTTTAGCTCACATCCTGGTAATTCAAAGAAGCAAATACGTTTTCACAATCCAATGATGTACATTGATAAGTATCCATTGGTTGAATGAATTAATGGATGATTGTTCACCCAAAAAATACATGATCACCTACTGTATGCTGGGCACTGTTCGAAGATCTTCCCTTATATTGATCCACTCAAGCTTTAGAACAGTCCTCTAAAATAGGCACAATAACTATCTCCATTTCACAGATGAGAAAACAGGCTCAGAGAGGTTGACTGCCCAAGCACACAGCTGTTGAAAAAGCTGGTGTTTCCCTGGGCGTGGTGGTGCAGGCCTATAATCCCAGTAATCAGGAGGCTGAGGCAGGAGGATCACTTCAAGTTACAGGCCACATAGCGAGACCCTGTCTCAAAAAATAAAACAAAACAAAAAAGCTGGGGTTCAACCCAGGCAGTCTTTTGTTGGTTTGTTTGGTTGGTTTGGTTTGGTTTGGTTTCTTGTTTCTATTTTGGGGGCGTTTTTGGTTTTTTTGGTTTGGTTTGACTTGGATTGTTTTTTTGAGACAGGATCTCGCTTTGTAGTTCAGGCTGTCCTTGAACTCACTATGTAGCCCAGCTTGGCCTTCAGCTCCAGCGACCCTCCTACCTCAGGCTCCCAAGTGCTGGGAGTACAGGTGTGTGCCACCACACCTGGCAGGCAGTCTTAACTATAACTACGAGAGAAAGAAAATGTAGCCTGACAGCTGTCTGGTGACTAACACCAAGACCTTGGTGTCTTCCTGCTTGACCTAAGCAGTTTCACGGAACAGTGCCTTCAGCCAAGATCACCTGCAACTAACGGAATGAATCCAAACCAAGGCAATTCTAAAGAGCACTTCAGCCCAGCATGGTGGCCCACACCTGTAATCCCAGCACTCAGGAGGCTGAGGCAGGAGGATCACTGCAAGTTTGAGGCCAGTCTGGGCTACATAGTCAGTGCAAGGCCAGCCTGAACTTCATAGGAAAACCCTGTCTCAAAAAACAAAAAGCAAGCAAACAAACAAACAAACAAAAAAAACACTTCTGAAACAATGATATATTATTTACTTGCCTTTGGAGAGTAATGATTTTATTAATTATTGAATCAAGTACTTGTGAAATTATTAAGAAGAAAAGTAAGCAATAAATCTTTTTTTAAAAACCCATTTATAGATTTGAAATATTTTAGTTAAGTTGTATTAGGAAAAAGATGCATTCTCAAAACAAAATATACAGAAATTACTTAATATAATTCCTATCAAAAGCCTAAGCTTAATGAGCAATGCAGATTTATCTTCGACACCAAAATGTGATTTATGAATAAAATATTCAGGCCATGTCACAAGCTTTTACTCAACACAATCTCTATGCCAGGCACTAGGGTAGGTGCTGTTAATACAACAGTTCAAAACAACATAATACTTCTACATGTATTTTATCAGTCAGAACTTAGTGACATGGCCAAACTAACATGGGAGGTGGAAAAGTAAAGTCTTTGAGCATAACGAAGCCTTGGATAAAAAAAGGAGTGGTCTTGTTTATTTCGAGAAATAAGGTGTCACAAAGATGAGTCTACTTGAGATATGTCTTAAAGGATATGTAGGGTTTTTTACATGAAACTCCTTTCCTCCAGGAGGAAAAAGAAACAACTCAATCGAGACAGGTAACAATCTCCATAAGAGCTTATCAGTATAATGTGTTTAAAGAGAACTTTGGGCATTCCTTAGGAATACTTCTGTGTCAAATGAAGGTGTTAAACAAAACCATTTCTCATGCCAACATCATGATTTTATATTTGCCAGATGGAGGCATCGGCCATATGATGATAAACTAATTTTTTTTTCAATTTGATGCTAACTACACTCTCTTTATTCATTTAAGCTTATCTAAAGCAATAATATCTGGAAATGATGGGTTTTATGTGTTCATTGTATTTTTGAATATACATCAAAATAGTATGAAATATTCTTGACCCTATATAAAGCCTGCCTTATGCCTTTGCTTTGACATGAGATCTCAGCCTTCATTTTTTAATTTTAGTTTTTAATTGACAGATGGTAAATGGCCATATTTATTAAGTACAGTGTGATGTTTCAATATGTGTATACAATAGGTAATGATCAGATCAGGGCAAATGGTATATCCATCATCTCAGACATTTATCATTTTTTTGTGTTAGGAACATTCAAAATCCTCCCTATGTGCAGCTAGGGATGGAGCTCAGTGGTAGAGCAATGACTTAGCCCATTCAAGGCCCTGGGTTCAATTCCCAGTAACACAAAACAACAACAAACCCAAATTTCTCTACTAGCTATTTTGAAAATACAATTAATTAGTGTCAACTACAGTCATCCTACTGTGCTATAGAACATAAGTTATTCTTCCTCTCCAACAGCACCCCATCCCCATTAACCATCCTCGCTGTCTCCCCTCCCCCATGAGCCTTCATTTTCTTATGATAATCTTTATTTTACAGATCTATCAAGGAATAATTTGACTACAAGAAACCATCCATAAAGTGTACAATTCGATGAGTTTTTACATATGTATGTACCCATGAAACCATTATCACAATCAAGATGATGAATGTATTTATCATCCCTGATGTCTCCTTATACCCTGCTACTTCCAGACAAACATGCATCTGCTTTCTGTCACCAGAGATAAGTTTGCATTTGTTAGAATTTCACACATATGGAATCATAAGTACATATACTGACATAATATTTTTTGTGTCAGGTTTCTTTTACTCAGCTTATTATTTGGAAATATATCTTTGTTGTTGTTTTGTATATCAATCCTCTTACTGCCTAGCAGCTTTCATCACAGAGGTATACAGCAATTTGTTTATCCGTTCCTCTGTTGTTGGATATTTAGGGGTTGGCAGTTTTGGACTATAAGCATTCATGTTCAAGTCTCTGTGTAGATATGTCTTCATTTCTCTTGGTAAATGCCTAGATGTGGAACACCTGGATCATGTGGCGGGTTTATGTTGAACTTGTAAGAAACTGCCAGTCTTTAGCCTCTACCATTCTACTAAAACTGTTGTTTATTTGTTGCAGGTTTGGCGAGGTGGAAAGTTTTTGGTTTTTGGCAGCACGGGGGATGAACCCAGGGGTGTGTGCATGCCAGACAAGCATTCTACCGCTGAACTACATCTCCAACCCCTAAACCTGTTTTTGTCAAATCACTGATTACTTTCATGTTGCTAAATTAGTTTTCACTCTTTATCTTACCTATAGCATTGGATACAATTGGCTTCCTCCTTCTCCTGGGAACATTTGGTTAGCTGCTCTCTCTACCTTTACTGGGGGGATGGGAGGTTGAGACAGGGTCTCACTACATAGTTTAGGCTGGTCTTGAACTCACTATGTAGCCCAGGCTGGCCTTGAGCTAGAGGCAATCCTCCTGCCTCAGCCTCTGGAGTGCTGGGATTATAGATGTTCACCACCTTGCCCAGCACCTCTACTTCTTTCTTGGTTCCCAACACTGTATTTACATGTAGTGGCCAGAGAGATCCTTAAAGGGATCAGGTAACTTCTCCACCTTCCCCTCTCACTCAGAATAAAAGCTAAAGTTCTTCAGGGGCATAGAAGGCTGTTATGGATTGCATGCCTCCCCCATTCATGCGTTGAAATCCTCACTGCCAATGGACAGTATAGGAAGTGGGGCCTTTGAGAGGTAAGTAGGCCACGAGAGTGCAGTAATTAGGTCAGGAGCCCTCACGATGGGATTAATAATCCTACGGGAGAGAGCTTGCTGCTTCCCTGGTCTCTGCCGTGTAAGGATACATGATGCTATTGCTGGGCATAGTGCACATCCCCGCAATCCCAGGTACTCAGGAGGTTCAAGTAGGAAGATTGCAAGTTCTAGGGCACCCTGAACAACTTAGAGACGCTATATGTCTGAATAATATTTTAAAAACAAAGGCCCGGGGACTGTGGTGGTGTCAGAGCACTTGCCTAGCATACACCCGGCTCTGGGTTCAGTCCTCAGTGCCAGAGTGAGGATGGCTGTCTACACATCAAGAAGAGGCCCCCCACCAGACACCAGCCACATCTGCTGGAGCTTGGAGACCCCACCCTCAGAACCTTGAGGAAGAAATGTTTGTTGTTTAAGTCAGTCGATCTGTGGTCATCTGTTATAGCAGCCCAAACTGAGACAAAGGCCTCCTATGATTCAATCCCAAATTACCTCTCTGGGTTCCTCTCCCATCACTCTCTCCTTTGCCCACTTCGCTTTAGGAAAAGTGATCTCCTAGCCACCTTGAATTCGTCAATCTCGAAGCCTGTGCACTTGCTGCTTCTCTGAGGAAGCACGAACCTTGCTCTCTGCTTGCTGCTTCCTTCTGCTGTGTGCTCAATGGGAACGCATCAGAGATGCCTGCCTGACCTCCCAGCCCTCCTCCCACTCAGCACGTCTTTCCTGTGTTTCGTTTTTCTCCACAGCCCCATCAGTCTCTGTAGAGCACATATTTAGTAGCTCAGTTTTTTTTAAATTGTCTCTCTTTCTGCAGTAGGAGAGGAGATGAAGACTTTCTGTTTTGTTCACTGTTTGGTCCTCAACACTTGGAGTGATGCAGGGCACATGGTAGGCAAAAGACAACCAATATTTGTGGAATGAATGAATGGGTGGGTAATCTCTAGTCTTTTCCATATCCTCAATTGTTTGATAAAAGCAAAAACCTAAAATATCTTATGTATACACAGACAAAACTCACATCAAAATCAGTTAAGTGAATAACTTGTGAATTCTAGGTTTTTTCTGTCATTAGAAGCCAATGATTGTTGAATATATTCAGAAAAACCAAGCATGTGTCAGCACCTTCCTATGTAAAATATAGTTTTTAAACATTGTTAAGACTATCCACCAGAGGGAGCGCGTGCTTTTCTTTTTAACAAGAAAGTTGCACCCGTTGACAAAATGACCACAGGCAAACAGGTAATGGACGCTGAACAAATGCTCATCCTTTCCAAAGTTAATTGAATGTCCGCTGTTCTTCCCCACCCATTTCTGTACTTTTTGTGAGATTTTCCCACAAGTACACCTATCTCTTTCTTTCTTTTAGGCAATGTAAATGCTTGGAACAGCCTGTGGATAAAGGTATCAACCTCAGACTTAACAGAGGCTGTTTCCTCCATCGCTTTGAGGGTATTTTGTTTTTCTTTTTGTTTTTGTTTTTCTCTAAAACTCACAAGTGAGTTCTTAAGGTCAAAATGTTCCTCAAAACCCCTGAACTTTTTTGTTTGTTTGTTTGTTTGTTTGTTTGTTTGTTTTTGTGGGTACCGGGGGGTCGACCTCAGGACCTCGCGCGCCAACAGGCGCCCGTGCCGCTGAGCGATATCACCGGCCCCTTTTTCGTATGTGGGATCCGGGAGTCGAACTCGGGCCCTCGCGCTTGCCGGGCAGGCGCTCAAGCCACTGAGCCATCTCACCGGCCCTGTTTGTTTGTTTTAAGACAGGGTCTCACTACATAGTTCAGACTGGTTTTGAACCTATTTTGTAGCCCAGGCTGGCCTTGAACTCATGGTGATGCTCCTGCCTCCGCCTCCTAAGTGCTGGGATTACAGGCATGTGCCATCATTCCTGGCTTTTTCTTTTTTCTTTTTTTGGTACAACTGAATAATTTTAATTGTATTTAATTTTTAAATTTTGTATTTATTTTGTATTTAATTTTAAATTGTACTTAAACTTAATTTTAATTGTACCACTGAATAATTTTATTTTTGAAAGCTCAAAGGGTAAACATATTTTTGTTTGTTTTCCCTTTTGTATTTTATTTTTTAAACAATAGCGCTATTGAGGTATAAGAGAAACAATAAACACATATTTAATGTATACAATTTGATGAGTTTGAGTGTATACATAGACCATGGAACCATCACCACAATCAAGGTAATAGACACATCCATCACCTCCAAAAATTGCCTCGTATCCCTTTGTTGTGTATAAGAACCCTTAGCACATCTACAATTTCAGCAAATTTAAGTGCCTAATACATTATCATTGACTATAGGTGCTATGCTGTACAGCAGATCTCTGGGTAATCACATTGTATTTGGAAGATCTTTAATGATTCTGTGACAGGGGAGGGAAAATTATCTCCTTTATAAGTAGACTGCATGTTATACCAGTACTAAACCTTATATGAGTATCATCTCCCTTCCCTTCTGCCTTCCAAACCTAGGTTCCTCCCTGGGTGGTCTCACCAAGAACCACATAGGAAAAGAGATTCCAGAAAATGTCATTCTCATTCTAATCAAGCGAACACAGCAAACCTGGCAAAGCAAGGAATGGCATACACAGCGGCTTGAGAAGGAGATGGACTCAGTGTGCTGAGAGACAGACAGAAGGTGAGGCTGGGGCTCCACAAGTGAGGGGACCGTTGGGGGGAGCCCAGCTGGTGTCACCTGGGGCCTGGTAGGTCTTGTCTGTTTCATTTTAACTCTAAATTGCAGAATTTTAAGCAAGTTGGTGGTATTCTGAATTACTCTTTACAAGGATAATTCTAGTTCTCACGGGCGGTAGGAAAGCAAGAGAAAAGCTGAAAAAAAGAGGCAGCAAGAAAAAGAGGCAGCTGCTGAGGTAGTCCAAAAGAGGGACCGGAGCAGGCCTGGACTGTGATCGTGAAGACATAGATACAGGGAGCCAGATGGGGAGATTTGGGGGCTCACTTCTCTGACGGTGAGATGTGGGACACCCTCCATCCAGAGGAAGGTGCAGCAGAGGTGAGAGCACAGGGGAGATCTGGTACTTTCTAAGCACTGAGCTCTCTGCTGAGCCTGTCTTCTCTCTGGTCCTGAATGAGAAGACTGAGGTACAGCGAGGCTGCAGTATACTTCAACCAAGGCAACACAGCTGAACAGCAGTGGGCTTCTGAGAGCAGGCCAGGCAGCTCAGAAGCCAGAATCATAGCCCTTTCCACAGCGTCCTGCTGCCTCTTAGGTGAAGGCCCTTGTAAGAATTCATGTCCATTAGCTGGTATCTACCCAAATGGCACACTTGTCTGGCTTCTCACAAGTAGCTCAAACATACAGGCTGACATTCTCTGTCTAATTTCAATTCTAAATTTGTTATACTTTCCATAAAAGTGTTTTTGTCCCCCAACAAGCCCCTTAAAGGGCTTTCCTGTCTTTATCTCAACATTACATCTCATTAGACAAAAGCTAAAAAGTCAATGAATAAAAGGACATATGAGAATTACTGTTAAGCATGCAATAGAGGAATGGTATGTTCAAGACATAAAAGAAAAAAACTGAAATGGGATTTGTTTTCTGATAAATCTCTGTTTATTGTTAACACTGTCTTTTAGCAAAAAAAAAAAAAGTCTCAAAGTACAAAGTATATATTCCAATACTGGTTTGAGTTTTAAAGTTATTTGCTTAGAGTATAGGTGTATCTATAAATGATAAATGATCATAATGTGGGTATAAACATATTTATCATAGATACTTGGTGGAAATATGTAGTCTTGGTTATTATTTATACACTGTCTACTTTTCCTGTGAGATGCAGGATAACTGGGTCACAGAATCTCCAATTATGGAACTTTTTTAGTTTTTTTTTTTTTTTTTTTTTTTTTCAGAGAATTACATAGAAGGAACTGAAGAATTTCATGAGTAAAGATGTTTGGGTAGGGTCACCAGTAGGCAGCACTCAGAATCATCTGCAGTACAAGGAGTGACAATATCTGGGAAAGTAAGTATAGGTTTCAATTCTGGCCAGAGAACTCTTTCCTTCCTCAATCACTGACCTCCTCTCTAAGGAAGTTGCCAAGCCCACATAAGCTAACTGGGCACCAACCATCCCTCCACTGAGTTTGCTGTCCCTCCCCCTCTTGGAACCTTATCATTCCTTTTCTCCATAAGGGCTGGTGTGGTAACTGATAATCACAATTCACATTTGCCTAAAATGAGTTTTCAAAAAGATCTTGGCTACTGTGTTCTCTCACTATAGCCCACTCTCTCCTGTAGCACATACTTCTTTTCCTACTTTTACCTGCCCTAAATTCACTCTGCAGAGCATGTTTCTTTTCCTATCTACTAAATGTAAAGCTTTGTTACCATTTTTTTTTTGAAAGAATCTTGGTGGCTATCTTATTAGTCATAGAAATCTGGAGTTTGTCAGGTATTGAAGGAATTTTTGTATTGAATGGAGAAAGGCTGGACTGGCTAATCTCTATACCCCCTTTCTAAGATTATACGATTTCATATGTCTTGAATATTTTATAAAAAAACAGTCCAGAATATCCACAAGTGTTCTAAAATGTGCTTCTTATTTGTTAGAGAAGCCAAGTTAACTTCCTGTTGTAACAATACAAGGATGTTGCTTCATCCCTGATCCCTGTAGTGACTGTGGCCAGAGAATGAGTAGAAGAGGTTACCAGGGGTGAGACAATATAGAGTAGCCAGGAAGAGATGCTCCAGTTGCCTTCTCTATGTATAACAACTATAACTGAGTTCCAGTTTTTTAGGCTTGGTGGCAGACTCAGGGAAATAAACTATGGTTCCTACACTCAAGGAACTTCAGTCTGGTTAGAGAGAGAAAATAAACATGTACTCATTAGATAACAATTAAGTGCTCACTCATGTTGTGCTAAACACAAGGGAAATGTGAATTTTAAGATGCTTTGAGCATCTGCAAGGTTTTAAAAAATATTTTATTTAGTTATTTGTAATGCCAAGGATCAAACCCAGGGCACTGTGCACGTTAGACAAGTGCTCCACCCCGAGCTACACTCGTAGCACTCCAGAAAAGTTTATTTAAGAAGCATGACTTGAGCTGAGCCTTGAAGACCAGATCCACTGGGACCAAGTGGAAAGAAGGCGTTCTTGTGGGCGGTTAGGGAAAAGGTACAAAGCCAGGTGAGTGAGTCTCACAAATGAGAGAGCTTGACTTGTGCAGTGGGAGGGAGGCAGGCATGCAGTTGTGGCAGGATAGGGAAGAGCTTGCTTAACTGAAGCACAAGGGAACAAGAAGGAATAGTGTGGCCACTGAGAGTGGGCAAGATGGAGCCGCATCACCTAAAAATCCTGAGAGAAGCTTCCCAAGGCCAAACGCCGGTGATGTCCAAGGGTGGATACCCAGGAACAAACAGCGCAATCCCTCAGACACCTTGTGTATGAGGCCTGCAGGCTGACTCAAGTGTAGACATGACAGCCATGGCAGTTTGGTGAGATCCAGCTCAGTTCCAAGCTGCTTGGCTCACTAGTATGCAGACAGGCGGGGGCTCGATGACATGGACCTCATAGTCCTCTCTGGAGGCTGCAGGCTGAGGCCCTAAAGCCCAGGCAGCTGTTGTGTGTGGGATGTGTTTGTGTGGACATTTGTCCAGATGTAGGTATTACTAAGTTTGTGTGAAATTCAGTTCGTTAGTGGTAGAAGAACAGAAACAGCTACTGATAATACCTCTAAGAATCCTTAATTCTGGATTTTGACATCAACTTTCCAGCTTTAGGTACAATTTTACAATAGTCCTTTGTATTTTCTAGTCAAATTAACAAGCCCATGTTATTAGAGGCCATTACCTCTTAAAATTATTTCAGTATAATTAAGAACAAATTTTAACACGAGGTACTTGTTGGCAAAGTGGGTTTTTACGTGGTCTTCTTTTGATGAGGAGCTTTGGATCTTTTAACTTTTATAATTTTTCTTGCTTTCTTGGTATTTTTTCCCTTTTGCTTTTTCTTTTGGCTGACCTGTGAAGAAAGGGGGAGAAAGGGCAATGTTTCTGAGTCTTACAATTTTTTCTTCCTTACATTATATTTGAACTCCCCCTGGTGGTCTTTCTTTATCCTCAAAACTAACTTAAAGTTGCCTTTCTCTCACAGGGGCTCCGTTTGATTCTCTATTTTGCTCAAGTTTAGGAGGAACCAATAGTCTTCTAAATGCTTTTCTTTTGTCTATTCTGGCTTATTACTGTCTTCCCCGCAACCCTGCTTACCACCCACTGGCCCTGACTGAAACCCTCTGAAGTTCGTACTATACTCATCTACCTTTTACTTATAAGGTTTGAGGCTATGAGAGGGTAACTTGCCCAGAGCAAGAGCTAGTAGTCTGTCCAACTCCCGAACCCAAGCTCCCCACCACATAGTATATGATCCTCCTCCAACCCAGACCCTTAGCATCTCAGGCAGGATTCTTCCTACTTGGTCTTGGTCTGCTTTCCCACCTCACTCCCTTCCTCTTTTACATAAAATCCAGCTATATTATTTGAGGCTCCCTGAACACGGCAAGCTCTCTCATGATTCTCCTCTTGTTCCTGCTGCCTTCTCCTCCTAGTGATTTACATATCTCTCAAGATCCAAATCAAGGGGGCCCGTGAGATGGCTCAGCAGTGTAAGCGCCTGCCCGGCAAGCGCAAGAGCCCGAGTTTGACTCCCAGAACCCATATACGAAAAAAAGGCTGGTGATATCGCTCAGCCGCATGGGCGCCTGCTGGCGCGCGAGGTCCTGAGGTCAACTCCCGGTACCCACAAAAAAAAAAAAAAAAAAACCCAAATCAAATATGAGAAATCTCCCTTAATGTTTTTTACCTGCCTTTTTTCCCTAGCAAGGTTAATTACTCCTTCCTATATCATCTTCAAAAGTCATATATATGCCTTTATGCTATATTTCTCCCATTGTATCACAACTGCTATACATTGTTAAAGAATATCTCCTACAGAAGGAAGGGTTTACATCTTATTTTTTTGTATCTTCAGTGTCTACCATTCAATTAAATACAATGTAAAAGGATGAAAATGTATCTTTTTTTGTGTGTGTGGGTACCAGGCGTCGAACTCAGGACCTCACGTGCCAGCAGGCACCCTTTTTTCATATGTGGGTACTGGGAGTCAAACTCAGGACCTCACGCTTGCTAGGCAGGCGCTTATGACGCTGAGCTATCTCACCAGCCCAAAAATGTATCTTTAATGGAGCTACAAGTATTCTTTGTCTTCCAAAGTTTACTTCTAACAGAAAGAAAATTTTGTTCCCCCTTTCACCAACCTGCTTCTCCCACTGTTTCACCAGTTGCTTCACTTTTGTTGAATCTGGGTTTAGACATGTTTGATCCCCATTCCTCTTGGTAGCACTGCCAAAGAAACAGCAATGAGATTTTTTTTTCTATTACTAATTTAATAAGTTTTTTTTTTTCAGAAATAATGGCAATAAGCATGAATTTGATGAATTTTCTAATTAAACTACTTAAAATATAATAAAATGTTTTCCTAAAACAAGGTTAACTGATTGAATAATTTCAAGATTTTTTTTCATTAATTTCTCTGTACACTCTGAAAATAAGAGTGGCCATTCCATATATCATCTTTGATTTAGGTATTAAAGAGCTTAAAATATCCTTTAATCAAGCAGTTCTAATCTCTAAAAAGGTATTAACTGGGAAAGAATTAAAGACAAGTCTGCCACAATAACAGTTTGACAACTGCAAAAATTTGGAAATAACCTACATTTCTAATGACAGGGATTGATCATATAAATTAAGGCACAGTCATCTGCCATTAAATTTGGCCATTAGAATCACATTATCAGGGCAGGGGGTATAGTTCAGTGGCAGAGCATAGCTCACATGTCTGTGTTCAATCCCCAGCATACAGACATAAGACAACATTAGAAAAAATAACATTACTAGACATTTACTGACATGAGAATAATTGTAGTATTAATGAAAAATGCAGGTTAAAAAACTGTACAGTAGGGGCTGGTGAGATGGCTCAGCGGCATAAGCGCCTGCCTGGCAAGCGCGAGGGCCCAAGTTGGATGCCCAGAACCCACATACAAAAAAAGGGCCGGTGGTATCGCTCAGTAGCATGGGCGCCTGCTGGCAAGCGCAAGGTCCTGAGGTCGACCCCTGGTACCCACAGAAAAAAAAACTGTACAGTAGTCTCCTTTATCAATGGGGGATACATTTCAAGACATTCTGTAAATGCCTGAAAACTTGGGCGGTACCAAACCCTATTTGGGTGTTTTTTATATATGTACATGATAAGGTTTAATTATAATTTAGGCACAGAAGGTAATTAACAATAAATAATACTAAAATAAAACAATTATAACAATATACTATAATAAAAATTATTTAAAATACTTGAATATTTTATTTCTGGAATTTTCCATTTACTATTTTTAGAACATGGTTGACTGTAACTGAAACCTAGGAAAGTAAATCAGCAGATAAACAAGGACTACTGTATGTAACATGTAATTGATATGTGTATGTATAAAAATCTAAAAGTATGTACATATAAAGCAAATGGGGGAACTTTGAAAGACCATATACCAAGGGATTAATTGTATTTATCACTGGACAATAGGATTATAAGTGATTTTTATTTTCTTCTTTTCAGCTATCTGCATTAAACATTTTCTAGGAGACTTTTTTTTCCTCTTTTTTTTTTTGAGACAGGGTCTTGCTATGTAGTCCAGGCTGGCCTTGAACTCACTATGTAGCCCAGCCAGGCTGGCCTCAAATTTGCGGTGATCCTCCTGCCTCCGCCTCCCTAGTGCTGGGATTATAGGTGTGCACCACCACACCCGGCTAGGAGCCCATTTTCAAGACTGCTTGAATCTGTGTTTTCCTGGATTACAATCCTAATTAGCCTCAAATAAATGTCATTTTCTTTATTCTTGAAAAACGAACATTTTCTACAATTAACATAATATTATTTAAGGAATAGGAACCATCCTTGATTCCTAATCTCTACCAGAAATTTAATTTTTAGGAGAAGAAAAGAAAGGAGCAGACCAGGTTTATGGAGGGGCTAATCATGTGGAATTTAAGCGTCTGCATGGGCAAGTACCCAGAGGGTAGTATTCACAGTAAATTTAATGCCCCTGCCAATATGGCACATGCCACATATGTTTGAGTTTTTACTTACATGATTTCTGTTTTCTCACAGGAAGGGCTTGGGACAAATTGTTTAAGGTCTTTTAAGGATTTGAGGGAGATTGTGTCATTGCTGGGGTTGATGCAGAAACATCGCCTACTCCTCATTACTGGGGTACCTGTGAGAAAGAGAAAGAGTAGCACACATGCATTTAGGTCACTGTTTCAATTGAAGCCATCCATCAGAATGATACATTTGACTTAATCATGGTTTTTGCTATCATTTACTAAGTGTAAATCATCACAATAAACTTTTTTGTGTGTGTGGGTACTGGGGGTCGAACTCAGGACCTCGCACGCCAGCAGGCGGCCATGCCGCTGAGCGATATCACCGGCCCATTTTTTTGTATACGGGTACTGGGAGTCGAACTCAGGACCTCGCGCTTGCCAGGCAGGCGCTTACGCCACTGAGCTATCTCACCGGCCCACACAACAAACTTTTAAAGTAGGCATTATATCCATTTTGTGGATATAAGGTTTAGGAGAAGTTAAGTAAAGAACAAAGACACACAGTTTTAGGCAGCAGGAATAGGGTT
The DNA here is from genome assembly GCA_028451465.1 of Erethizon dorsatum. NCBI lineage: Eukaryota > Metazoa > Chordata > Mammalia > Rodentia > Erethizontidae > Erethizon > Erethizon dorsatum. The sequence continues at coordinate 108,896,333 of CM051825.1, forward strand.
TCAGCTCAGGTCTGAGTCCAAAGGTGTCATTCTCAGCCATTCTCCCTTTCTCTTTTGGAGGAAAAGAGACTTCCAGAATACTTAACAAATTCCCATTGCATATTAGACACACTAGTACATAATTTATGTGTGTCATGTGGACAAGTTTCTTAAGCAACTTCTAGATCTATTTTAGCCTGATCTTAGTTGAATGGAATTCCTGTAGGTATGGATAGAAAGTTCTACTTAGAACAAATTACCATTTCCATCCATCTCTCCTGCCCACTGCCTAGACTTTTCTTTTTTCTTTTTTATGTGGGTACCGGGAGTTGACCTCAGGACCTCTCGCTTGCCACCAAGCGCTTGTGCCGCTGAGCGATATCACCGGCCCTTTTTTCCCTTTATGTGGGTACTGGGAGTCGAACTCAGGACCTTGCGCTTGCCAGGCAGGCGCTTATGCCACTGAGCTATCTCACCGGTCCTGGATTTTTCTTTCTTTTTTTTTTTTTTTTTTTGTGGGTACTGGGGGTTGACCTCAGGACCTCACGTGCCAGCAGGTGCCTGTGCTGCTGAGCGATATCACCGGCCCCTTTTTCGTATGTGGGATCCGGGAGTCGAACTCAGGCCCTTGCGCTTGCAAGGCAGGCGCTTATGCCGCTGAGCCATCTCACCGGCCCAGTGGTAAGTTCTTTTTTGTCATTGCTGCTACAGTTTATTTTTTAAATTCCTAGATCAATTAGCATAAGAGTTCAGTTATGTGCAAGAGATCCAAATTATCCAATTAAGATAGACACTTATTTTGCTCTGATAGAGGTGGACGGATATTATTATTTGGCTAGAAGACTAATGTACTGAGAGGTGGGGCTTTTGAAAGGTGACTGGATCATGAAAAGGGTCTAAATTCAACAGCTGGCTAATCCATTGATGGGTTCATAATCTGATGACATTCTTGGGAGGTAATGGAAGCTTAGAAGGGGCTGGTTTAAGAGAGGCACAGAAGAGCATGCCCTTGGGGACTATACCTTGTCTCTGGCCTTCCCCCTTTTTAGCTGCCATGAGGTGAGCAGCTTTCCTCTGCCATGTCTTTCCACTATGATGTTTCTGCCTCACCACAGGACCAAAAGCAATGGAACCTACTGACCATGGACTAAAACCTCTGAAATCATAAGCCAAAATAAATTTTTCTTCCCATAAGTTGTTTTCTCAGGCATTTTGTCACAGCAATGGAAAGCTAACAAAGTGAACCAGCACTTGTATGGTGGCTCCTTCCTGTGAGGTTATCCAAGCTCCTTCTGACTGCTGTGCCACCATTTCAGGGTTGCTGCCCTCATGTATATGGCCAACAGTGTCTTGCTACCACATCCATTTTCCAAGTACAGGATGGCAGAAAGGCACAAAAAGGCACCTCATTCCTTTTTAGTCCCATCTTAGAAGTTGCACCCATCACTTTCCATTATCTATCCTATAACAGAACATAGTCACATGCTCATATTTAGCTTCAAGGGAAGAAATGATATCTCTATTCTGGTTTACCAGCTAAAGACTGGAGGTTCTATCACTGCATAACAGTGTTTGTTGACTGGGTGGCTGATCCGAGCAGGAGTCTACTATCCCTCATGGACCTATGACCTCCTCTGACTCTGATTCTCCTCAATCCCTCTTTGTCTTCACTTTAGTGTTGTAGCAGCTACTTTTCCAAGCCTCAAAGGTAGAATAAACTTGTGTTTGAAGGTAGTTGTTGCCATTCCTACTCCGAATACACAAGAATTGATACAGCTAAGTAACTGAAACTGAGACAGATGAGTTTGTTTAAGCACCAATACTGGTTTTGTCATCTTTGAGGTAAAGCAGAAAAAAGAATGCAAACCAGGGTCCTTGTTACAGAAAAGTAAAAAGTACTGGAATATCTTCAAGGAATGAAAGGTGTTTTTTTTTTTTTTTTTTTTTTTTTTTTTTTTACCATCATATAACATAGCAAGTAAAAATTGCACTAGTTCTAAATTTCCAAACAAGCAACATATTTTTTTCAGTATTGGGAATTAAACTCAGGGACACTTTACTGCTGAGCTATATACCCAGCCCTTTTTATTTTATTTTTACCAACACATATTTTCAGTACATAATGTTTACTTTCCTTGTGTGGAGTTGGTACATGTATATAATACATCTTAATTCCTTTTTTTATTTCCTTTCCCTTTCCTGCCTCCCTCTCCCTTCATCTCTTAATCCCTTTCTCATCTGAGAAAGATCAATCTCCCTACTTCTATCTTTAATTTTTCTCTTTATTTATTATTTGGGTTCCTCATATAAGATAAATTATGTGATATTTAAGCTTGTGTGTCTAATTTATTTCACTTAACATTATGATCTCAAGGTGCATCCATTTTCCTACAAATGACTGATGAAGAAATGCTCAGGATCACTGGCCATTAGAGAAGTGCAAATTAAAACAACAGTATGATTTCATCTTGCCCCAGGAAGAATGGCCATCAAGAAATCAAATACTGGGCCAGTGAGATAGCTCAGTGGCATAAGCGCCTGCCTGGCAAGCGCTAGGTCCTGAGTTTGACTCTTGGTACCCACATAAAGGAAAAAAAGGGCTGGTGATATCGCTCAGTGGCACAAGTGCCTGCTGGCAAGCTCCAGGTCCTGAGTTCAACTCCCGGTACCCACATAAAAAAAAAATCAAATATGTAATAACAAATGTTGGTGAGGCTATGTGGAAAATGGAGCCCTTCTACACTGTTGGTGGGAGTGAAAACTAGTACAATCACTATGGAAATCACCATGGAGATTCCTTAAAAACTAAGACTAGAAACTCCATTTGACCTAGCAATTCCCTTTGTGGGTATCCTCCTGAAAGAGTTAAAGACATCATATTACAGTGATACATGCACACCTATGTTTATAGCAGCACAATTCATAATAGGTAAATTCATAACAGCACAATTCATAATACCTTGGTAGTAGCATATATGTCTATCAAGAGATGAATGGATAAAGAAAATGTGGTATTTACACACAGTGGAGTACTACTCTGCCATAAAAAAGACAAACCTCTTTATTTTAGACAGGGTCATACTAAATTGTCCAGGTAGGCCTCAAACTTTTGATCCTCTTGCCTCAATTTCCCAAGTAGCTGAGATTACAAGCATGGGCCACCAGGCTTACCCCAATAAGCAACTTTTGAATGAATGGGAGATAATTCCTAATGTAAGTCTCAAGAAACAATGCTTAAAAATGTAAAAGTTTTTATTTAGGAAAGAAACTTGATTTGAAAACATGCCAAATGCATCAGTTTTACCTGGAAAACACCTTTCCTAAGATTATTTTGTTTTATTTTATTTTATTTTTTTTGTGGGTACCAGGGGGTCAACCTCAGGACCTCGCGTGCCAGTAGGCGCCCGTGCCGTTGAGCGATATCACCGGCCCCTTTTTCGTATGTGGGTTCCGGGAGTCAAACTCAGGACCTCGCGCTTGCCAGGCAGGCGCTTATGCCGCTGAGCCATCTCACCGGCCCCATCCTAAGATTATTTTGAACAACCTATTTCAATTGACAGAAATGACTTAGTGTGATGAGGAAAATCCTGTTGATACCTTATGTGGGGCCCTTTGACTCAGTGATAATAGAAATTAAAACCAGACCCAGAAGTATGAGGACATAGGCAAAGCTTTTAATTGAGAAAGAGAAGCTTTCAATTGAGAAGAGCAAATGGAGAAAGCACTTCCAATGGAGAAGAGGAGTCAAGGGTGCACAGCTCTGACAGAGAAAGTCAGACTGGCCTGTTAAAGCAAAGGGAATGGCTTTTATGAGGCTAAGCTCTGGGTGGGCTAGGCTCTGGTTGATGTTTATCTCAGTTGTGGCTTTGGAGAAATCCTTTTCATTTAAAGGGGAATCTGGGTCCCCTGACATGATTATTTGTGCTTGGGGTACAGGGTGTCCTTCATTCCTGTCACAGAGTAATTGCTCCCCCTTTGGTGGCTTACCAAAACCCCTGCTGTGGGTATCCCTTAACCCACCTGGCAATATGGCACACGGATGCAAAAGAAAGACAGAGAGAGAATATTCTGCAGTTGAGGAGCTCTGGGATGACCCAGTGTTCTCTCTGTAATGAAAGGCCTCATCTCCAAAAAGCTCATGGCTTTTATTGTATCCATCAGGGAACGGATGGGGGTCCCAGCAGAGTGCATAAGGAAAAGAAACTGTAGCCATACCAGACACAGAGGCCTCCAATTAGCAACGCACAGATGATTCTGATGTATGCAAAGCTGGTACCTTTACTGCCAGGAAGGTATAATTCTCTCTCAGTCCCATGGGCTCAGCTGAGATGGTATCTCATGTCCTAGTCCTGGAATCACAGGCTCTTGCTCGAGCCTTCACTCCAGCTGTCAACATGGAGGCTACTCTCACCCGCGTGTTGCCGCTTTGCTGCTTGTGAGACCACGGGTGCCTAGGCTGGACTCGATAACATTCTTTTAGCCAACTAAGGGAACATTTGTTTCAATATAGCCAGTTCTACACATCTCAGTGAATAGGGTGAAGGAGAGGTCAGGGACAGGTTGCAGCAAGGGTTTCATTTCTCAGGAGAGAGCAGCATGGTGGTCTCCCACAGCGGCTGATCTCACTGTGAGGTAATCTGTAGGCACAGGCTCTCTTGTTCCTGGAATCCAAGGTAACTGCAGGTTTAGGACAGTGACTAGAGACTTCTAGGTGCCACTCCATGTGTTCTGGAATGAGATGTAAAAGGAGGCAGCTGAAAGTCCCTGCACAGCGTTTTTTTTTGTTTTTTTTTTTTTTGTACCAGGAATCGAACTCAGGACCTCGCACTTGCCAGGCAGGTGCTGTGCTGCTGAGCTGCATCGCCAGCTCCCTGCACATCTTGAGAACACTTTCAGTTACTCTTCTCTTGGTGTCCTCAGTCTTGAAGAGGAAATGAGATACGTTAGGGAAATTTAGGGCTAATAAACCAGTTTTTAGACAGAAGCTCCTCAAGTGATTAACATGCCTATGTGCTGCTGAGCTGACAGAAATCTTTTCCAAAGTTTGAAGCCAGACACAAATTGAAGATATAAAAGAAGATAAATAAAATGAAGGCAGAGATAATACGTTTTACTCTACTTTTAGTTACTCATTGCACATCTGCAGGGCCAAATGAAGAGTCAGTGCTTTTTAGCAATAGCAGCTTTTAAGTCCCTGTCACATTCTCACCCAATAAAGCATTTGTTCTTTTGCAGCACAAAGAAAGTGAAGAAGAATCTGTGGCTATCACAGTTTCACCCAGACCTCTATCATGGAAGCCAGCCATTCATAGCATGAGATTTAGTGTATTTTGCATAAAACACAATTGTTCCAACTTGTTTTTTTCCCAAATGTTTCAGTGTGTTGTTCAGTGTTTCTGATATTAATGGTGCAGCTATGAAGGATGAGAAATTGTGCATTTATGCCCATTTTCTAGGGGGTAAAAAGAGGCCTGATATTTTCCAAGAATAAAAATTCAATAGCAAATAATTTAAAATATTTAAGGGAGATATTACATCTGCTCTGGCTATTTAGAATTCTTCCAGCAGCAGAAGTTAAAGCCAAGGTAGGTAAGACAACCACACTTAGAAATCATGCTTGGGGCCGGTGAGACGGCTCAGCGGCTTAAGCGCCTGCCTTGCAAGCGCGAAGGCCCGAGTTCGACTCCCGGAACCCACATACGAAAAAGGGGCCGGTGATATCGCTCAGCGGCACGGGTGCCTGTTGGCGCGTGAGGTCCTGAGGTCGTCCCCCCGGTACCCACAAAAAAAAAAAAAAAAAAAAAAAAAAAGAAATCATGCCTAATTTCCCTCAGAGAATATTATTCTTGGGACCAGAATAAGAGTGGGAGGAAAAACAGGGTAAAAGACCCAAAAGAAAAATAACCCTTCTCAAAACAGGATCTGAGAAAAAATAATTTGAACAAATAAAAATAAATGAGCTTTGAAAGCCTTAGAGCTATAGTTACTTGATATTTTAAGGCTGGACAGAAATATCATTTGAAGATAATAAAAGTATTATCATGGTCTGACCCAGAGCTAAATGATATGGGAAAAAATAAGAAAAAATAAGTATTGGAAATATTCTGAAGTCTGAGACTGTTATACACCAGCAACTCAACATAATTATTGAATATATTGGAATAAAAACTATAATAGAGCTTTTATTGTTCTATATATTGACTATATATACTACGATATAGATAAGTCTTTGTTTTTATTTTCCACTCACTGTAGAGTCTTCCAAAAATGGGGTTTCAATGAAGTAGCTTCTGTATTCTTCTTTTATTTTATTTATTTATTTATTTTTGTGTGTGTGGGTACCGGGGGTCAACCTCAGGACATCGCGCGCTGGCAGGCGCCCATGCTGCTGAGCAATATCACCGGCCCTCTTTCTCGTATGTGGGTTCCAGGAGTCGAACTCGGGCCCTCGCGCTTGCCAGGCAGGTGCTTACGCCGCTGAGCCATCTCACCGGCCCTGTATTCTTCTTTTAAAGGTTACCCTAAGGGAACACCATTGCAAAAATAAGCAATTAACATATAAATTATTTTTTCTTCCCTCTCCTCCCACCAGTGGCTCCTTCCCATCTTTCACCTTCTTATTCCTAGCTTGATTGGTTTAACTCTGGAATTTTATCTAAGTCTGGAGAGTCTTCAATCATACAGGCAATACTCCAACTTGAGGTATATCAGAAATTTAATAAAAATATTTCTGGAATAAAATAAAAATCACCTAAACAATGTTTCTAAACATTTCTTTTCATTATATATGCCCCTCCCTTAAGGAAAACACATTTAAATTAACTAAATGTTAATTTAAAGTTAGAGTTGAACTTTGGTAGGCCAGTACTCACTGTAATATCCAAGATATTTTTAGCCTTCTAAGAACCAATGTTTGTCCCCTTGGAGCAGTAACCCCCCCTTTGAGAATGTATGCTATAGAATAAGGTTAGAACAGATATCAGCGTTTTATACCACATTGCTGTGCAAGATGGTGTATGGAGGACTTGTGATGCAGGTGCCAAAAGAATTTACCAACAATCAAGGAATACAGAAAAGTAAGCTTATTGAGATCATAGTACGCTGTGAAGAGGAGCAGTGGGTGAGTTTCTAAGAGAGGAATCGTGCTACCAGGATGAGAGGTTGGTTTTTTTTTTTTTTTTTAATATAAAGGATTAAAGTTGAGAGAAAGGTTCTGTTAGCAAATGTACTTACCTCAGAAATGCATTTTTTCCCAGGACATCTTGTTCCTGATTAATCTTCCAGGAACACGTGCATTTTATCTAAAGTTTTATACCAAAATTGCAAAATGGCAAGCTCATTTGCTTTGGCCTCACAGGAGACTACTTACTGGGAGAAAAATTTACTTTTGGCTTATGCTGGTTTTGGTCAGTGGTCATTGTATTATCTTAGGACTGCTTAGTATGTGATGGGCAGGATTGCTTTAATGACAGAGTTTTGCTTCTGAGGATTTTCTTTTGCTGCCAATGGATTACGACTACACCTCTTCCTGACAAATCAGCAAAAATAAATCATTGACAAGGGAAAGTAGTTACTTCCATAACTGCTCTGAGTTGCATGGGGATACTGTTAGGGGCACTTAAGTTTGTCAATCTATCAGAGGTTGTGGGCCTCGTACGAAATTTGAGTGTGAAACCATTGAGCGGCTTGGTGATGAGGTGAAGGACCAACAGATTTTTCAGAAAGAGACCAGAATCCTCATCTGGTCATCATTTGGAGTGGAATTTTCTGCAGCCTGGAAGACACAAATTTGACAAGGCAGTTGAGGAGACATAAGCCAAAAACTGAGTAGTAGTATAATGGCAACCAGGGACCCTTTTTACTTAGGTTGTGTCTGGTCTTTATCTGTGAACATTTTAAGATCTGAGTTTTTACTGGCAGGTCTGTTAAACTATACTTTCATTGACTCAAGACAAACATGATTCTGGCAGAGTCCTTTGTGAGGTTTACTATCAGGCACTTATGGGTGAGAACCCTTCCTTACCACCTCTTGGCTCTATCTACCTTTAGGAGGGTTGATCCAAGTGACTCTCTTATGACATTTATAACTGTCATGCTTTTCTTTACATTTCCCCTCATTTTTATGAGAATTTTTCTTGGAAGGCAGCACTGCTCAACCATTGTTTTCACTGGCTCTCTTGCAGGAATGCTGTTCTGGTTGTTAAGGTCTTATTTGGTCCCACATTGGAGAGATAGGTTTGACAATTTAAAGCCAGCATCATGGGCCCTGTTAGCCACATTTGGGCAACAAAGAGGTTTAGAAGGAGTAACTCTTAGTCCAAGTTTTCCTGGTGTCCATTGTTAATTTTAATTTTACCTGTTTTGTAGGTGATAATTAACATCTCAAAACATTGGATTAGATCTCTTTGTTATTTTCATTTTGTAGAATTTTGAGACAGCAGTTACAAAGTTTTAAGGAAAATATAAAACAAAAGTAACCAGAGCAAAACTACTTTGCTTTTTCTTTTTTTTTAACGTGAGTACCAGGAGTCGACCTCAGGACCTCACACTCGCCACCAAGCACTTGTGCCACTGAGCAATATCACTGGCCCTTTTTCCTTTATGTAGGTTCTGGGAGTTGAACTCAGGACCTCGCACTTGCCAGGCAGGCACTTACGCCGCTGAGCCATCTCACCGGCCCCTAGTTTGCTTTTTGAACCAAGATTTTTGTTATACCAATTTCTGCTAAAGATAATCAAAGCAAGAGACAATTTGTTGGTAGTACTTGTTAGACTCTTTCCTGTGAATCTGACTGTAAATGCCCCAGAGAACAATCAGAACTATGGATGACAAAAGACTTAGAAAAACCAGGTTAAAATTTTGATGAGTTTAGTAATTGATGAGATAATCTAGTTGTTTATTTTATATAGCATTTTAAGATAAAAATCATGACTGACATATCAGAACTAGTAGGATCTCTTGTTCACAGATACATTAGGAAACTAATATGCAATCCTTTTGATTATCAGCATGGCACTATTTGGAATGGACAGTGTCTTCTGAGGATTGGATTTGGAATGGACAGTGTATTCTTCATTTTGCAAACTTTGTATGTCTACACAGTATACTTTAGTATGGGCTTAGTTATGTTCGTTTCTATATCAGGCCAAAGGCTAGTACTTCATGTAAGTAACAGAGAGTAAATTTAAGTCTAAATGTATAAAGTAACTGTTAAGCTATGTCTATGAGCAGTGGGTGTTATTCTAACAACATTTACACATCTCATAATACAGTTAGGAACCCATAAACAGACTTGAAAAAGTATCATCATAAACAATTTTAGTTTGGGGGAGGCACCAAAATGACAAAGTGTCCTTTCTAAGCTCTGTACTTTAGAAGAAGGCTTATGTATTTGTATATACACAAATGTACCCAACACACAGAGAAGTCAGCAGTAACAAGCATTACAGCTTTATAGAAATGTTTATGTATTATAGAAGCTCATTATAGATCTATTTAGCTTCTTTATTTTTAAGGTGAAATTTAGAACCCTTTATCAGGTCTTGCATAGGTCAACAGTACTGACAAAAATCAAAGGATAGTTTAGGTCTCTTACAAGATCAAAAACCAGTTTTAGTAATCACAATGGGAGGCAGGTGTGGTAGTGCATGCAGGTAATCCCAGTACTTGGGAGGCTAAGGCAGGAGGATTACCCAGAGTTCAAGGCCAGCTTCTACTATATAGTGAGACCATGTCCCAAAAAAACAACACAAAAAACCACCACAATAAGTGTATCTCACTTATATAATAATGAAATGTTTTTGTTAAAATCAATAGAAATAGACTAGATTTTAAATGATGTAATTGTATAGAGTACAAAGAACAGAAATATCAAAATGTTTTGATCATTTATGTTCAAAGACTAGATGTAATGTATTTTATATAAAAGACAGTCCTTACTGGCCACCTTATATTAAACCCATGTATTCTTCATTTTGCAAACTTTGTATGTCTACACAGTATACTTTAGTATGGGCTTAGTTATGTTCGTTTCTATATCAGGCCAAAGGCTAGTACTTCATGTAAGTAACAGAGAGTAAATTTAAGTCTAAATGTATAAAGTAACTGTTAAGCTATGTCTATGAGCAGTGGGTGTTATTCTAACAACATTTACTTTTATTGTATCTGAGAGACATGATAAACTGTTTTTGAGTGTGTGGGTGGGGCAGAGAGGGGATTGAACCCAGGACTTCCTGCATGGTAGGCAAGTGCTCTACCATTGAACTACATCCCCATCCCTTTTTATTTTTTATTTGAAGACAGAGTCTCACTAAGTTGCCCAGGCTGGCCTTGAACTTGGGATCTTCTTGCCTCAGCCTCCCAAGAAGTTGGAACTACAGATGCACGCAACCAAACCTGACATGATGCACATTTATTCGCTAGTTTCTATATGGATTATTAATGCTTAAAATAGAATATTATAGAAATCTTTGGAAAGAAAACTGTGGTGACATTTTTACCTGGGGTGTTCTGATTAGCACCACCCCACGGGAGAACGCAGGCCCATGGAGGCCCATGTGCGAACACAACACTAGTTTTGGAGGAAGGTATTAGAAGGCTGGCACCAGAATTGCTCAGCACGGACACGCTCACCGACCAGTCAGGGCTCTTGGCTCCGGCTCCTCCAGGGCCTCGGAGCACAGACCCGGCCACTTCCGGGACAGCGTGCTGACTGCGCGTGCGTGCATGCGTACGCAGCCAAGAAGGTTCCAGAACCTTCTCCGTGCAGAGCTTCCCGCTAAGTGCCCAACGTTCGTCCTCTTTGCGGTATCGCTGCTGAGCGTGCTGTTGCCCACGCTGACCCCCACGGGTGAGAGGCGCATCTCAGGAGTGAGAGGTAGCGTTTGGGCCCAGGGGCTCCTCTTCTGTGACCCTACACCATTCATACCACAGGCTCCTGACCAAGAGCGGACGGAGTGGGAGGCACGAGAGAGGGGGCACGAGAGAGGGGGCACGAGAGAGGGGGCACGAGAGAGGGGGCACGAGGCTTCGGGGTACAAGGCCTTGGGGCACAGAGGGGAGGTGTCCCGCGCAGGGCTTGGTGAGGACTGGAAGGCGGGCAGCTGCGTCAGTCGCGGCAGGGGACGCTTTTGCACAGGAAACTGGCGGCTGCAGTGGGCTTCGCCTCTGAGTGCGTGGCGTGGGCCGTCCTGGGAAATGTGGAGACGGGCGGTTCCCGCGACAAGGACGGCCCGCCTCTGCTAGACCCTGACGAAGGAGAAAATCCCGTGGAGGCTGCGTTTATGGCTTCTCAGGGCTTTTAAGAGAAACAGAAACCTGGCTGTCTATGACTGTCCTGGGAAAGCAGCCAAGGATCGTCAGGACTTAAAATCAACAGTTATTAATTCCCCTTTGGATAAGAGTTTTAACCTTTTTGGCCTTGAAAAATTCCAGTTCTGTGTCTCTAAGGAACTGAATACTGATGTAACTATAGTCCAAGAGCCTGTTCTCAGTTTTCACATGTGTTGTCCGGCCTCCCCCTAACATCTGTTTGGTTATGGAATCAGTGTGCTCTCTTTAATTAGGTACATACTGTGACTGATCCTGTCACAGTGAAGATAACAGGCTTCCTTTAACTTGTGAGAGGGGAAGTTTCTCTCATATTGAAACCTCCAGGCCTGTTTTAATTTCTCATGGTGTGAACTTCCCCTCTTTTTGACAGCTATTGCTGCTATTAAAGGATGCTGACTTGAAAAAGGTTTACTTCTTGGAAGTCTCAGAAGCCCCAGTTTAGATTCGGATTCTTTTCTCCCAGTTTGGGAATTCATTCTTTCCTTTCAAAATATTATAATACGGTAAGCTAGCTGCAAGCAAAACATAGTTTCGTGGGATTTCATACCCTATGTGCATCACAGGTCATTAGGAACAAATTCTTCCTTCATTACTCTGGCCTTTTGGTTTATATTTCTAATATAAAGTTTGAGCACTGAGTTATATTTGTGAATAAATGATCTTGAGTGAGAGTGTCAAGACATCATTTCAGGGACACCTTAGTAAAATTTGTCAGTAGCATACCATTTTTGTTCTGATTTTTGGCAAGTCAGTTTACAATCTGACGACATGTGATTATAGTTGTTAAGCTGCTGCCTAATCTGAAAAAAAATGATTTTGAACAGGGAGAAGTAATTTTTTTGTGTGTGGGTACCAGGGATCGACCTCAGGACCTTACGCGCTAGCAGCGCCCGTGCCGCAGAGCGATATCACCGGCCCTTTTTTTTTCGTATGTGGGTTCCGCCAGTCGAACTCAGGACCTCGCACTTGCCAGGCAGGCGCTTATGCCACTGAGCCATCTCACTGGCCCAATTTTTATTTTTAAAATAGCCATATTTAAGTGATTTGCTATAAAATTGTTTAACTCTGCAAGAAAATCCACATTCTTGAAACTTATTTACTGTTTGCCATTTATTTCAATACATTCATCAAAAATTTTCTTACTACGGCTCTAGACTCCGAGGACACAAATATGAACAATAGTTTGTGCCCTCAAAGAGCTCACAGTTTAGTGGGGGGAAGCAGCATATAAATTAATTGCTGTAGTGGAAAATACTATTTTAAAAGATTGTAAAAAGTGGAAGTGCAGGGCCGGTGAGATGGCTCAGCGGCATAAGCGCCTGCCTGGCAAGTGCGAGGGTCCAAGTTCGACTCCCGATACCCACATACAAAAAAAGGGCCGGTGATATCGCTCAGCGGCACGGGCACCTGCTGGCGCGCGAGGTCCTGAGGTCGATCCCCGGTACTCACAAAAAAAAAAAAAAGTGGAAGTGCAGAGAAGTCCACAACCCCGGCCAATGGGTTCTAACACAGCTGTTTGAATTAGATCTGAAAGGGAGAATTAGTTGAAGTTTGAAATATATTCTGAGCAGGAGGCATAAGGATGTATGCTCAATTTCAGAAACTGTAAGTACTTTGGCAAAGGTGAGGGTGCTGGTGATTAAAAAGTTTAGTGACTTGTATTTTGAATGTAGATTAATGCTATACATAGTAAAGATATAATTAGTGTAGAGAATAGAAAGTATAGTCCTGCATTTAGTTGAGTGATATTGAAGGAATGGTGGGAAATGAGGCTAAACTTATTTCAGGAGGATGAAGGGCCTTGTAATTTCTAGATTAGGAGACATCCAGGAATTTTTAACCAGCGGAGTGACATGCAGAGATTTATGCGTATGTGCACACATATGGCTATATGTACATCTAACATTTGTCATTTAACAGTACCTATTAAATCGTATTTTATATAATCATTTCCTTGTGTCTATTTAATTTATATATTTTTAAAATGTCTCTTTACATTTCTAGTCTGTTTATTCTCAGTAGTGGGCATTTGAGTTTCTAGTATTTCAGCAATACAACAGTGCTTTTATTTCTTCTTCTTTTTTTTTTAATATGGGTACCAGGGGTCGAACTCAGGACCTCGCGCTTGCCCGTAGGCGCTTGCCAGTAGGTGCTTATGCCGCTGAGCCATCTCACCAGCCCCAAGATTGTACTTTCTTGAAGCCAGGTGAAATGGTGCACGCTTCAACTAATTTAGGAGGTCGGGAAGAAAAGCAACATGAGATGGCACAGAGGAGAAATTCTGCCACTGCAAAGTATTTCTTTGTTCCAGTTATGGCTCCCATAGTAATTGTCATATTCTGCATTCCTTTTTTTATATATCAGATTGTGATAATTATTTTTCCATTTTGCTAAGTGAATTCTCTCGATATTAATGAAGGTGTCTCATAATTGGAAATATTCTGGAGGGTTTTTTTTGTTTCTTTTTTTTTTTCTTGTTTCATTTATTTATTTATGTATGTATTTTTGGTACTGGGGATTGAACCCAGGGCCTTCACCCTGAACTACATCCTAGCCCTTTTTATTTTTATTTTTAAATTTTGAGACAGGGTCTCCTTAAGTTGTCCAGGCTGGGCTTGAACTATGATCCTCTTGCCTCAGCCTTCCAGAATACTGGGGCTACAGGCATTTACTACTACACCTGGCCACTTTGCCTTTTGAATATAGAGCATACTTTAAAAAATAAAATGTGGGGCCCGTGAGATGGCTCAGCGGCCTACGTGTCTGCCTGGCAGCGTGAGGGCCCGAGTTCGACTCCCGGAACCCACATACGAAAAAAGGGCCGGTGATATCACTCAGCGGCATGGGCGCCTGCTGGCGCGCGAGGTCCTGAGGTTGACCCCCAGTACCCACCAAAAAAATAAATAAAATAAAATAAAATAAAATAAAATGTGTAGGTACAATTAAAGAATGCACTCTCATCTACCCAGTACCATCCTTAATTTTTTGTCAGTTATTTCTTTGTTTTTGTTTTGTTTTGTGTTCTCCGTATCTTTACTCCTAAGTAAAATGTTGAATTTGCCTGGCTTAAAACTTTACAGAAATGGAAGTATGCTCCATGTACTCTTCTGTGAAATTCTTCTTTTGTGCAAGATTGATTTTGAGATTCATCTATGTTGATATGTATAGTCGTACTTCATTTATTTTCACTGTTGTATAATATTTCATTGAATAAATTTAATTATTCTCTTATGGATACTTGGATTGCTTCAGGTTTTTGTTAACAGGTTTTTGTTAACTGTAAACAGTGCTGAAAAAAATGCCACCAAAGTGTTCTTCTTATACATGTCGTGTCACAGATAAAGGAATTTATCTATGGTGTATACATAGCAGTAGAATTACTGGGACATAGGAAATGTGTGTGTGTGTGTACACGTAACTTTATAAGATAATGTCAAACTATTTTTGAAAGTAGTTATAACTATTTTTCTTTCACCAGCAACAGGAGGACATCCTCATTGCTCTGTATCCTTGCTGACAGTTGGTATTACCCAAGTTAAAATTTCTTGCCAGTATGTTAGTGTTAAATGGTATCCTATAGTGATATGAATGTGTATTTCCTTTATTACAAATGAGGTTCTTCATCTTTTCATGTTAGGAGTTTGTGTCTTTTTCTTCTGTAAATTTTTTACACATTTCTGTTTTACATTTTTCAGCTAGTTGTCTTTTTTTTTTTTTAGCCATGGCAATTATTTATATATTCTAGATACTAGTAATTTGTCAACTACATGAGATGAGAGAGAAGTAGTATAGAATTACTCATAGGTTTCTGGTTTGGGGAACTGACTGCATACTGATGCAATTAAACTAGGACATGAATGGGGGAAGAAACAGGTCTAGGAGAAAAAGGAATGACTTTCAGATACTTTGGAATTTGAAGTTGCTGTAGAACAGTGGTGGCAAACCTATGGTATGCATGCTGCAGTGGGCTATTTCTTATCATTGAAAGCTCTGAAAGGTTCACCATCGCTGCTGTAGAATATTCAGGTGAGATGGTAACAAAGACTTGCCTATAGGAGTTTGAAGCTCAGACCGAGTTCTCTTATGCCATATCAATCATGTAGAAATCTTATGTGATAGGCCTTTCAGAGGACTAAACTGAAACTCTAATGTCCACTATTGATACCTATCCCAATTTCTCCAGGCCAAGGTTTGTCCAATCTAAGCTTCTTATGAAATAAGATGTCAAGTGACCCACACAATACTTTTTCTTAGTTACAATTATTTTGTTATCTTTTTTGTCTCTCAATAGTTAGATAATCATCTCTAATATTTCCAGCACAGTACATCATTTTTATTTTGAAAACCATTCAGCACATGCAAAATGTACATCTAGATTTAAAAATTCCTCCAGTTACTCATTGTTCTTAATTACACAAGTTGGTCCATATACATTGAAAACAATATAAGAAACATCAAAAACTATATTTTGTACATTTTTTCATTAAATAGTATTTACAAATACATTTTCAGACATATTTAGCTTCCTGTAGGTATTTGGAATTCTATGTAAATAACTACTGAAGAATGTGGGTCCTTGGGAGGATGGCAGTAGAAGCTAATAAAGATTGTTCTTAAAGAGAGGATGGCAGTAGAATACAGATTGTTCTTAAAAGAATAGATTATCACCCTGATTGTATACCTTTTAGTTACTTGAGGGTCAGAGAAGTCTGATAAATCCAGAAGTAAAAGATTCCTTAAGAACCCTTAGAAAATAGGAAAGATGAGGAAAGAGTCAGGATCAGTGCTAGGATTTGGCACATTTGCTAAGAATGTATCACCTTGGCATAGCTTATAGTATAGTGCCAGGGCAGAGTTAAAATTAGTTATTAGAGCTATTACTATTAGTAATAGAACTAGTACCACTATTACTAGAGGTATTATTAGTTCAGGGTGATGACCCATCCACATTCTCACAGTAGTACTAGCAGCTACTTTGGTGACTGGTTGGTCACCTTTCAGAAGAACTACAAATCAGGGACAATTGAGGGTTTGACATAGACTCTGTAGGGAAGTAAAGAGAGAGGCAGCCTCTCTGTGATCCATCCTTATCAGCACTGCAGTGATTTTGCTTCTGTCTGGTTTTAAGAAGATCTTTTAGACCTGTAAAAAGAGAAAAGGCATATAGAAGCTTGATACTCAGACTCTAGCTTCAGTTTGGGTTCTGCTTAACATACTGAGTTCATAGCCCAAAGAGCCTCAGGTAAAGGGTTTGATGAGCTTCCTGCTGCTACAAGAAGTCATTGTCGACTATAGGGGCTCCTTGTTTTTAGGACAGAAAGGGCTTGGGATATGATCATATGGTCAACTTCTAGACAGGTAATCAGGGTAACTTTAGATACCACACAAAATGACACTTCAGTATATATGTAAATAGAGGTAGAAAAGGGTGTGGTGGCAGTTTTTAAGCCAACGATCCTACAGCAAAGCCCCATGCAATATTTCTACTTCCCAAGATTGCCATTTCTTGAAAAGCTCTTCTGCAAACAACAGCAAACTTACCTTTCCTTTCTTAACTGCTTTCAATAAATTCTTGATGGCCTTAGATTCTGGATTCAGACATCTCTTCTCCCCATTCTTTTTCATTGTGGCACTATGGAAGTAAATTGAAGTAAAAATATTTAAAACAGTGTTGGGCCAACAGAATAGATAGAATACATAGTTCTAAACTCAGATATTTAAGTTTTACTTTATATATGTTCTTCTGCAATACATTAGTTTTTACGTCCTCACAAACCCTTCAACTGATCTTTAATGATTATTATCACATATTTAATATATTATTATAACCAGGGAAGTGATTATTAGATGAGATTTTACTCACATGATCTCAACACGTGGACAAGATTGACTTGCAGGAATAATTTCAAGTTTCTCGAAGGACCTTGGATTAACAGATTGAGTACTGGTCTCGATGCAAGTACAGCGTATTGTTCTGGAAAGAGGTACTCCTGTAGGAAAAGAAACAGAGCAGCGAAAGTTAAGACAGTGTTTGCTTTTAGGCATTAGATGTGGATTAGGTAGTATTTGGTAGGACCAATATCCCCATATTGTCACATGTTCAATCTGAGGAAGAATGTATGCTATTGTAACACACATCTGAATGATTAAATAGTTGATTGTGCAAGAAGGGAATTGCAACTTATGATCAATTAAGCTTACTTAGTTAAGAAATTATCTGTCTTAGCCTCTTTTATTCTTTTACATTTTTCTGTTTTCCTTTCTCTCTTCCTTCCCTCATCTTTCCCTCTTTCTTTTATTCTACTTGATTTTATGACTTAATTTGTACAGCAGAAGGAATCGCTGATCATTTCCCTCTGTTTATAAACACACAATGGAACTTCAAATATATTATTGGTATTTTTAGAATTTATATCCAGTCCTGATTTCTCATTTTATAAGTTAAATATCCCTTGATGTTCCTTACCTTGAGTCCCACTCAGAGTCAGAAAGATGAGGCAGAAAATAAGAATGGCATTGTGGTTCATGATGCTGAGACTGGAGATTCTTCTATAGTAGACTCAGAATGTGTCTCAGCAGTTGAGGAGTGTCTTAGAAAACATGGGGCTAGAGTGCAGCATTTATATGTAAAAGACTTTCCCTCCCTAGCTCTGATTGGATAATGTGACTGTCGACTCAGCAAAACCTGCTGGCTATTCTTTGGGGGAAGTCCCATGTTACAAAATCAAATGTATTATTTGTATTTATTGTGGCTTCTGAGTTATGGAATTTCCCTCTACCCCCTTTTTTCAGTGAGAGTGAGTAGGTTTCACTTTCCAAACGTGAACTGTTTCTTGAAAATCAGAACTTTATTGCATGCATAATAATTTTTTAAATGGAACTTTATCTTTCATCTCCTGTAAATACCAAGGTAATCTTTGTCAGAGTCCTATTTTTTTTTTTTTTTTGTGGGTACCGGGGGGTCGACCTCAGGACCTCACGCGCCAACAGGCACCCGTGCCGCTGAGCGATATCTCCGGCCCCTTTTTCGTATGTGGGATCCGGGAGCCGAACTCGGGCCCTCGCGCTTGCAAGGCAGGCGCTTATGCCGCTGAGCCATCTCACCGGCCCCATAACTATTTTTAAATAGTGCACCCTAATGCTGTGTTTTTCATCCACCTTGCTGGCAGCAGTAAGGCATGAGTAGAAATATTTGATATAATTTGCTATACATTACAGATGTGTTATACTTTGTCATTTTCCCCCCACAATAACCCTAGGAAGAAGGTAGTAGTTATTTTCATTTCATAGATCTATGAGATTTGATTATTGTATTAGGTTGCACAAAGGTTGCCATCCATTTATTATAGTTAAGAAGCATTTTCTCAGTATTTGCTTTAAGCTTTTGTGATTGCTTTTGGAGGTTTTTTTTTTTTAAATATATTTTTTGAGGCTGCCCTTGAGCTCACTGTGTAGCTGAGGCTGGCCCGAAACTTGTGGCAATCCTCCTGCCTCAGTGCTGGGATTACAGATGCACCACCACCCCTGGCTTTAAAAATATTTTTAGTATTGTCAGGGCAATGTTTCATCTTTTATAGGTAAGTCTAGCTTTTGGTAACAGCAAATTGTATCTGATTGTTAGCTGTTTTAGCTTGGCAGTGCCCTTTGATCAATTCTATGAAGTAACAGAATTGGTCTTCGAAATATGTGGAACTGACAAATTTCAAAGAATTCTACACATGCTTTGGCCATTCATGACATGTTTATAATAAGTGAATAACCTCTGGTATAACTCTTTTGAGAGAAAACACTACTTATTTTTGGATATCTGATTTCTGATGCATTAAACAGTTTTCATGTCTTCCAGTGAATCCCTAAACGAAAATGACATAAGATGACATCTACAGTGATGTGAGAAAAGGAGTTGCAGCTATAAGAGGATTATTGTAAAAAAAAAAAAAAGGGTATTTTTTGAGGAAATAAATTTAAAAGGAGTTATACAAATAAAAGGAGTAGAAACAGACCTTGGCAGAACAACTTGAGAAACAGGTTGATTTAGTACGGAGTTTAGTTCCAGAAGATAGTCTGATGCAAAGCAAAGGAAAAAATGTGTCAGTGGTTGAGACAGTGACAAAGTTAATGAAATCAGCACAGTTAAAACTGGGTTATAAATTGAGACACAACTTAGTTTCTTAGCACTCAGTAGTACTTGGCTGATCTTTATAGTACATGGCAACAGTAGAAAGCATGTGATATCCTTTGTAGTGGAACAAGTATTGGACCTGACAGTTGAAATTTAATAGTATCCAAGGGGTATAGTACTGTATAGTCATTGGTTGTGTTCTTTGTAAGTAAGTGGCATTAAGGGATCTAAAATAAGATATTGTTCCAAATGCAGGCATAACCTTGCAATATGATTGTTATTTCGAACTTAGGAAAATTTAAAATAATGAAAGTCTGTCATTTGCAGCAACATGAATGGAACTGAAGATCATCCTATTAAGTGAACCAAGCCAGACAAAGATGGTTCTCACTCATTTGTGGAAATCGATATGCCAGCCTTGAAGAAGAATGAAATGGGATGTTGGTCAGTAGAGACTGGGAAGGGTGAGATGGTAGCAGAAGGATTTCAGTAGGGGTTCTAGAAACAGAGTGAAGGAGTTATTACTGGTTCTTCTTTAGCACAGTAGAGTAACTACGGGGTAAGACAATACATTTTATATTTCCAAATGACTTCAAAAGAGTACAAAATTCCCAACACGTAAAAGTGATTAATCATTGAAGAGATGGAAATGTTTGTTACCCTGATTTGATTAATAAACATACACATATTGAATTGCCATAATATGTCCCATAAAGATGTATAACTTTTTAAAAAAGGAACTAAACACCTAGAAAAAGTTTAAAATGGATCTGTCTTATGCTGAATTTTATACTGAAATGAAAAATGCCACTGGGTTGGTGTAATCCCAGCACTCTGGGAGGATTGCAAGCTCAAGCTCAGTTTGGGCAATTTAGTGACCTAGAGAAACTTTTATCTCAAAATAATTTTTAGAAAGGGGTAGGGATGTACTTCATCGTGAAAGACTCTTAGTTCAATCTGCAGTACCATCACCAAAAAAGAAAAGAAAAGGCTGTATACGTGTGTATAAAAATATATATAAAAGCCTCCACAGTTGTCATATTCAGCAACTTACTACTACTACTACTTACATCACTTCAATTTTGTCACAGCTGTTACTTGGGAAAATTATGGAGGCTTTCTCAATATCTGCCACTTTTACAGCTTTCAGTCCAGGACCAATGCATAGACATCGTCCCCTTTTGAACATAGGGAAGCCTAGAACAACAGATCAAAACATCGATTAGTAATACGTCTGATAGGAACAGATGGCTATGCTTTATTATCCTGGTAAAAAATGTGAGATGAGTTTTCATTAAAGATAAAGATAGTAATTTGTCAAAAAGCAGTTGATACTCATGTTACTGATAAAGGAGTCAAGTTATATGTTGATGATTTTCTCCTTAAATTTGTAAATCATTAATTACAAAATTACAGAAAACATGAAGGGCATTTGTTAGATGTGAAACTGTTTGCTGCTTGCCTGGGTTTTTTTGTTTTTTGTTTTTTTTGCCTCTTTTATGCTTAATAATTTTTCCAGGAAGTTTATATAATCCCCTAAAAAAGTCTTAACAGACATTTTAAACTGTTGGTAAATCTCTTGCTAGATTTTGTATCCAAATAAAAATTTGTTTCAAGTTTATCATCTCTGGTTTTAGTAATTATCTCTAGTGTCTTAAAGATTTCCTACATTTTCTGTCAAAGCTGTAACTTCTTATGTGTGAGGTTAAATGAAAACTTTCCATATATTTTAGGATAAAAGTGGAAGAAAAGACATCTGAAATACTACAAAAAGAATTTATACACTGAGAAGTAAAAAGTACAATATACCTTGAACAATTGTAGCAGAGGCTATCACAGCTAAGACTATAGCCATGCCTTTCACATTCATGTTTCTTATTGCTGCTGCTGCTCCTGCTTAGGCTTGGATACTCTTCTTGGAGGGAGTAGAAATGCTGAACCTGAAAGGAAGTTCTTAGTTGATATGTAAAGAGCATTTTATATACCAACAACCAGCAATAGGAATTTCCCTTCTTGCTTCGTGTTCCTTTCTTTGCTTCCAGGACTTTCAATTTTGTTTTCACGTCATTGTCATTATCCCTTCCCATTTGTTTTAGTATTGAAAGTAATATGAATGTGAAAGCACTTGGTAAAGTAACAAGTGGTATAAAAATGTAGATAGGGTATATCCACACGGGAGCCAACCTTGTTAACTTTTCTTAGAAATGCATTTAATTGTTAGGCTACTCTGGGCAGTGGAGTTCAGATTGCAGTTCATTAAGACTGTCTTCCTGTTTTCATTCCACCATTCTTCACATAACTGTACAAAGGACATTCTAAAATATATATTTTTTAAGTCATCTGACTTTTAAGTCTAAATTCTTGTCTTGGGTAAAGCATATATTATTTGACAGCAGACAAGTCTTCATTTAGCTTTATGTTTTTACCTATAATTTCATGTTTAAAGAAGCTTCTCTATACTTCTGTACTTATATCCATTTCTTTTTGCATTTTAAACCTTTTACTTTATATTAGCACTATTTATTATTACATAAAACTGTGAGTTGTATTGTGGATTTTTTTTTTTTTGTGGGTACCAGGGGTCGACCTCAGGACCTCGCACGCCAGTGGGCACCTGTGCCGCTGAGCGATATCACCAGCCCCTTTTTTTGTATGTGGGTACTGGGAGGCGAACCCAGGACCTCGTGCTTGCCAGGCAGGTGCTTATGCCGCTGAGCTATCTCACTGGCCCCCCTGTTTTCTGTCTTTACCTTTTCTTTTTAAAATTACTCTTTTTTTTTTTTGTGTGTGTGTGTGTGTGTGTGGGTACCGGGGGTTGAACTCAGGACCTCGCACGCCAGGGGCACCCGTGCCGCTGAGCAATATCACCGACCCTTTTTTCCTTTGTATGTGGGTACTGAGAGTCGAATTCAGGACCTTGCGCTTGCCAGGCAGGTGCTTATGCTGCTGAGCTATCTCACCGGCCCCGTTTTCTTTTTGTCTTTACCTTTTCTTTTTAAAATTTCTGTTTTTTTTTGTGTGTGTGTGTGGGTACCGGAGGTCGAACTCAGGACCTCGTGCACCAGTAGGCGCCTGTGCCGCTGAGCGACATCACCAGCCCTTTTTTCCTTTGTGTGTGGGTACTGGGAGTCAAACTCAGGACCTCGTGCTTGCCAGGCAGGCGCTTATGCTGCTGAGCTCTCTCACCGGCCCCATAAAATTTCTGTTTTAAAATTTTTTATTGTTATATGTTTGCAATATATAATCATTACATTTCTTTTGGGGAATTGGTACATATATATTATCATAATTACTTTTTATCCCTTCATCCTTTCCTCTTCCTCCCTCTCTCTGATCCACTTCCCCATCTCCAAAAAGCCTACCTCCATGTTTCCTACCATCCCTCCATTATTTGACTCTTTTTTTACGTTTTCGGCTTCTCATTGAGAGAAACCATATGATACTTCTGTGTCTGACTTATTTCACTTAACATTTTGATCTCAAGATTCATCCATTTTCCTACAAATGACTTGAATTCATTCTTCTTTATGGCTGAATAATGCTCCATCATGTATCTATACCATGTTTTCTTTACCTATTCTTCTGTTGATGGCCATCTAGGCTGTTTCTGTAGTTTAGCTATAAGTTTCATTGCTGTAAACGTGGGTATCCATGTATTATACGTATAGTATGATGTTTTTAACTCTACTAGGAAGGTACCCAGGAGAGGTAGAACTGGGTCAAATGGAACTGCTATGTTCAGATTTTGAGCAAAATAAGAGGCATTGCAATTCTGGATTTTAAGTTATACCATGTAATAAGCTGTAGTAATAAAAACAGTATGGAGCTGGGCATGGTGGCACACACCTGTGAGATCAGGGCAGGAGGATTGTCGTGAGTTTGAGGCCAGCCTGGGCTACATAGTGACTTGAGGGCCAGCCTGAACTACACAGTGAGATCCTCTCAAAGAACCAAAAAATAAAATAGAGTGAGAGCTCTTAAAAAATGTTTAGAAAAAACAGCATGGTACTGGCACAAAAATAGACATGTAGAGCAATGGAATAGAAGACACAGAGATAAACTCCCATGCATCTTCAGCCATCTGATCTTTGACAAAGGGACTAAAAAACACTAGGAGAAAAGATTGCCTCTTTAACAAATAGGTTATCTATGTGCAGAAGAATGAAATTAGATCTGTATCTCTCACCCTGTACTAAATCTTTAAATTTCTAAATATATTTGTGTCACTTGTACACATCGGGACTTTTTAATGGGTAAGTTCAATAAAATACATTTACCATATAAGTGGTAATATATAATGCTTTTAAATGTTTTTGGGCTTTTTTTTTTTTTTTTTTTTTTTTTGAAACAGGGTCTCACTATGTAGTCCACGTCAGCCTTGAACTCACTATGTAGCCCAGGCTGGCCTTGAACTTGCAGTGATCCTCCTGTCTAAGCCTCCCAAGTGCTGGGATTATAGGCGTGCACCACCACACCTGGCCTGTTTCTTTGATTTCTAAATCCTCTTTGATTTGTAACTTTAAATATTTTTTTCTGTGGTGCTAGCAGTTGAACCCAGGGCCTTCAGCCTATGCACAGCCTGTAACACTGTGCGACTGTATACCCCTAGCCTCCAACTTTAAATTTTTAAAACTTTTTTTCTTATGCAGTTTGAAAGAAATACATTGTTCACATTTTGCTGTTCATCCAGTTCTTGATTTTTACTTCAATTTTAAGTATTAATTTTAGATCAACTATAAATAATATCTTCTATTTTGTCCCCTTGTCAGTTCTTTTTTTTTTTTTTTTTTTTTTTGGTGGGTACCGGGGGTTGACCTCAGGACCTCGCGCGCCAGCAGGCACCCGTGCCGCTGAGCGATATCACCGGCCCCTTTTTCGTATGTGGGTTCCGGGAGTCGAACTCGGGCCCTCGCGCTTGCCAGGCAGGCGCTTACGCCTGCTGAGCCATCTCACCGGCCCCCCCTTGTCAGTTCTATAACTTTCTTTCAACATTTCTTATTTCTTAGTTTTGTTGATATAATCTGGAATTTTCTAGCTAGTTAGTATTATTTTCAGATTATTGTTTTTACATCATTGAGTTTCTCTTTTAAGAATTATCATTTTCCTTTTATCTTGAAATCATGTATTTAGACACAATATTGTATTTAAATTCTTTCTAACAACCATTCTGGTCTTTAAAACCTCTGAAAATCTTTGTTTTAATAATTCTCTTAGCTGGAATATTATTTCTCATTTAATCATTCATTTGCTGTATGTAATTCAGGATTAATTTTCCCATAGGTATATGGATGGAATATATGCTTTTGAAGCTCATAAATCCTTATTCATTTTTTTTTTCTTTATGTTGCTTTTCATATTCTCAGCATTAGAAATGCAATAAAGGATGGTTGCTACAGGAAAGTCTCTGGTGTCAGCCTGTGTTCAAATCTACATTCTATTATTTACTAACTGTGTGGTCCTGAACAAGTAAACTCATCTCTTTTAACCTCAGATTTCTCAGCTGTAGACTGAGAATAATATCTTTCTCATAAGGCTGTTATAAGCTAGGTATTAAAAGAAGTAATGCATTATGTACATCATTTAGAAGAGTGTCTGACACCCAAAAGGTGTTAACTTCTGTTATCTGTGTTTTACAATATTCTCTCCTAAATTGAAGTGCCACATCTCACTTATTTTCAGCATTACCACAAGCACAATCATTTAATAAAAGACTGGATTACATTGTTATACAAAAAAAGTTTTAATTATAATTTTGAATATTAAAATAGCATACTAATCATGTGGATCACTTAGTACAGTGTACAAACACAATAGTATGGTTTAAATCTTTTTTTTTTTTTGTGGGTACCGGGGGTCAAACTCAGGACCTTGCGTGCCAGCAGGCGCCCGTGCTGCTGAGCGATATCACGGTCCCTTTTTTCATATGTGGGTTCCGGGAGTCGAACTCGGGCCCTCGCACTTGCCAGGCAGGTGCTTACGCCACTGAGCCATCTCACCAGCCCTGGTTTAAATCTTATAAACAATAGTAAATATTTCTATTTGCCTAAAGTTGTGCTATTTTTATGTAGGTTTGATGTAAGACTGTTTTCTAAATAAGAATACTCAATTTTTTAAAAACCTTATAAATTGACATCATTTAACATTTTTGTGATCATACTATTTCAGATAAGCTTATTGAAATTTACATAAAATATGACTGCAGTCTTCCTTTTGCCTTACGTGTGCATCATTCTTAGCTATGTAGAAAACTAGTGGGTCACAGTTTTCTCCTTCAGGACATTATGGATCTTGTTTTGTCATCTTCCTTTACAACAAAACTAATACCTGATATTATACAAACATTGTACATATGGACAATTAAGAATAGGGCTGGAGCCAATGTGGTGGTGCATGCATATAATCCCAGCATTTTGGGAGGCTGAGGCAGGAGGACTACAACTTTAAGCCCAGCGTAGGCAGTTTAGCAACTTAGCAAGACCTTGTCTCAAAAAGGGGTGGAGTGCCAGTGATGTAGCCCAGTGCAGAGGCCCTGGATTCAGTCTTCAGTGTTGGAAAAACAAGAATAGGGCGAGAGATGTAGCTCAGTGGTAGTGCTTGCCTAGCATGTGTGAGACCCTGGGTTCAGCCCCCAGCACCACTAAAAAACAAAGAAGACCAGCTATTTTAGTTTTCCCTCTCTTTGGATACACATACACATTTTTCAAGTAAAAGCTTCCATATCAAAATATGTCTGACCTCTATTTTTTCATGTGTGTCAGGACACTGTATTTATAGATACTGTGGGAGGAGACAGAGAGAAGACAAAGAAAAAAATATCCTCCTCTGTGAGGAATGCTACTTAGTAGTTTATTGGGAGGTGGCAGCAGCTGCTTGTGACCCTAGAAGGAGAAGGCTGTCCATACCCATGTAGGTATGGTTTTGCCTGCTTTTCTTCAGAGCCAAATCACAATTTAAATGTTAGCATTGTTATTTAGTTCTTCACTTTTTAAGTTTTTAACTAATATATCCAAAATTATGCAGAGTTGCAAGAGGGGTTGGTTTTATGCTGTAACTTTTTCACCTCATTTATTTGAACCATACAAAAAACAAACCTAACTAGGCTTTGGCTGGTGCTAATATGGCTGTTTTCTCTTTGTCACTCCTTACTGTATCTTCCTCCCAGTGTTCTTGCTTTACTATTTCCTGGAATGCACCATCTCTCTCCACAGTAGTTCATTTGCTTATCCACTCATTTGTACAACAAATGTTTATTTTAGGCCTATGCCACATGCCTAACACTCTTAGGACCATTGAAGATAAATAGCCAGTAAAAACAATCAAATTCCTTCTCATTGCAAATTTTGCAACTTTTTGCCAGTATTGTAGACAACATCTGCCTGATTTTTGCTGGCTCTGTAGATATGTGGAGTCAGGTGTTTCTTCAGGATTGAGTATAACTTGTTCTGACCTAACTAATGGGATAGCACATGCCTGCAAAAACAAAACAAGAAAACTATCCAGGATAATTTGTTCAATTAAGTTAGAAACGGAAACTAATGTTGCCATTTACTGTAAATCAGCAGGGCTTAACAATCCTGTTTCTTAAGTTTTAGGCAGGAGATGACTCATGTAGTGGAAGAGATTGCCAGGCATGTATTAGGCACCTTAAATGATACGAATAGACTGGACAGATGGGTATAGAATGCTAAACTGTTAAAATTACAGTAGTATAATACATGATACTCTTTTATGAAGAAATTAAGGAATTTAGGGAGTGGCTAGTAGATTTTGGGGAGACCTTTCATATGATGATATTTCTGTGATTTTCTTAAAGCATTATTAAAATACTCATCCTAGAAACTAGATATAGCCTGCGGGCTATAATCAAGACAACTATTTGACACTGGGAAAGGCTATATTTTTCCCAAAAACTTGAAATAAATTGTATAAATAACAGCAACAACCAAAATTATCAAGGCATTGAGGCATAGTGCATAATTTATTGGTGTTGGAAGGAATTCCAGAGTGACAGTGAATTTTGAATAATGCTGTTTCTGAGACTATATTGATTTGTTTCTGGGACTTTGACATAAGAAGACATCTTCAGAAGCTGTTCACTGCTAATGAAATCTTGAGAATAAGATATATCAGAGCTCCCATTTTATTAAGAATAACTTCATTCTTGATATATGCTGTACTAAA
The DNA here is from genome assembly GCA_028451465.1 of Erethizon dorsatum. Taxonomy (NCBI): domain Eukaryota; kingdom Metazoa; phylum Chordata; class Mammalia; order Rodentia; family Erethizontidae; genus Erethizon; species Erethizon dorsatum. The sequence goes on from CM051825.1 coordinate 108,923,946, forward strand.
TATTGTAATCTCAAGTGCAAACACAAAAGAAGTGCCAGGTTTTAGTGGCTACCACCACCTTATTGACCTTTCCATGCTTGAGAAGGCCACTGCTACTCATCTGCCTTTCCTTGCCTTGTCAGCATGTTCAAAGGGATAGAACCAAAACTATGGCACACCTTGTATGAAAGATTACTGAACTCTGTAATGAATTTCTGATATTAAGGGAAAGGCAGTTATCTGGACTCTGAAAGATAAATAAAAAGAACACAACATTTTAGCTTCCAGTGATTGTAGTGCAGATGCACTACAAGCAAATGCTTTGCTTTTTAAATATGCTCATTCATGGTATTCAGATATAGGCTATCCATATCTTGTTCCTGGATTTGGATGGTTTCATTAAATTTATTGCACAGGAGGAGGTTTCCCAAAATATTTAAACTATGAGTATTTCATTAAGGTACAACTCCCGTTTTTGGAAATCGGGCATTAAGAGTTTGATATACTCTTCTTCTTCTCCTCCTCCTCCTCCTCCTTCTCCTTCTTTTTTTTTTTTTTTTTTCTTTTTTTTTTGGTCTTTTTGAGACAGAGTTTCACTACGCAGTTCAGGCTGGCCTTGAACTCACTTTGTAGCCAGGCTGGCCTCAAACTCTCAGCTATTCTCCTGCCTCAGCCTCCCAAGTGCTGGAATTACAGACATGCACCACCGCGCCTGGCTGAATTTGATATACTGTTCTTCTGAAAGGAAAACTTAAAATGTTTTTCTATCTTTTTTGGAAGAAGTTATCAAATAATTGCTTATTTTTTTTAACCTGGCAAAGCATAGTATAAAAACATTGTTTTATCTAAAGGCAAATTTATTTCCCTTGGAATATTACTTTTTGGAATATCTATTGTTAAGGTAATTTGATTAGCATCTGATTAACAAGTGTCATACTCTACTTGATATATTTTCACAATAATTCAGGACAAAAAAATATATATAGGTTTGCAAATGAATTGTTTTCCTTTAGAAGTTTAGGTAGACTTTTAAAAACAATATGTCAAAATTTAGAACACAGAAGAAAGAATAACCAAGTTTTGTTAACTGCATTGAATAGACCAACCCTCTTTTCCATGTCCTCTGTATCCCTCACAGAATGTTTGCTGTCATTTGTATGTGTTTGAGCCAGGAGCACTGTGTAGTACAAAACAGCTTTAGTATCACTGTAAACTTAAGAGAAGTAATTTTTTTCTCACAACAAAGGCAGTTCTGTGCATGGCCTTCAGTTGGCTGCCTGGAAAATGACTGTAGTCGACAACTGCTGGGGTAATATGGATGTTCATGTTAATTTTTCCAAGTTGCAAAACAACGTGTCCATTGTCAAAGGACAAAAAATATGTGAAAGATTAGCAGTGAGCAGTTTTACAAATGATAACTGAAGGAAACTTGGTCCATTTAAGAAGGGAAAAATTGTGCAGTAGCTTCACTTACTAAATAGTTTATTGCCTGTGCTACTTAGAAAAGCTGGAGGAGAAGGCAAAATATATCTACACATATTGTTTCAGGTCTAGTGGGAAAGAAAGTAATACAGAAAAGGATCTCTGCTGAAGAGATGAACCCTGCATGTGACTGTTAAAAGAGCTATGTCTGCAAGGTATGAAGCTATATTGGATTTATTAGTGTTTTTAATAGAATATAAAATGAGCATTCATAAGATATGATTTCAATACCAGTTTGAACTAAGGATTACATAAATTTAATGTTTTAAATAGAAGATATATAGTCAGAAGTGTAACAAAAAAGACTGGAAGGGCATATATTGTTGCAAATTTTTTACTTTTTATATTATCTTAATATTGGAAACAAATGCCTTTCTTTTGAATTCCAGTCAAGAAGAACACTTATTTGGGTAGAGTTTTTGTTTGTTTGTTTGTTTTAGTGCATTATGCTGATTGTTGCTGTCTTTTTAAATAAAAAGCCAGTAAAATACTTCTATCGTTTTTCTTGTTTCTAAGGCTTCCCCAACATCCTGGTTCCAACTTGGAACCCACTTGCTGCTTTGAGTTTCTTGCTTTCTCTCTCTTAGTATATAAGAGGGTGAGCAGTAAACAATCAGTCAGAGAAATGTGGCTCAATTCTCAGGTCTTAGTGTCCACCTCCCACTGTGTGTCTGTACCATTTGGCGGCTGGGTATATGGTGGTAGCAGGATAGATGATGAAGATCAGAATAATTGGCATCATTTGTTAAATGTCTGCTGTAATGTATACATACTATCTCACTAATGCTCATAGCAATTTGTAAGAAAGGACATGCTTATCCCCTTTTTAAAGAAGAAACAGAAGCTTCAAAAGTTTATATAATTAAGTCTTAAATCATTTGACACATTTATTAAGAAGCAGCATCAGGGTCAGCAGCAGTAATAAAGCACACAAGCATTCCCTTCTTTTATGTTGAAATGGGGAAGAAAAGGCAACCTCAAACATCTGACATGTAACTCCCAGCCCCAGGCCTCCCTGTTAATAGAAAATGCAAAAGAAGATTAGAGCAGAAGACTAAGTATGGGACAATTTGAGATAAATAGAGTCTGAAGGTCCTGTTGAGAAAGGAATTAAGTAAGCCCCATTTAATTTACATTTTACATGATTATTGTACATTTTTAAACTTGCCCTTTGTTAGTAATATTTATCTTCCGTTGTCCCATCGTGATTAGCCATAATAACCCTTGGAAAGTCTTAGAACAGCTATGTTTATTCTGGAGACGGGGAATAAGAAATTGAGAAACCTGTGTTTACTACAGCTAGCTAAGGTGGACAGAAACACTGATCTCAGGCAGAAACTGACATTGGTGAGGTAGGGCAACTCCTGTCTTTAAAAATTTATACCAAATGAAGGCTGCATAGACTTTCAGAAGTTAACAGAGAAGGACAGAGGAGGAAAATAAACTGCTTGGGACATGCTCTCATGCCATTGCTCCATCCTACACCATTTCTCTTCATTTAGCTTATGTTCTAAATTTTTTTTGGAGTTCCAGTATCCCTACCTATTACTACTCTCCTTATCCTTAGCCCCTTCTTTTCCAGAATGCTTGAAGTTTGAGCTTACATCTTTGGAAGGATGCCGGGATTCAGCCCACATAGTAGATTGATTTTTGTAATGATTAAACTAGTGAAAGGATGTTTTTTATCAGATTTTATTGGTACATTTTAGATATGCATAGTGATCACATTCATCATAGAGAATTTGTACCTGTACGTGATATAACTTGTTTCTTCTTTTTCCCATTTCCCTACCCTCCCTTCAACCCTTCTTCCCCTCCCTATTTACAAAAGCTTTTTGTCTATGTTTTACTTCTTTTCTCATTGTTTTTACTTTTCCCTCCTTTCCTTTCCCCATCCCTCTTCCCTTATTCCCCTCCCCATTTGAACATTTTATTCCTATTTCACAATATCTATTTTACACTTTGGTCCTTATTTACACTTTTGGTTTCTCACACCAGAGAAACAGTGCGGTATTTATACGTGTGTCCAATTTATTTCACTTAAGAGTACAGTCTCAAGGTGCATCCATTTACCTAGATATGTCTCAAGCTTATCCTTCTTTATGGCAGGGTAGTACTCCACTGTATTAAAAAAAACCACATCTTTATCCATTCACCAGTTGATGGGCATTTGGGTTGTCTCCAAGATTTGGCTATCTCAAACTGCTGCTGTAAACATGGGTATGCATATATCACTGTGGTATGATGTTTTTAATTCTTTTGGGAAAATACCAAGAAGGGGAATACCTGAGTCAAATGGTAGGACCTCTAGTCCTAGTTACTTGAGGAATTTCCACACTGATTTCCACAGTGGTTGTACCAGTCTACACTCCCACCAGCAGTGAAGGGTTTGAAAGGATATTTTTACACATACCTGTAGGGTCTTCCCAAAATGTGAAAAACATGCAGGACTCAGAGTTGAGTTGGGAACCCAGAGAGGCCTGTGAGTGTGTTCTAAAATCAGAAGCTCAAAAAATAGGTCTCAAAAGCCTAAGAACAGAAAAGAGAAGCATGTTCAGAGTAAGGGAACAGCATACCTGGAAATTGCTAAGAATCAGCATTATTAACACCCGCAGAATAATTGTGGGGAGAGAAGGTATTAGATGTGCTTAAAGAGACCATGAAAGGGGCAAAATTGGGGAAGAAGAGAATAAGACAAAGAGCTGTATTCCTGATATGTCAGGTTGAAACCTAGAAAATTAATACTAAAATAGTTACCTCGTAATGAACTTGAAATGTGAATTCTTAGTATCATGAGAAAAATCATCTTGGTAGAAAACAGTGGATCTTCAAATGAATTAGGTCCCATGGATAACTGGGAAATCACTTGTAAATTAGAATTAAAGAATAGCCAAGGAAGCCAGGTGTGGTGATGTGCGCTTGTAATCCCAGCACTCAGTAGGCTGAGGCACGAGAATCACTGTGAGTTCGAGGCTAACCTGGGCTACATAATGAATTCAAGGCCAGCCTGAACTACACAGCAAGACCCCGTCTCAGACAAAGAAAAAAAAAAAAAAAGAATACCCAAACTTTTGTATCTTATCATTGCTTATGTATATTCACTATGAAGATAATTTACTCTTAATTTTTAAAAATTTAAAAAATGATACCAATACGTTTGAAGAATATTGATCAGGTACTTTATAGAATGTTCCTCAATTTTACTTATCTGATTTCTTACAATTAGAATGAGGTTGTTCATTTTTGGCAAGAAAATTACAAAATGATGTTTTCAGTATTCTATCAAGGTTCATAATGTTGATATGTGTTACTGTTAGTGATGTTTACTTTGATCATTTTTATTAAGTTTGCGTCTGCCAGGAAGACTGAGGAGAAATAACTAAATGCAATGTGAGTTCTGGGTAGGATTCTAGAAAAAGAACATTAGTGTCAGTAGTTAGACCAAATTTAAAGAAGTCTGAAGTTTACTTAATAATACTTATCAATGTTCATTTCCTGACCTTGATAATTGTGCTATGGTTATAAAAGATGTTAAAGTTAGGGGAAGAGGAACAAAGGAGATAATGACACTCTGCCCTATTTCACTTTCTGTAAAACTACAATAAAAAGTTGAAAACAATATGTATAATACTTATATAGTGCTTATGATGATCAGTTTAAGTTCAAAGTATAAAATTAGAAGAACTTTATTTGGTACCTGAAAATTGCAGTTTAGGAAAACACACACCCAGACAGTTCTGAATGTTCTGAGGACACTCAGATTGTACATGACTTTTAAAGGGGAGGAGAAGCTGAAGACGAAGGAAACTCAAGTTACATACAAAGAAAGGTGATACTAGTTTTTTTTTTTTTTTTTAATCTTTCAACGAAATACTTACTTTTGAACATTGGTAACAGTCCTCTTTGGTTTTTATCCATAATATTCAAAGCTGTTCTCTGGCAATGCTTTTGTTTTTGCTTCAGAATCTTCTGATAGCATTCTGACTAATTATAGGTAGCAGATGTGTTGGAAACTAAGGAATCCCATCTAAGTTGGTTAGACAGAAAGATACTATGGGTCAAGTGTTAATTGTTAACTAGATGTAGTTTGGACAATAAGGTTAAATAGAATCAAATTTCATTTAGAATTTAGTCAAGTTCTGTCACTTTTATGAATGCTTTGCCTTTTTCATCTTTGTATCAGGATTAGCTATTAAAAAAAAAAACTTGTCAGCCATTCTAACAGTAGCTTTTCTGGAATAATCTTTTTTTTTTTTTTTTTTTTTGTACTAGGGATTGAACTCATGCTTGCCAGGCAGGCGCTGTGCTGCTGAGCAATATCCCCAGCCCTTGGCATAATCTTTAACACTGAAGAAAGAACATGATGTTTATTACTGTAGATTGAACTTCTGGGAGTCTGGATGAAGTGCTGGAATCTAGTCTAATTAGCTAATGTAGAACTTAGTTTATTTAATTTGACAAAGATATCAGTTGAGGGTGATAAGTTGCATATGTTAACACTTACTGACTAAGTAAGCTTAACAATTCCAGGAATCAGTCACTGCTGATTCATTCTTAGATACAGTTATTTCTATATTTCTCTTTTCTGAGCAGAAAAAAATACCCTTATTTTTTAAGAGGTGAGAAAAGCTACAGGAATTCCCTTTCTACACACATACAGCAAGCATGCAGTCTGCTGCAGAAACTATTTTGCTTATTTTTTCCATAGTTACAACATTTTTTATTACATGTTTGAAATGCATAATGATTTTTTATATGTGGGAAGTTGGTATATGTACATAACACATCTTAATTCATTTTTTCACCCCCTCCTATCACTCTCTGCTCCTTTCAACTGTCCATTTACAAAATTCTATTTTTATTTTTTCTTCAATTCTTTTTTACCTCCATCCCTCTCCTCCCTCACCCCTTCTTCCATATCTTATTCCCCTTCCCATTTGAGAAAGATCTCCCTGCTTCCTAATATCTTTTATTTTGCTCTTTATTTATATTGTAGATTTCTCATATAAGAGAAACCATGAGATATCTAAGCTTGTGTGTCCAATTTCTTTCGCTTAATGTGGTCTCAAGGTACATCCATTTACCCGTGAATGCCTCAGTTTATCCATCCATCTATCGCTGGCTTATAGGCTGTTTCCAAGATTTAGCTATTATAAATTGTGCTTCTGTAAACATTGGTATGCATGTATCACTGTAATATGATGACCGTAAATCTTTCAGGAAGATACCTAGAAGGGGAATAGCGGAGTCAAATGATATTTGTATTTTTAGATTCTGGAGGAATACTCATTTTCATAGTGGTTGTACAGGTTTACATTCCCACCAACAATGTAGAATGCACCCCGCCCCCAGCCTCACCAGCATTTGTTACTATTTGATTTCTTGATAGCCATTCTTTGTAGAGTAAGATGGTGTCTCACTGTTGTTGTAATTTATCTTTCTCCAATGACCAGCAATATTGAACATTTTTTCATTTATTTATTGGCCCTTTGTACTTCTTCCAAGAAGTGTCTATTCATTTTGGTTGCCCATTTTATGATTGGGTCTTTCATTTGGTGGGGGGGTCTAATATTTTTGAGTTCTTCGTATATTCTAGATGTTAGTCCTCTATCCAAGGAATAGCTGGAAAATATTTTTTCCTTCTGTAGGTTGTCTTTTCACTCTACTGGTTATTTCTTTTGCTATGCACAAGCTTTTTAATTTGATATGATCGCATTTCTTGATTTCTCATATTATTTCTAGTGCCATTGGGGTTCTATTCAGAAAGTCCTTGCCTGTGCCTATATCTTTTAAGAGTTTTACTTATTTCATCTTCCAGCAGATTGCTTTCTGTTGTAACATTTAGATCTTTGATTCATTTTGATTTTAGTTTAGTACATGATAAGATATATGGGTCTAAATTCAACTTCTACATGTGGATATTCAATTTTCCCAGCACCATTTATTAAGGAAGGTGTCTTTCCTCCAGTGTATGTTTTTGGTACCTTTGTCAAAGATCAAATGACTGAATATGCCTGGGGTTGTCTCTGCTTCCTCTATTCTGTTCTACTGATCCATGTCTGTTTTTTCTGCCAGTATCATACTGTTTTCATCACTCTAGCTTTGTAATATAACTCCAAATCAGGGATTGTGATACCTGCTGCTTGTTTTTGCTACCAAGGATTACTTTTACTTTTTTTTTTTTTTTTTTTTTTTTTTTTGAGACAGGGTCTCACTGTGTAGTTCAGGGTGGCCTTGAACTCATTATGTAGCCCAGGCTGACTTTGAACTTGCAGTGATCCACCTACCTCAGCCTCCCAAGTGCTGGGATTATAGGCGTGCACCACCATGCCCAGCTGCTTTTACTGTTTTGGTGCTTTTCTGGTTCCATATGAATTTTAGGATTTTCTCTATATCCGTGAGGAACGCTGTTGGTATTTTGATTGGGATTGTGTTAAATCTGTGTATCAGTTTTGGAAGTTGTCTTAGTTAATTTTTTCTCATTGCTGAGATAAAAATACACAACGCCCAAAGTTAAAGGAGGAAAGTTTTATTTAGCTCACACTTTTAGAGGTTGGCTCTAAATTGTATAGGGGCTCACAGCTAAGAGTTTGCCTTAAATCTCAGAGGAGACTTTGGACTTATACTTTTCAGCAGTGCCGAAACTGTTAGGACTTCGGCAACCCTTAAGAGATGGACTAAATGCCTTTTGCATAAAGAGATGTGCATGGGTCTTAGGGAAGTCATGGGTGGAATGTTATGGTTTATAACATAAACTGTCTAATCTAGATGCCCCCCAAAGCCTCATGCAGCCATAATTGGCTGGCTCCAAGGCAAGGTGGCATGGCAGATGGGCATGGCAGAGGAGAAACAGCTCATGGCAGCAGAAGGTACCAAAGCAGTGAAGTAACAAGCATGAGGAATTATGGGTTTTATCTAGATTCTGCTAGCTAAGTAGGTATTCTCTGAATCCCGATTTCATAATTTTGGAAGTTAGGGGGCATTGTATCATGTGATTTCTAAGGTCCCTTTAAACTCTTAATAATCTGTACCAGTGGTGGTGAACCTATGGCACATGTGCTGCAGTAGGTTCTTTGTATCACTGAAACCTCTAAAAGGTTCACCATCATTGGTCTATACATTGATATCAACAGCATTTGATATTCTTGAAGACCTTCTTTTTTGAAATCCTCCTTTGATTTCTGTAGCATCATATTTATGGCTTTCCTCCTGCTTCTGAGGTTTCTTTTTTTATGGGCCCGCCTCTTCCTATTCATTAGATGTCATATATAAATTATATATACATACACATATATATGTTGTACTATTGTATAAACCTCAATGGTTCCCAAAATATATTTCTAATCCATATCTCTTTTTTTAGCTCTAAACATATATTTATTTCAACATCTCCATTTCGATATTTAATAAGCACCTCACACTCATCATATCTAAAACCAAACCCCCAAAATCTATCTCATCTGAGTATGTGGCACCATCATTCGAATCTGCAGTAGTCTTAATTACCCAGCATCTAGTTTGGATCCCCCCTTATCTGGTTATGACAGTAGAGCCAGTAATTTTTTAAGGGCAAATCCAGTCTTGAGTCTCTTCGATGCAAAATATGTCAGCAGTCATTCAGTTATGTTGTTTTGTTGTGTCATGTTGTACTGGGAGTTGAACCCAGGGCCTTTGTTCTGAGCTACCTTTTTTATTTTTGTATTAAATCCATATCACATAGGGGCTCAGTAACTGTTGTTTAAAGAGTAAATAAGAAGAATGCCAAAGTATAAAGATTGTGCACCACAGAAGTGAGTTTCCATATAAATTCCACATCAATTTTTAGACTCCTTCCCTAGATATTCTAAGGAAACTAAGTAGAGACGTTCCTACTGTAATGCAGGGATGACCTTTTTGTCAGGAGCTAGGTGTAATATTACATACCCATAATCTCAGCTACTTGAGAGGCTGAGGCAGGAGCATGGCAAGTTTGAGCCCAGCCTGGGAAACTTAGTGAGACCCTATCCCAAAATAAAATTTTTAAAAAACACTTGGGATGTAGCTCAATGACAGAATACTTGTCTAGCATGTGTAAGGTCTTAGGTTCAATCTCCAGTACTGTAAGGGGGAGAAAAAGGCTAATAAGACCAACATTTGAATTTGCTATTTGGGATAGGAGTAGTCAGCTCACTGAAGAGGCGAAAGCTATCCTGGGTGATGAGGCACATGTAAGAATGGCACTGGACCCACTCATGTAATCATCTACTATTCCCATAAAGCAAAAGGGATTACCCCTTTTAGTTTTGCTTCCCTTTTTAAGAGCTCAGATTTCTTGTTCCAGAAGGAGTACTTTATATTTAAAAGCATTAAGTTATCTTCAGTTTTCTTTTACATGTTCATGATGGGGTCATAATTTGTATATCTCACTGCTAGGCAGCTTGAACCACCAGTGGTACATGCTTGACTGTCCCATCGGGCGGCTTTTTATTAGTTTTATTATTTCAAAGACTGATAAGAAGGATTAGATCTGTTTATACCACCAGTGGTACAAACCACTGATGGCACAGTCATGTATATACCCCTGGTGGTTCAAGCCAGTGGGAACATGTTAACTGATGTTCCAACAATACTTACTTCATGAGGCTTCCAACCTTGGGAAAAGAGTTTATAACTAAACTTTTGATTACAACATTAGCTATGTACAGGTTCAGAGTTTTATTCTATCCTTCACATTATAGAAAATGTTCAACTATTTAACAAGCCCCTTCCATTCATCTAAGAAGGTAATGTACATGGGTGCAAGTAAATTTTCCTCGTCTTGTTTAGGAAGGCATAACTTTCACTAGGCCTTCAGTAAATTAGGTCCTGTTTACCTTTGCATGGTATTCTCATCCACAAGATGATTTGGTCCTTTTGGACACCTTACAGCTGATAATGCGTGACAGTAACTGTCTAAAATATTTTATTTCAATGAAATCTGTGGAGGTTTAATTTGATCATGTACTACTTACTACATTTATGCAAACATGATCCTAATACTCACAGTGAGATATACCTTTAACTCTAGACCTCGTGTTGTCAAGATAAAGCCTTTAAGAAAAAAAGCCGCAACTGGGCCGGTGAGATGGCTCAGCGGCATAAGCGCCTGCCTTGCAAGCGCGAGGGCCCGAGTTCGACTCCCGGATCCCACATACGAAAAAGAGGCCGGTGATATCGCTCAGAGGCACGGGCGCCTGCTGGTGCGCGAGGTCCTGAGGTCGACCCCCCGGTACCCACAAAAAAAAAAAAAAAAAAGCCGCAACTTCATATGTGACAATGTGAAAATTAGAATATTGCATCATTATAACTGAGATTTTTCTCATGATCTGTGCTTTCTAATTATCAACTCTTTCATCTTAGAACCAACCTTAATGCCTTTCAGTACTCCTCCCCACTTTAAACTGTCAGGTATCATCATATTCCTTCTTATATGTATCGAAACTCATACTGAACGATGAATTCTGGGTTCAAAAGAGGATTTACTTTTTGCACCTATGTGTAAGTCTGTCCACAAGTTGAACAAACACACAAATGAGTGCTATATTTTTTCGTTCTTAGCCTACTCATGGAATGTTGTCTAGTTCTCACTACTAGGAATTTAATGAGGCTTAATTGTAACTCCTTTCTTACCAGCATTTTACCTTGTTTCATCTTACAGTGAGTGCACTGTCAAGGTAGAGGCACAATTATAGAGCCAAATGGTTTCCTAGAAATTTCTATCAGAAAGGTAATGATATCATGTCAGTTCTACTTCTAACCTTACAATGTCAGTCATTGTTATTGTCATAGAAAGATTTAAAAGGCGTAGGAGAAGAAGGTACATTCCTGTACTCCCAGTGAAGCAGGACTTAAAAAGAAAAAGTCAAGTTTCCCAAACTTCCCCCTCCCTGCAACTGTTGTTCTTTGTTTTAACAAAGATAAAAGCAGTAACTTTTGTCCCTGTAAGTGAACTTTTATAACCTCCTATTCCTGTAACATCCTGTTATGCCTGAGCAGGCCACCAAAATACAAAACTGTCACAGTTTAACAAACTGCCTTTGTTCTCCTTCTGTCCACCCACAAGTTCCATGCTGAAGACCAACACTCAAAATATAAAAACAAAATATAAAAACTGACAAAATATATAACTTCAGTATAAAAACTGAAACCTTCCCTTTTTCTGGTGCTTAGACATTTTGGACACACAGGAGTCTGCTGAGCCAGGTGTACACCTAATAAAGTCCTCCTGTTTCCCCATTGGTCTCTCTGATCTCTTGAATTCTGTAACACCAGCATTCAGGAGGCTGAGGCAAGAAGGTTGCCAAAAGTTCAAGGCCAGCCTGCTACATAGTGAGTTCAAGGCCAGCCTGAACTAAATAGTGAGGCCCTGTCTCAAAAAAAAAAAAAAAAAGACATATGAGGACATACATGACATAGACCCTTCACCTCTCCAACCTTTGCTCACTAGGCTCCAGCCACATTCATCTCTGGACCGCCATCATTTTCTTGAACACAGGAAGCAGGCTGGTGGCTCTAGCATAATTTAAACCACATAAATAATTTAGAACTTTCTAATAAGCACATTTTTTTTTGTGGGTACCGGGGGGGTCGACCTCAGGACCTCACGCGCCAGCAGGCGCCCGTGCGATATCACCGGCCCCTTTTTCGTATGTGGGTTCCGGGAGTCGAACTCAGGCCCTCGCGCTTGCCGGGCAGGCGCTTAAGCCACTGAGCCATCTCACCGGCCCCCTAGTAAGCACATTTTAAGAAAAAAGCAAATGAAGTTGATTTTTATAATATATCTTACATAGCTCAGTAAATCTAAAGGAGATGTTTTAAGTTTTTATTCTTGTGTTTGAAATCCTTTGAGTATTTTATACTGACAAAATTTCTCATTCGGAAATTTTCATCAGAAATACTTGATCTCTATACCCAAATGTTTCTTTGCATCCCTTGGCAATTTGTTCCACCTCACCTGGGATGAACACTGGTATGTTTTCTGTTAGTATACATTAGTTTGAATTTTCAAGAGGTTTACGTAATGCAGTAGTCAATATGTGTTATTTATATGGCTTTCTTCATTCATCATAATTATTTTAATATCCATTTTATTGAGTGTATTGAGTGCTTAATTCCTTTATATTACTGAGTAGTAATCAATTTTATGGATATACTGATATTTGTTTATGACTGCATCTGTTAATAGACATTTAAACTATTTCCAGTTTTTGGTTATTAAAAATTAAGCTGGGCCGGTGAGATGGCTCAGCGGTGTAAGCGCCTGCCTTGCAAGCGTGAGGGCCCGAGTTCGACTCCCGGATCCCACATACGAAAAAGGAGCCGGTGATATCGCTCAGCGGCACGGGTGCCTGTTGGCGCGCGAGGTCCTGAGGTCGACCCCCCGGTACCCACAAAAACAAACAAAAAACAAACAAAAAAATTAAGCTCCTATGAATATTCATGTAGAGCCTTGGATGAGTATATGTATTCTTTTCTCTTCAATAAATATTTACAAGTGGAAAGATGAAAAAATAAAAAATAGTTGACCTGTATTTAAATTTTACGAAATTCAAAGTTGAAAAGTAGATGTAAATACCTAAATTGTTCCAAACTTAAAACATTTCCAGTGTACACAGTTACCTATATTCAAATCCAAGTTTAAATAAAATGAAGTTAAATTAAAACTTCAGTTTCTTCACCATCAAGTCATGTTTGAAGTGGTTAGTAGGCACATGGTGAGTAGCAGCTACTAAACAGTATATTTCTAGCTATTCTTTCTAAGGAATGCCTTCCTAATGCTAGCTATTTGAACAACTCCTATACCTCCTCCAAGATTTTGCTCAAATCTTACTGTCTCAGTGAGGCTTATCTTGACACTGTATTTAGTACAACATGCCCCTAACTTCCCACATTCCACACTTCTGATTCTGCATATTCGCCTTTTTTCACTGTATAGTTACTAATTTATTATTTGATTGTTTATTGCCCCCCCCTTTCCTTTACTACTTGCTAGACATAAGCTTGCTAAAGACAGGTATCTTTGTTTTGTTCACTGATACATCTCAACATCTGGAATAATGCTTGATCCATAGCAGATGGTAAACATTTTTGGATTAAATTTATTCAATGAATCATTATAAAGACTTGTTGAAATTATTATTATTAATATATATATTTTTTTGTGTGGGTACCGGGGGTTGACCTCAGGACCTCGTGTGCCAGCAGGCGCCCATGCCGCTGAATGATATCACCGGCCCTTTCTTCGTATGTGGGTTCTGGGAGACAAACTCAGGACCTCGCGCTTGCCAGGCAGGCGCTTATGCCGCTGAGCCATCTCGCCGGCCCTGAAATTATTAATAAGCTATATTATATTCAAGATATACCTAGAATTCAGAAAGGAAAACATCAGTGACCAATCTCTCTTAAATGCATCTTGAATGCATTCTCTGCACCTCTTATTGTTTCAAGCCAGGAATAGTAGGAAAAGAATAAGGAATGGAAAAGAAGACAAGATTCACAAAAAGAGAATGTATAAAAAATGTTGAATTCTGTTTCAAAAACTAGAAAATAGACTTAAGATGTGATGCTTCTAGTTGTCCTAAGCAGTTATATGCTAATATATCATTAACTATTTGATAGGAGCTTGGGGAACACAACAAATAGGAAAACAAAGTACTAACACTGCACTTAAAACCCGCACTTAAAAGTTAGCTTAAAATCATGACATTAAAACATAAAATAGGGGCCGGTGATATGGCTCAGTGGCATAAGTGCCTGCCTGGCAAGTGTGAGGTCCTGAGTTCGACTCCCGGTACCTACATAAAGGAAAAAAAGGGCCAGTGATATCACTCAGTGGCACAAGTGCCTGCCTGGCAAGCACAAGGTCCTGAGTTCGACTTCTGGTACCCACATAAAATAAAATAATTTAAAATTTAAAGATTGGATTTACATAAATCTTTTAGATATTCATCTATTATACAAATTCTGAAGGAAAATTATTTCAAATTTAGAATTATATGTCATACTGTTAACTATATTCATATTCATTACATACTATTAATATATGCATTACCCATATGTTAAATATAATAAAGTAACAATATATCACATATCATAGAGATAATATCCTGCATTATTGTTAAAATACTAAATATATTTTTCATACCCTCCATAAAGTGTATTCTGTTGTACTTTGACCATCTTTTAAGTTACTAGTGATTTAGGGAAGGGAAAGGTAGAAAATGGCAGAACAAGGGGATTCATAGGATAATGGAAGAAAAAGTAGTGTCCTAATAAGAATTAGGAGAAGACTTGATTCTTCCATAGAACAGAGAGAAAAGAAGAGGAGGAAAAGAGCAGACTGCTCTGTTTTGTCTCCTCTGTACTAAAACTTTAGAAAAGGTTGACCTGGAAACACCCTGATCATTGGAGGTCTTTTGTTGTTGTTATTTGCTTGCTTATTTCTTTTTTTCCCCTCTTCTGCCTGTCCTTGGAAAAACTGGAGAATCTTCAAGGTCTTTTATTTTTTTTATTTTTTATTTTTTGTGGGTACCGGGGGTTGACCTCAGGACCTCGTGCACCAGCAGGCGCCCATGCCACTGAGCGATATCACCAGCCCTTTTTTCCGTATGTGGGTTCTGGGAGTCAAACTCGGGCCCTCGCGCTTGTCAGGCAGGCGCTTACGCCGCTGAACCATCTCACCGGCCTTTCAAGGTCTTTTAGAAAAGTACTGTCTAACAAGTCGGACATTGCAAAGAATCAGAATGAGTTGAAAGAGCACAAAGATTCCTTTCTAGTTTTCTACAAAATTAAAGCTGATGTGGAATTCCTAGATTTTGCTTTTAGCAAGTGTAGCTAAGCAAGGTAATTAGGGGCGCAAGCCAGGTTATAATACTCTATATGAAGGTGCTAAGCAAGAGCAAGAGAGCTAGAGTTTGTTGGAGGACCATCTAACAGGATGAGAAGGCATTTGATATGGTTCCACTTGAGAATAAGCAATGTCAGTAGGCAACGATTAGGGAATTTACCAACTGGGACTCAAGAGTTTGTAGACGGTACTAAGATACTGAGCCAGCAATTAAATGTCACCATTGCAGGAGACCAGACTAACAGCTAGAGCCAGCAGAGAACAAATTATGAATTTTCTTAATATCAGAATGTTGATGGGGAACCATATGCAAAGTAACTGTATTTCTCTGTATTGAAAACCAAGCCAGGCATGGTGGTACATGCCTATAATCCTAGCACTTAGGAGGCTGAGGCAGGGGGATAACTGAGAGTTCCAGGCCATCCTGAACTACATTCCAAAACCCTGTCTTGAAAACAAACAAACAAAACCACTTAGTTAATAAACTCTCATGTCCACTACTAGTAAAGCATTAATTTTGTCAACTAAAATTTAGTTATTTCTGAGTTGAAACAATCTTCTTTGAGTAAATTTTAGTTAATTTCAGAATTTTTATATTCTACTGTGCTTTCTAATGGCAGTCCAGATCCTGTCACTGAAGTAGAGGTATCTCGTTCTGGTGCTGACCTCCTGTGGTCATTGGCCTGCACGGAGTTGTCTGGTACTGCTTGGTGTTTGGATGGTGTAATTTTCTTTCATTGCTGTAATGTCCTGCCTTGGCCTCCAGTCTCTAAAATACTTGCATTTTCCTTTCACTCTCTTGCAATCCTGGGTTCTTTTGGATTACCCAGCTCTCTCAGCCTCATCCGTGGGCCACTCCAACATTACAGATGCTTTACTGTAGTAGTTTTGTATACCTCTGTGGGTACCCAGAGAAATTGGTAAGAGTATGTAGGCAAGATGGGTTTTTTTGTTGTTGGTAGTAGTTAAAAATCTACTGAAAACTATATTTAGGTATGATCCATATAAATTTGAATATACGATTCTGACTTCTGACATATGTATGTCATATATACCACTTCAGTTGTGTTATAAAACTACCAATTCAGTCACAATATAAAACATTACCCAGAGAGTTCCTTCATCTCCATATTGTTGCATGTTCAATAGTTCATTCCTTAAAAAAAAAAAAACTGAGGTAGTATTCAGATACCATACAATTCATCTATTTAAAATGTAAAGTTAAATGGTTTTTAGGATATTCCCAGCGTTACATAACCATCACTACAGTCACTTTTAGAAATACTGATATATGAAACAATGTGAATGGATTTAAAAGCATTATGCTAAGTAGTCAGTCACAAAAGACCACATATTGAGATAATAACGTTTAATATTTAGATGACATGGAGAAAGGAAAAACTATAATAACAGGAAGCAGATCATTGACTGCCCTGGCTGTCGGTGTGGGGAAGGAGGTTGACTGCAAAGGTCATGAAGGAACTTTTCTGGAGTCATGAAATGTTTTCATCACTCTAAAAAGAAACTCTTCTCCATTAGTAGTCTTCCTCATGCCTCCCTTACCTCTCTAGCCCTAAAATACCACTGATTTTCCTGTCTCTATAGATTTGTCTGTTCTGGACACTTCAAATAAATACGACTGTATCAGCACTTAATTCTTTTCTTTACAGCCGAACAATATTTTGTTGTATGGGTATACCACAAAATCTGTTCATTAGCTGTTAGACATTTGAGTTGAAATCTAGATCAAATTTTTGGCTATTATAAATAATACTGCTGTGAACATTTCCCATGTGGACACATGTTTTCACTTAGGCATATATTGCAGTGTGCAACCACGGTGGTGTGGAGAATGAATGATTACTTGGAGACAAGACTTAGTTCAATCAATGAGAGGACCCAAAGGGATTATCTCAACCAAGAGCAGCCATAGTTAGGGAGACTCCCAGGAGGAGCCCCGAAGTCACAAACTCTCAGTGTTTTATTTAGAGTATCAGTGTAAGAGAAAAAGGCAGAAGAAAAGCAGTCTGGGCAAGAAGCTGTCTTAAGCCTAAGCAATTTTCTTGGGAAAATGGCCAGACACAACATGCCTCACTAATCTAAACTTCTTTCACTCCTCACAAAGCCTGTGGGCTTTAGCCCCTCAGGTTAACCATTAACTTCTCACAGAGCCTGCATTCATTTGCTTGGCAGTTTAACCATTCATTGCTTGGCCAAGTCCCCCACAGGTATACACCTGGGAGTGGAATTTCTGGGTTGTATAGTAACTCTGTGTTTAACACTTAAAGGAAATGTTTTTCTTTTTGTTAAGTAGTATTGCATTTGTTTATCTCTTTACTGATCAATCAGTATTTGGCTGGTTTCCAGATTTTCACTGTTGTGTTGTGAACATTTGACTACAAGTCTATGTCAACATGCTTGGGTGAATTCCTAGATGTTGGATTTACTGGCTCTTGTGGTAAATTTGTATGTTTAACTTTATAAAAACTGGTAAATAGGGCCGGTGAGATGGCTCAGTGGCTTAAGCGCCTGCCCGGCAAGCGCGAGGGCCCGAGTTCGACTCCCAGAACCCACATACGAAAAAGGGGCCGGTGATATCGCTCAGCGGCACGGGCGCCTGCTGGCGCACGAGGTCCTGAGGTCGACCCCCCGGTACCCACCAAAAAAAAAACAAAAAACAAAAAAAACTGGTAAATAGCTGGGTGTGGGGGCATATGCCTGTAATCCCAGCACTCGGGAGCCTGAGGCAGGAGGATCACTGCAAGTTTGAGGCCAGCCTGGGCTACATAGTTCAAGGCCAGCCTGGACTACATCGCAAGACCCTGCCTCAAAAAAACCAAAAAATAAAAAAATTTAAAAAATAAAAACTTGGGCCGGTGAGACGGCTCAGCGGCTTAAGCGCCTCCCTTGCAAGCGCGAAGGCCCGAGTTCGACTCCCGGAACCCACATACGAAAAAGGGGCCGGTGATATCGCTCAGCGGCACGGGTGCCTGTTGGTGCGCGAGGTCCTGAGGTCGTCCCCCCGGTACCCACAAAAAAAAATAAATAAATAAAAATAAAATAAAATAAAATAAAAACTGGCGGGGGCCAGTGAGATGGCTCAGCAGTGTAAGCGCCTGCTTGGCAAGCGCGAGGGCCCGAGTTCGACTCCTGGAACCCATATACGAAAAAAGGGCCAGTGATACAGCGGCAGGGGTGCCTGCTGGCACGCGAGGTCCTGAGGTCGACCCCCGGTACCCACAAAACAAAACAAAACAAAAAACAAAAAAATTGGTAAATAATTTTTGAACATAGTGGTACCATTTTGCATTCCTATAAGTAAATGTGAGAGTTTCAGTTCCACACCCTCATCAACACTTGATGTTGTAAGACAAATTTTAGCCATTTTAGTAGAGTGGTTTTAATTTTACTCAATGACTAATGATGTTGAAAATCTATTGCTTGTCATTCATCTGTCTTCTTTGGTGAAATGTCAGATCTTTGATGCCCATAATCATTTGCATCCTTGCCTTGTTTGAAAAAGCTACATCTTTGGTTCAGCCCAGTTTTGTTTATTCTATATCTATGCATGGAACTAAATGTAGCTGGAGAAAAGCACAATCATTTTCAGTAGTTTCATTTTAAATTCAAATGAGCCCTTAATACTTTCACTCTTTTTTTCACTACTTTTCTAGAAAACTGTTTCATACCTTTCTCCAGTCTCTATCACTTCGAACTTCATTTTTGCTACTACTTTCTTTTGAGAAAATTGAGGCAATTGGTGCATTCTCACCATAACAACCTCTATTTTCCAGCATCTGCCAATCTACTGTGCCTGCCTTCTTGTTTAAATTAGGTGAACTGTTCCTTCTCTTACTTAAGGCCACCTCATCGTATATACTAGGTATCTTAATTACTTTTCTCATGGCTGAGACAAAATATCTGACACCCAAAGTTAAAAGAGGAAAGGTTTATTTAGCTCACAGTTTGTAGAGGTTTCAATCTGGAGTTGCCTAGCTCCAAGGCAGGGTGGCATGGCTGAGGGGCATTACAGAAGATAAACAGTCCATGGCAAAGCTGGGCAGGCAGAAGGCAGCAAGCAAGTGACAAGCATCCCTTTCTCTGTCTCTTGTATTTACTTACACCCTTAATCCTAGCATCCTATTGTGAAAATCCCAGCATCACATCCTTCATTCCAGCATCACACATCCTAGATCTAGCTGTTATGGCAAAATTACAAGATTTGCTCACAAGAAGATGAGAATGTAGAGATAAGTGAATTCTTTTATTAAAAGAAGCCAGCCTGAACAGCAGGTCACTCATAGAAGCTGAGCCCACTGACCCCAAGCTTTTGTTTTATAGCTCCTTTTATACACATTTGGGGGGGTTATAAAATTTCTTGTTTGCCATAGAGACTGCATTCTTTACCACATCATTTCTTTGGAATTTTACAAGGTCCTTCTCAAACATCAGGCTAATTAACACAGAGAATGAGGGTAACGGGTACCAGCATGTGCTAAAACCATTTGTCTCTCCTTTTATGGTTTTATGGCTAACTGGGAAGGAGTCTGAGGAGTGAGTTTATCTATGGGTTAAGCGGAGACAAACTGGAGACAAACTGGCACCTAAAAAGAAATAGAGTCACTTTAGCCATATCATAGCTACCTCCAAAAAGCCCACCTATGACCACATGAGGCTTTGGGGGGATATCTAGATATAAGCCATAATACTAGGTCTCATCCTCTTTTGCCTGTTCAAAGACATTGGTCCAGATAGTCTTCCCTCTTCTTCTCTATTATGAATTTCCCTCTTTCTCTAATGAATCATCATCTAAACATGCTGCTGTTTTCCATTTTTAAAAAGAAAAAAAAACTTTTCTTGGAACTTGTCTTTTTCTTTTCTTAAATTCATCAAGGAACTGCCTCATTCCTTTTCTTTATTTCTTCACAAAAACTCCTTGAACCCTTCTCCACTGTTGGTGGGAGTGTCGACTGGTGCAACCACTGTGGAAATCAGTGTGGAGATTCCTCAAAACACTAAGATTGGAGGTCCCATTTGACCCAGCTATTCCCCTTGGGTATCTTCCCAGAAGAATTAAAACATCGTACTACAGCGATATATGTGCACCCATGTTTATAGCAGCACAATTTGTAATAGCTAGATCTTGGAAACAACCCAAATGCCCATCAACTGAAGAATGGATAAAAAAGATGTGGTCTTTCTATACAATGGAGTACTACTCAGCCATAAAGAAGGATAAACTGGAGACTTTTATAGGTAAATGGATGCAACTCGAGAAAATACTCATAAGTGAAATAAACCAGACGCACATGTATAAACATTGTATTGTCTCCCTAGTGTGAGAAGCTGAAAGAGTAAATAAGATCCAAAATGTACAATAGATATTGTTTTTTTATTTTTATTTTTATTTTTTTGTGGGTACCGGGGGGAGTCGACCTCAGGACCTCGCACGCCAGCAGGCGCCCGTGCCGCTGAGCGATATCACCGGCCCCTTTTTTGTATGTGGGTTCCGGGAGTCGAACTCGGGCCCTCGCACTTGCCGAGCAGGTGCTTAAGCCGCTGAGCCATCTCACCGGCCCCTACAATAGATATTGTATAATGGGAAGAAACTGTTCAAAAGGAAAGAGAAACTGGGATGGGGGAATGGAGAAAAGGAAGGGAAAAGCAAAATATACATATATATATATATTTTGTGTATATATATATAAAGAGAGTTAAGATAGATATACTAGGGCCGGTGAGATGGCTCAGCGGCTTAAGCGCCTGCCCGGCAAGCGCGAGGGCCTGAGTTCGACTCCCGGAACCCACATACGAAAAAGGGGCCGGTGATATCGCTCAGCGGCACGGGCGCCTGCTGGCGCGCGAGGTCCTGAGGTCGTTCCCCCGGTACCCACCAAAAAAAAAAAAAAAAAAAAAAAAAAAAAAAAAAAAGATAGATATACTATTACAGCAAAATCACAAGATAGATTCACTCACAGGAAGACGAGATTCAAGAAACAAATGAATTCTTTAATTGATGCCAGCCGGGGACAGCAGAAGCTGACCCCGAGCTTTTGTGTCCCCCTCTTTAAATACACTTTTGGAGGCCTTACAAAGTCCTTGGTTGCCATGGAAACTGTATTTTTTACTATATCACCTCTCTGGAAATTTTACAAGGTTCTTCTCAAACATTTGGCCAATTAACATGGGGGATGGGGTAGCAGGTACCACCTGTGCTAAAACCATTTGTCTCCCTTTTTGTGGTTATATGACCTTAAGATAGTGATAAAGAAAACCCGTTTGTTTGTGATAATACAATCTGTTTCTCCTCTTTGAAGTTTATGGCTACAGAAAGGGCAGTGGGACTAAAGTTTATCTAAAGGTTTTTACCTATTAGTTAAATTCAGAGGTTAAGAAACAAAATGGAAATACTCTTGCCCTAATAATACTACTGATTTCTCTTAGTTCATTGAAAAGAAAGGTTTGTGCTAATATTGTTTGGACAATTGAATGCTTATATCTTGTACTCTGAGTAACTAATTTAAAGATAACAAGACGTAGTGTATTAACCATTGTTACCCTCCTATTATCTTGTTTTGATATTTTGTTCCATTTTTTTCTCTTAAAAAAAAAAACTCTTTGAAAGAGTATGTTGGCTAACTTCAGTTTTTTTCCCATTCTCTCTTAGACCATTGTCACTAGGCTTTCATCCCCACTTTTATCCCCACTGTTCATCCCTACTGTTCCATCAAAATTGCTCTTTTCAAGGCTACCAGTGTCCTCCACATTGCTAAATCCAGTGGCCAATTCTTAGTTTTTATCCAACTTGATGTATTAGAAGCATTTGACACGTTTGATCTTTCTTTCTCTTGAAAATATTTTCTTCTAGGATACTTGTTTCACACAGTCTTCCCTATTTCATTCAGTAACATTTCCACCCTCCTGGTTATTCAAGCTAAAATTCTTATCCTTTACTACTTTTGCTTGTAGCCCACATCCAATATGTCAGTCCATTATTGTCAAAAACTTCAAAATACATCCTAAATTTAAGTCTAAACATTTAAATAATAAATAGGTATCTTTAAAAAATTTCCACTTTTTTGAGTTATAACATTCTTGAAAATATAAGACTTTTTTTTTTTTTTGTACTGAGAATCGAACTCAGGGCCTCACGCTTGCCAGGCAGGCGCTGTGCCATTGAGCTATATTCCTGGCCCAAAAATAAGACTTTTAGAGCACATACTTTGTTTTATATCAAGAAATACTGTGCTTAATTTAATCTTCAGAAGTAGAATTTTTGCTGTCATATGGTGAGCTGTTTCCACACACTATTTCTGCCCTGGAGTCAGCTGACTGGACTGAAACCTTTACAAACTACGAAACTGAGATAAAGAGAGAGTGGCTCACCAGGTGAAGTCCCAGAGCAAGTAGGTGGAAGAGACTAGATTTGATGACCATGATGAGATGCTTTCGACTTCTTTTTCTTTTTTTTTTCAAAGTAATCTAGAAGCATTCACATTGTGAAAGCTTGAGAATGTCCTAAATTATGAGTGTCTGCAGCCTAGTGGGTACCAAATAAATGAAAGTTGAATAAATGAGAGACTAAATAAATGGATGGGTGAATGCAAGAGGCTGTCATTAAAAAGGAAAATCTTCACATATCTGTAATCCCAGTTACTCAGGAGCCTGAAGCAGGAAGATCGCCAAGATAAAGGCCAACCTGGGCAACTTAGACCCTGTCTCAAAATGAAATGATGACATGAAATGCTGGAGTTTAGATCAGTGCTCCCTGGGTTCACTCTCCAGTATCATAGGGAAGGAAGGGAGGAAGGAAGGAAGGCAGAGCAGAAAAGAGGGAGGGAGAGAGAGAAAAAAGAAAGAAGGAATCCTCTTGGCTCTGAAAGCCTGGGAGCATGAGGTAGAAAGGATGAAGCTCTATACTTCTGCATTCTTGGGAGGCATCAGAAAAAGCAAAAATTAAAAATTTATAGAATCTATATAATTGAAGACAATGTTAAATTGCAAATTTTTGTTTTCCCACTGTCAGCCTACAGATCATTGTTAGCATAACAGTCAGAATGATCCTTTAAAAAAAAAAAAAAAACCCAGATAATGTCATACCTCTGCTCCAAACCCTTGAGGTTTGTTCACTTTCTCTTGGAGTAAAAGCTAACTCCACCACCTTGGTACTGGGCATTGAACCCAAGGCCTTCACACTGATCCCCAGCCCTTCTAACTTTTTCCTTTGGAGACAAGGTCTCCCTAAATTGCCCGGGCTAGACTCAAACTTTTGATCCTCCTGCTTTACCTCCCACATAACTGGAATTACAGGCATGTATCACCACACCTGGCTAATTTTTTATAGAGACTACAAAGACTTAAATGATCTTCCCACCACCCCTATTATCTTTCTGATCTTATTTCTTACTGTTATTCCCTCCTTATAATCTTCTGTTCCACCCACTTTGCCATACTGGCTATCCATCAGGCAAAAATAGATATTCTCTTGCCTCAAGACTTTAGCACCAGGCCGGTGAGATGGCTCAGCGGCATAAGCGCCTGCCTGGCAAGCACGAGGTCCTGACTTCGACTCCCGGTACCCACATACGAAAAAAGGGCTGGTGATATCGCTCAGTGGCACGGGTGCCTGCTGGCGCGCGAGGTCCTGAGGTCAACCCTCGGTACCCACAAAAAAAAAAAAAAAAAGGACTTTAGCACCTGTTATTCCCTCTGCTGGACTGTTTTTCCATCACAGTCCTCATGGCTAATCTCCCTCATCTCTTTTGGCTCTGTCCTCAGATACTACCTTTCCAATGAGTTGTCCTTAACCATTCTATTTAAATTTTAAACTCCCTATGCACTCTTAATCTCCTTTGTGCTATCTTAAACACACCCTGTAACATTAACTACTGTATATCCTAGTATATTCATATACTTATTTATTTTAGATATTATTTGACTGATTCTTCCACAGGAATATAAACTTATTGTATCTGGCACATTGTAAAGACTCAAGTACTTATTGAATAAATGAATGCGAGAAATCAAGAGTAAAAAACTAGCACAAAACAGAAATGGTCAAAACCATATTGAGAAAAAAAAAAACGTATTGAGGATGTACAAGGCCAAACTCGCTTTGAACTTATCTAGTGTTTGTTATGTTCTTTTTTTTTTTTTTGTGAGTACCGGGGGTCGACCTCAGGACCTCGCGTGGCAGCAGGCGCCCGTGCTGCTGAGCGATATCACCGGGCCTTTTTTCGTATGCGGGTTCTGGGAGTCAAACTCGGGACCTCGCGCTTGCCAGGCAGGCCCTTACGCCGCTGAGCCATCTCACCGGCCCTGTTATGTTCTTTTTGATAGATTCAATCTTTTGTATAATATATAGATAAATATGGCAGATTTTGAGAGACCAGAAACAGAACCCTCTACCTCATTTCCTGTAGGACCCACATGTGGTTGAGAATTAAAAGCAGGTCAGTGAGCCTAAGGCCTAAAAGCATATCATACCCTTTTTCCTTCAGTGTTAAAGTCCCATTCTATTCCTCCCTCCCTCCCTGCCTTCCTCCCTTCCTTCTTTCTGTCTCCCCCCACCAACAGATGACACTATTCCTGGGAATTTGCTTTGTGTACTTAATTTCAGATTGCTTTATCAGTAAGGTGGGAAAAGGTTAACTGTCTTAGAAATGCTCTGAATGGTAGAGATGGATTTATTTTAGCAAGTAAAATTAATTAATTAATTAATTTTTTTTTTTTTTTTTGGTGGGTACCGGAGGTCGACCTCAGGACCTCACGCGCCAGCAGGCGCCCGTGCCGCTGAGCTATATCACTGGCCCTTTCTTCGTATGTGGGTTCTGGGAGTCGAACTCGGGCCCTCGCACTTGCCAGGCAGGCGCGTACGCCGCTGAGCCATCTCACCGGCCCAAAATTAATTTATTTGAAGTAGAAATACAAAATACTATAATGGCATTGACCAGATAGAAAATTCTTTCCCCAGAACAGTTCTATTAAAGACTGAGAAAGCACTGCCTAAAGAAAATACAAAATAAAATGAAAAAATGTATAAACATATTTAGTTTTTTCTTAGCAAAAGAAATCCTTCTTAAAAACAATGAAAATTTGTCTCAGTGCAAAGGCTACATTACTGTTGAAAAAATACCAGAAAAATAAAAAAGAAATAAAAAACCATAAAAATACTAGCATAAAAAGTACATATTCAGCAAATCAAACATGAAGGAAAAATATTTACCTTGTGAAAGTTCATTACAAGTCAAAATAGAGAGAAACTATTATGGCTTGTATCTAGATGTCCCCCCAAAGCCTCATGCACTGATAGGTGGAGATTTGGGGAGGAGGAGGCTGGCTCATGGGTATGTGATGCTGGGATTAAGGGTGTGTGGAACTGGATTAGTCCACTAATTGTGTTATCGTAGTTCTGGGTGTGGATAATGGGAAGGCCCACCCTGGGTGTGGATGGCACCACTCGAAAGGCTTGTAGCCTGGATGGGATAAAAGGAAAAGGGAGGCTTGCTGCTTGCTTTCTCTCCTGTCATGGACTGTTTCTTGTCTGCCACGCCCCTCTGCCATGCCGCTCTGCCTTGGAGCCAGCCTACTATGGACTGAAACCTTTACAAACTATGAGCTAAAATAAACCTTTCTTCCTCTAACTTGTGGGTGTTAGGTATTTTTTCCTAACAATGAGAAAAGTAAGATAGAAACTAAAGGCTTATTTTCAATAAGAGTTGTTCTTATTCCAAATGGTCCCACCTAATGATTGCTGAGCTGTTTTGAATTTTCTGCTACATCTGCCACACGTTCATGAGTATTACCTTTTCTTTGATAATTATGTCCTAAGGCAACTCTTTAAGTTTCTGAAATGCATGGTCTAACCGGAACAGCAACACAACATACAAAAATCATAAACATCAACCTGTTGGCTACAGATGAGAAAGACAATCTGTGTATTGTCACAAATGACAAATGTGGAGTGAGAAATTAAAAGTACAAATGAGACAAAGGTGTAAAATTAGTACTGTTATGACTCTGCAATCTTGATTAATATTGGACATTTAGAGTTCAGTATTTTGATTATGAATACTAATAATAATTAAAAGACCAATTTCTTCTTTAAAAATCAAGAACAAATGCACAGATTTCCAGAATGCTGTAAGTTTTGAGGTAGTATCCTCTCTTTCCCTGCTTGTTATCTACTTTAGTACTTGTGGCTGGGTCAGCCTTGGACTCAGCTTCAGGGAAACAGGGCATGGTATGACAGGAGTGGTACCTCCCTTCTTCACCAGTGGTTTGTGGGACTTGCACTGAGCGTAGGAGTGTATGCTTGCCCAGCAGAATTCACAGTGATAATGTGGAAAGAACTGGGCAAACTTTCCACCATGCATTTTGTAACCGTGGGTATACTTTAAGATAATTTTGAATGTTTTATTGAAATAATATATATGTATATATAAAGAAAATTACAAGTAAATTTTTAACTCAGTGAATTTCCACAAACTGAACAATACACAAGTGTAATCAGCATGCAGAACAAAGAAACAAAACATAGCTAGCCTCTCAGATGCATCCCTGTACCCCTTCCACTTACTATCTACCACCCTGGATAACCACTTTTGACTGCTAATGACATAGATGTGTTTTGCCTGATTTTTGTACTTTACATAAGTTGTCGTTCAGTACATACATGTTTATGTCTCTTGTTCAAAACTGTGAGATTTATCCATATTGTTACATGTTAGAGTTTGTTCATTTTCAATATTATATAAAATTTCATTGTGGAAGTGTATCTCATAGGTCATCTATTCTGTTGATGGGCCTTTAGATAGTTTTCTGTTTGTGGCTATTGTTGAAGAGTGCTGCTATCAACATTCTGTTCATGTATTTTGATGTAAGTATGCATGAGTTTCCCAGGGAATCTTAAGGTTTTAAAATCTACAGTCAGTGAAATTCTTTTAAGTGCTCTTCAGCATTGCCAATATATTTACCAATATGCTGCTAATGTATTTACTGCTGTACCTTATTCAAATGAGAGCTATAGTTGCAGGAATTACCAGATCCTTCCTTCCTTAGTGTTCTCACTGGACTTTGTCTGTACTCAGGGTTCTTAATTATTCATATTTGTGTCTTTTATTAGATCGTAGATATCTTTTAGTGCTTTGTTTTACTTACTTGTGTATCCTAGCACCTGGCACAGTATCTAAAAGATGGTAGCTAGTTGGATAAAAGGTGGTAGCCATTACCATTACCAGCGATTAACAAAGCAAATGGTCTTAGTTATGTGAATTATCCAGCTAGAGTAAAATCCATGCTTGAGTCTGACATCTCAGTGCAGAGGGTTAGGAATGGGAAGTAATTTCATTCTGCCAGAAGTCCAGAACTGTGGGCTCAGAACTGAATATGCTGCATGGCTAGAGGGAACTGACGTAGCTTTACAGGCCTCTTGGAGGTTTAAAGTGTTAACAACAGTGATTCCAAGGCATAGAGCAGGGGCCAGATATAAATAGCAGAACACAAGTGGAGTAATATGCCTCTGCCAAGCTACTGCTGAGAGTGTTTATAAAAGGAAAAGCATTCCCTTCTCAGCTCTTACTGTCAGCAACATCCCATCGTGAGGACACGGTCACCACAACTGAGAGTGGGGAATCAGTTTGAGATCTAGCATCACATAAACTTCCATCAAAGGCACAAAAGGCAGGTAAACATTTTAACTTATTTGCACTCAGACCACAGAAGTGAAGAAGAATTGTCAGGAAAACCCTGAACCAGAGCTTTTTTGGCACATACTGCCTTTTGACAGGTATCTACTAAATGTTACGTTCCAAACACTTTTTTGGAAAGAGAAATTTAACACAGAAGTTACACTTTGGTAGTATATTTTAATAACTTTAGTTAAGGAAGCTGGTTCTAAAGATAGGAGCATAGGACCAAGATGTTCTATAAAAAGGAAGACTATCTCCCTTTCACTATGCTGTTCATTCTCATTTTCAGAATCCAGAATATGGTGATAGGTAAGATAAAATAGAAATTTCATTTCAATTCTAGTAATGTCAACTTTATGTAGGAGGAACCAGAGGCAGATTTGTAATCCTTAATTGAATTGGTTAATAGCTCTGGGACAGTTTTAGTCTTTGTGGACCTCTTACCCTGCTGTTTACCCTTTTCAGCGTCATTAGTACTGGGATTAATATTGGACATTCAGCTGATGGAGTTATATAATCTTGTCAGAAATGCTGCCTACCCAAGTCCTTATTATTCTCATTCCCCTTTTCAGAAATTATGCAAAACCCTTATTTACCTTTAGGCTTCTCTTCATTGTCGATATATGGAGGACAGAAGCCACCTCTGATAATCTGCTTTGTACTACTACCAGTCTCATAATTTTTTCCCTCCTATCCAAATTGGCACGACTTAGTTTGCAAAGAAAGTAGAAAAATGCAAGATGTATGTGTACATGTTCCTAGAGAATTCTTAGCAACTGGGAGCTGGGTGACTGTTTGAGACTGTGGTGTTTTGGTTTGATTGTGTTATTTCCTGTGGATGGATAGTAAAGATTTAGAGATAGGGAAAAATATGTCTACTAGTGACAGTAGTGGGAGATACAACATGTCTGGAGGAATGTGGAAATGGACAGATTTAATTTTGAGCAAAGCACTGAAGTTCTCTTTTTGTTTCATCTCTAGAATGAAGGTGTTAGATCACTAATAAAAACCTAATGGCTCTTGCAGCCATTAGGAATTTATCGATAATCACTTTCTGACCATCTCAATATCCACTCTCATCCAGAATGAATATATATAGTCAACCTGCTCTTATTCCCCTAAACTCCTCTTTTAAGTCTACTAAGTTGGAATTTCTTCATTTTAATTTAGAAGAGAAAAATGAAGACAGGACATCTTGAAATGGTCATCATGCTCCTGGCAGCCATGATTCTAATGAACATCTTCCAGGTAATGTTGGGAATGGGAAGCATGTGGTGATTGGAATGGAAATTCTTAATATAACATTGCCTGAGGCATTTACGTGGAAATAGGAGAAAGTAGGATAGGTAAATGAATTTATTACAAATAGTTTTTTTTTTCACTCAACATATGTTAACTGTAGAAAGTTGAAAAGTTAAAAAGAGCAGTAAAACTCATCCATAATCTCTTTACTCAGAGGGAAAGATTCTTAAGGTGTTGGTATATTTAGCCTTGGCTTTTATCTCTGTGAGTATATAATTTACAAAACATAGATTCATACTATACATAGTATTTTTTACCTTGCTTTTTAATACTGTGCTACATGTCTCTCCATGTCAGTAAATATTATGTGTTTTTATCCAAATAAGATAATATTGCATTGGTTTTTATTAAATTATACAGTGACTATTTTCTCGTAAAATTTTTTTTCTCGTAAATTTTTCCTGGTAGAATTTTTTTTTTTTTTTTTTTTTTGTGGGTACTGGGGGTCGACCACAGGACCTCGCGTGCCAGCAGGCGCCCGTGCCGCTGAGCAATATCACCGGCCCTTTTTTCGTATGTGGGTTCCGGGAGTCAAACTCAGGACCTCGCACTTGCCAGGCAGGCGCTTATGCTGCTGAGCCATCTCACCGGCCCTCCTGGTAGAAATTTTATGAGTTTATTGTCAGTTAAATCATTAAACATTCAGTAACACTTTTATGTGAAATATGAAACAGATATCTCACTTTATTTTTTTTTCTCCACTTGTTAGCTGTCACATTGCTACTGAATATTTTTACACTAATTTTGAATGCCTTTGTTAAAATATCTTACATAATAAAAGTTTGGGGTTTTTTTCCCCAGTACTGGGGATTGAAGCAAGGTTACACTCAGCTATATCCTCAGCTCTTTTTAAAATTTAATTTTGAGAGGGGCTCACTAAATTACCCAGCCTTGCCTCAAACTTCCCATCCTCCTGTCTTAACCTTCTTAGAAGCTAGGATACAGGTGTGCACCAACATGCCTGGCTCCATTTTTTAAAATTTAATATTTTGATCCATTGTCCAGAGTACCGTTATGTATGCTGTTGCCTACACCTTGTTTTTTTTAATTAAGCAATAACTCACATACCATAAAAACTCACAATCTTGAAGTGTATATTTCATTGAATTTTAATATAGTCATATGTTGTGCAACTATCAGAACAAAATGATAGTTGTGCAACTATCAAACAAAAAATATTATGTTTAATTACATAACTTTTTGTTACCCTAAGAACAAACCCTTTTCCCATTGGTAGTCAGCTCTTATTCCCTCCTTCCACTATTCTCTGGCTGCCATTAATCTACTTTCTGTCTCATAGATTTGCCTATTCTGGACATTTTATCTGAATGGAATCTTAAAATATATTGTCTTTTGTGTCTGTTTTCTTTCACTTAGCATAAATATTTCAAGGCCCATGCAAGTTGTAGCATATTTTACTATCTCATTCTTTTACTGCTAAATAATATACTACTGTATGGCTGTACTACATTTTGTTTATCCATTCATCATTTGATGGACATTTGGGTTGTCCCTGCTTCATGGCTATTATGAATAGAGCTGCTCTGAACATTTGTGTACAAGTTTTTATATGAACATAATTCTCTTTGTGAAGTTTTTTTATAATCATATAATCTTTATTGACATACCTGGAGAATAATACAAGCACTGTTTGGTAGCATTACATAGTATTTTATTTACATATGTAGGAAATACATATAAGTGAAAATGAATTTGCAGGGGTTATGCTTTATGCTAATAACAGAATTACTCATTATTGTGAATACATGTTTCAGTTCTCTTTGATATGTACCTAGAGTAGAATTGCTGGGTCATATGGTAACTTACGTTTAACATGTCTAGGTACTGCCAAACTGTTCTCCACAGTGGTTGCACCATATTACAGTCCTCCTTGCAGTGTATTAGGGTTCCACTTTCTCTGCATCCTTTTGTATTTTCCTTTTGTGCTTTTGTTTTACCATTGTAGCCATCCTAGGTGGTGTGAAATAATGTTTCACTGTGATTTTAATTTGTATTTTCAGTTTTCTTTTACAACATAATTTTAATGTTTCACTAATTTTCTGTAATTTATTTAATCAATTTCTCTTGAGAAATTGAAAATCTATTTTCACATATTTGTAATAATTTTTTGGTAATTGAATTTCATCAGTATAAGTTTTTATTTCTGTGGATAACCAGAGGGAGAAAATATGATCAGCTTATTCACCTAGCCTTTTGTTTGTACCTGTTTCTTAGTATCCATTCGATTGTCCCCGAATGGTGGTGATATTTGTGAGCTTTGTCACAGCTGAAAGCATGCACTGTACAGAACACACAATCAGTTGTGGAGTGTCTGGCCAGAAAGGCTTGATGTCTAAAATTAGACAAGTGGAGACTAGTTAGAGACATTGGAAAAAGACAGGAACATACTGGATCAACTCTGATATGATGTGAGGAATGTGGGAGGTGGTTTCAGGGCTCAATGTCTTATGTTGAAGTCTTGAAGATAAGTCAAGCATTGGTGCCCAAGCTGAACTCTGGTACATTCTGTGCTGCAGAGGAAAGTGCATTTCGTGACTATGAGATAGCAGTGATTTGATATCCTGAAGCTCAAATTCCCATGTCAAGAAACTGACCTACAAACCCAGGAGTACAGAGTTCTCAGTGACTTCCCCAGCAGAATACCCTGTGGCTAACAATCAAGACAGTTTCTGATGCTGTCCAATTCCCTCATTTGTAAAATGGTATTAATAATTGTCCACCTAACCTTTGGTAAGGGTTTTTGTAAATACAAAATTATTCTTTTAGGAAGTGCTACATAAATATCAGTGATCTCATCAGTGGAAGCATTCTCATTCTTTAGAAGTTATAGAACATTTTGGTTAGGAGAACAAGACTCTAAAACCAGACTGCCTGTTTCAAATCCCATTAAGTCTCAATCTGTCTGTATTTTAGTTTCCTTATCTAAAAAAAAAGGGTGGGGGTAAAGCTGGGCATGCTGGGACATGCCTGTAGTTCCAAATGTCTGGGAGACTGAGGCAAGAGGATCACAGGTTTGAACCCTGCCTGGGCAACTTAGTGAGACCATTTCATGAATAACAAAAATGGATGGGGATATAGCTTAGTTGGAAGGTCCTAGGTTCAACTGCCAGTACTAACAAAAAAAGGTGGGGGTGGGGTGGCTAATGATAGTACCCACCTCACAAAGTTTCTATGAGGATTAAATGAGGTAATTCATATGATGCATTCAGTGCCTGACATAGAGAACCCTGGAGCTGTTTTTTCAGCTTTAGAGATGGGGTGACCACACTAGAAGGAAGTACCTAGGAAAACTTCAGTAATGAACAGATGCTCTTAAATAAGAACCAGGTAGTTATTTGTAGTGGTTGTAGCCAGTAGGTTTATCAGTTTGGTCTTAGACATTGTATCAGTCAGTGCTTACTATAGAAATAGATTTAATGCAAGATATATAAGAATTTATGAGATTGGCTTACAGGCCATCCACAGAGTCAGATGTGGAAGAGTGCAAAAGGTCTGTCTATGCGCTGAAGAACCAAAGGATCCCATTGAAGGCCTGGAGCCCACTGTAGTGTCCTGTGTGAGTCAGTATCAGGGGGCCAAAGCGTCTGTGATGGAAGGCTGATGGGTCTGCACTGGAAGCCAGGAGGCAACATCTAAGGTGAAGGTGAAGACTGGAGCTCCTCCAAAGAAACAGAAGCGAGGCTTCCTTCTTTATTTCCCTTTTATACCATTCTGGAGACAATCCTCCTTAGGGTGGATCTTCCACACCCAGAACTGTTGATCCAATTTAGTTAGGCATTTCTTACTCAAGTTGACACAATCAGTTGACTGTCACAGGCATGTTACATTTGAAGGGTCTTTGGGCATTCAAATGGAGGTAACAAATAGGCAGTTGATGTACAGGTCTGGTATTTATAGGACAGGTCAGAGGTATTTACATGATATTCAAAACTATGGGCTTGCATGTGACTGCCTAGGGGTGGAGTTAGAATTAGAAAATAAATTGCCTTGACAAATTCCAACATTAAGTGACCAGCAAGAAAATGTTGGGTAATGCAAAGGAGTTCTGAACAGAAATGTCCTCTTTGTGAGAGCTATATGGATGAAGGAATGGAGATAGAAATAGAATGGAGAAAGTTGAGAGATAAGTGGGAAATAGAGTTGGCAAGGATAGATAGTTCTTTCAAGTAATTTGTGAGAAGGGGAAGAGAGTGGGAAGAGGATGTGGAATCAAATTTTGCTTTGCTTCTTAAAAATTGTGTTCCCTGTCTGTCTCTCTCTCCCTCTCTCTCTCTGTCCCCTCCCCCCACCTTTTTATGAAGCATTCACTTGGAATTGATAACTTTAATAGTGCCTTATTAAGTATTTCTATACGATCTCTAGCTAAGGTCCCTAAGAAGACTTAAGCAACTATGCAGCGTACAAACATGGAATAATGGAAAAAGACTCATTACCCTTTTATTTGTAGAAACCCATTAATAGTATTCCCTAGGTTTGCTCATCCCATTTTTGGTCCATAAGTCAAAGTGTAGGGTCCTCATTTAGTTCACCTGAATATTTTGCCATGTTTTATACTAGGTTCTTGGAATTCAAAGATAAATATGATTCAGATTCTGCCCTTGAGATACTCACAGTATAATACACAATTCCTATAATAAAACACCTTGAAAATATAATGTTAAGTGAAATAAATCAGACACATAAGCTTAAATATTACATAGTTTATTTTATATGAGAAACCCAAATTATAAATAAAGAGCAGAATAAAAGATGGATAATAGGAAGTAGGGAGATCTTTTTCAAATGGGAAGGGGATCAAGAGATAGAAGAGAGGGACAGGGGATGATAAAAGGAATTAAAATTATGTACACATACCAACTCTACACAAAGAATGTAAACATTATGTAATATAAACAGGTACTAAAAATAATTAATAACCACAGTTTAGTAATAGATTTGATATGTACCATGCATGGGTTAAGGGCTTTATATATATTCATTATGTAATGTAATCCTCATAATAGTTCTGCAATTAAAATATTATTTTAATTATGTGTGGTACATGCCTGTAATGCCAGCCAGTTGGGAGGCTGGGCAGGAGGATCACCAATTCAAATTCAGCCTAGGCAACTTAAGACCCTGTCTCAAAAAGAAAAATGGGGGAGGGAATGGGGATGTA
This sequence comes from Erethizon dorsatum, assembly GCA_028451465.1. Classification (NCBI taxonomy): domain Eukaryota; kingdom Metazoa; phylum Chordata; class Mammalia; order Rodentia; family Erethizontidae; genus Erethizon; species Erethizon dorsatum. The sequence goes on from CM051825.1 coordinate 108,958,441, forward strand.
GTTCAGCGTGAAGGTTTTGGGTTCAATCCCTAGTACTGGGTAAAAAAAGAATAAGAAAAAAATTATTTTCTTCACTTTATCTTAATTTTTAAATTGAGACTCAGAAATGTGAAGATGTCATACTTTCCATATGTAGTTAGTACCTGATTAATGATGGAATTTGAACCCAGATCTGTCTGCCTTCAAATTAATGTTACACTACTCTGCTTTACATGGTATGTGACCACATGTATCATTTAGGTAATGCATTGGGCCGTTTCCATTGTATGTGACAGAAACACAATGCAAACTAGTCCAAGAAAGTAGAGGGTTGTTTTTTTTTTTTTTTTTTTTTTTTTTCTGGTACTACGCATTGAGGCCAGATCCTCATGTGTGCTAGGTAAGCATTCTACCACTGCGTTACCCTCCAGTCCACGAACTTACTGATTTTTGTGACATAATCTTCAGGTTTAGCCAGACTAAGGGTAGTTATGTTTCCAGGCCTCATCTTTCCTTTTTTCCCCTCTAAGTTCTGCAAGTATTTCTTTGCTAATTTACTTTCAGATAAGATTCTCCATGGGACCACAAAGATTATTTGAAGCCCCCAGCCAATATTGGCCTGAGAGCTTATAGTTTTAGTATATGTGCTGCTGAAGCGAGCACAAGCTTACAGTTTTACAGGAAAAAATATCCATTTTTTTCCCTTTGATAATGCTCTGATTGCTAGCCCTTGATCACCTGCTTATACTTGGGCTGGAAGTAAAAATCATTCCTACCCATGACATATGCATAAGGAACAGGGAATGCCCCCCCAAAAGGGTAATATTTGCCATTATCTGTCTGTTGTGTACAGTGTATAATACATGGTATTTCAGATTCTCCCAACAGTCTTGAGGGTTTGAAGAAACTTCGGTAAGGATATTTTTCAACACCAGGAGGTCACCCAGTTCTTCAATTTTCTCTGTACCACAGTGTTCAAATAAATGAATTAGAGGCACATTCTACCTGTACCTCTCATTGACTGGCATTTACTCTTTCATATAAATATGTCATAGCTGAGAGAAGTTATCAATAGCAATGCAGTAGACTTCATACATAAAAATTCTTCAGTGGGTATAGTAAAATGAGAGAAAATGATAGATAATAAACATCTTATTTCAAGAATATTAATTTCCTTTTCCTTCATTCAGATGAAGGCTGAAATATTAGACATGGCAGATAATGTATTTGATGATGAATATCTGAAGTGTACTGACAGGATGGAAATGAAATATGTTCCCCAACTGCTCAAGGAGGAAAAGGCAAGTCATCAACTCTTGGAGACTGTGTGGGAAAATGCAAAAGCCAAATGGGAAGCCCGGAAGACCCAGCTGTTTCTCCCTACAAGTTTTAAGGATAGCCATGGAATAGCCCTGATGGCATATATTTCTGAAGCTCAAGAGCAAACTCTGTTTTACCATCTGTTCAACGAAGCTGTGAAATTGGCTGGCCAATCACGGAAAGAGTATATTTATGGCTTCCAGTTCAAAGCTTTTCATTTTTACCTCACAAGAGCTCTGCAGCTGCTGAGAAGACCTTGTGAAGACAGTTACAAAAATGTGGTATATAGAGCAAGCCAGGACATTTCGTTTACATTTGGAGGGCAAAACCAAGCCAGGCTTGGCAATTTCACATTGGCATATGCCAAACCTGAAGTAGCTAATGACCAACACGTTATGTTAACTATCTACACATGCTTCGGAGTTGCTGTTGAAAAATTTTTTGGTAAAGAAAGTGAAAGAATTATTTTAATACCCCTGAGTGAAGTTTTTCAAGTGTCACAGGAAGAGGCTGGCAATAACCTTATCCTTCACAGCACAAACAAGACTTGCAGCCATTATGAGTGTGCGTTTCTAGGTGGTAAGTGTCTCATTTCTGCTTATTCTTGTCTGGGAGGAAAGGAATGGGATTATTAGGCACAGGCAGAGGTCAGGTAAGGAAAATGAGAGGTGTTTGAAAGGAGAAAGGACTCTGGCAGTTTCCAGTCTAGCTCCTTTCAAACTCTTCATAATTTAATCAAAATAATGAATTTAGGGCAGACGTGGTGGTGCACGCCTGTAATCCCAGCACTTGGGAGGATGAGGCAGGAGGATTGCTGCAGATTCGAGGCCATCTTGGGCTACAAAGTGAGTTCAAGGCCAGCCTGGACTGCATAGTGAAACCCTGTCTCAAAAAGATGAAAAAAAAAAAAAAAAAAAAAAAGAATTTACTGTGTTACTAAAAGTTAAAAATAAAATAGTGCTATAAGGCACTAATTCTCTCACAAGAGCATTTTTGTCCTGCAGTCATTTGTCAGTGGTCAGAAACATTTTTAGTTGTCACAACTGGGGGTGAGAGTAGCTTGCTATTGGCATCTCATGGGTAGAAGCCAGGGACATTGCTAAAAAATGCATGGGACAGCCTCCCACAACAAAGAATTATCTGGCCTGAAACATCAGTGAGCTACTGTTGAAAACCCCTACTCTCACATTTACTATGAGAAATAGCAGTCCCCTGCCCCAGTGGCCCCAGTTTTCATTTCTCAGTGGCACCTGTTTTAGTTGTTTTAGCTCTTTTTTCAGGTATTTACTGTCAATGTTTCTAAGTAGCAAGATTCAACATTTCTTGATTTAAAAATTTGAGGACAAGTATTTAGCCCTCATATACCATGTTTTAGTTAGGAATTCTTTGTCATTTTTGGCTTTGAAACAAATTTGACTGATAAGTTTTCATTAAATAAGTCTAGAGAAAGGCTGTCTTATGCAGTCACTCATCTATATCATCAGTAACTCAGATTCTTTCTTTTCTACTATCCTTAGAATATTGGTTTTTAGATTCATATTTGTAGTGTATCTGCTACAGTTCTAGGTATGAATCCATGTGCAAGATGGAAAGGGAGGGAGGATGACAACCAAATTAATTATTTAATGAAGAAAGTGAAAGCTTTCCCAAAAACCTTTGATAGACTTCTGATTCTAAATCATTTTCTAGAACAGTTTCTTGGTTATCCATACCTACAAAAAAAGCTAGGAAAGAGGGTAGTTAGCCTTTTTAATCAGTAGTATAGGGAGACAAAGGAGATGGGAACTAGAACTGGCTGTTAGGTCAGTGATAACTACCACCCTCCTCTCCAGGGTGTAGATTTCCCCATTCTCCATCTCTGAGTAAAGACCAGTCATAGCTGAATCAGAGTTGGTTTCTCTGCTGAAGTACCTATTTCTCCTTAGGGTTATTTTATGATTTTTGCTTGTTTGTTTAAATTTTATATCCATCAGTAATTCACCTCCAATTCCTTTGACAGAAATAGAAATTTATGAATACCTTGAGATATATCAAATCTTCTCTTATTTCCTCTTCTCTTTTTTTCCTGGATACATGCCTTCTGGATTCCCCCATCATCCTGGCCCCTTCTTACGCTCTTTAGGTTTGCTGAATGTCCTCAAGTATTTTTTTTTTTTTTTTTTTTTTTACCACTCTGTGATGCTGTGTGATGCTCTGTGCTCCCCAGTAAGAGATCCCCTATTTCTTGGATTTGCATCTTTTCCTTGAATGACTCCTTTGTTTGATGGGATGGGTCTGGGAGTTCTATAGAAGTTTCCTAAGAAACAATAATTTGAGGCAAATTGTCTAAGACTGCATGTCTGACAGGTCTGTCTTTAAGCTCACATAATAGTTTTTGTAGATTTGATTTCTGTTTTAGAATTTATTTTTCTTTGGAATGTTGAAGATGTTCTTCCAGTGATTTCTGTGCTCTGGAGCTACTGTTGAAAAGTGTGAAACCATTCTAATTATGAAAACTTTGAATAAGACCTATTGTTTTGTGGTACTGGAGGTTGAACCAGGGCCTCACTCATGCAGGTATTCTGCCAGTGAGCCTGAGACTTGTTTTTGTAGGTTTTTTTGTTGTTGTTAAATCTGGAAAGTTTAGAGTGTTTTCTCTATTACCAGATATTCTGAAATTTTATGGTATTGTGCTTTGATGTAGATGAGTAAAGAGTTAATAAAATACTTTCTACTATGAAAATGACCTCATATTGATCTTCTAGCTTTACTTCTCTGTCATCTACTAAAGGTAGAATGTCAGCTGTGTAACTATCAACACTGCCTATGATAAACAAAATCCTAGATTGGTAAAGTGCATCTGAGCTGGGAGGATAATGAATGAACTATAAATACTTGTGGGGGGGAGATTTTCATTGAAGGGACAGGTCTAATGCTACTAAACACTGTGCTGCGTTACCTCCCTTGCTTTTTTTCTGCAAAACTCAGTAAACTGGTAAGGAGTTGGCCTTTTTGGGTCTTGTAAATATGACTAACTGAACCAAAAGCGATTTCTGCTGTGTCAGGCAGAGCGTATACTGCAGTAGGCCTCAGAAGTGGGATAGACTTTTAGACCCTGACTCAGTGTATCCAAGATACTGTGAGATAAAAAGGCTGAGTAAGGAAATGTGGATGGGATATCATGCCTGGGTGGAGGGCTGATACACTTAGGATTGGGTGGCAGAAGCCATGTAGCCGTTAAGGTGCCTGGGGTACAAAATTTAAGAAAATCCTCACTCTTAGGGGGTGCCCTTGCATGATTCTGAAAGTGACTGCACCCTTAAATTTCATACTGTAGGCACTTGTTTTGTCTCATTCTAGTCCTGTATTTGATTTGTATCTGAGTGTGACTGTTCTTCTTGACGGGGCAGATAAACCATGGAAAAAGTAAATGTGTATTAAAAGGAAATGTGTTCTTTCCCTTCACCAATTGTACATTGGACCTGACCAAAAACCAAGCCAGCTATAGCGAGCTTATATCAGCTCATGGGAGTTAATTTTAGGCAACAATCTTCTTCCCAGGTCCTTCCCAGGTCCTCCAACAGTTTAAAATTGGCCATAGTTCATTTACATATATTAAAACCCCCTTATTTGCCAGGGATATGTTCCAAGATCCCCATGGATGCCTAAAACAGTGGATAGTACCAAACTCTATATGTACTGTATATTCCTGTGCATACATACTTATGATAAAGTTTAATTTATAAATTAGGCACAGTAAGAGATTAACAGCAGTAACTAGAAGTTGCAGAAGTTACGTGAATGATGACTGTCTTGAAAGAATAAAGACAAATACTAGTATTTTCAGACTACAGTTGACCACTGGTAACTGAGACCATAGAAAGTAAAACTATGTAGCAGGAGGGATTGCTGTGGAAATCAACAAACACCATAGTGTTAAACTTTACCAGCACATCTCAGCCAGAATCCAGTTGCTGTTCAGTCAGAAATCATACCACTTCTGGTGCTCCTGATACATTCAACCAAATGCCATTTGTGGAGTTCTCAGGTGTTGTATCAAATCCCTGGCTCCAGGCAGAGTTAGCACTTGTGTCTCGTTGATGGGCTGGGATGGGCAGTACCACCGACAGACTCCATATTTGTGAGTGGAATTGTAATAAAATTATCAATGGAACCATTGGATTGATTCTGAATGAGCCAGGGCTCAGAACCACGCAGAGAAATGCGTTATAAGCCACATGTGAGGAAATGCGGAAAGGGACAGGAATTAGGCAGAGGCTACACAGTAGTTTAATGTTCAAGTCAGCCACTGCACTGGAGTGTGTTGATTGAACCCTACGCTGGAGTAAAGGATTTAACTCTAGACTGGAATCCTCTGCTGCCATCTAGAGATAACTAATGGGAACCCGGGGTCCAAAACTCCCTAAGGTCAAGCCAGGCTGTTTGAGACATTTATGATAAGGGATTTTAAACACTCAAACCCAAACCGGCCATGGTGGCGCATACCTATAATCTCAACACTCTGGAAGCTGAGGCAGAAGGATTCCTGTAAGTTCGAAGCTAGCCTGGGTTACACAGTGGGTTCAACACCAGCCTGAACTACATAGTGAGACCCTGTCACAAACAAACAAACAGCTGAAAGAAAATGAGCATATGGAGTTATCCAGATTTAGTTCTTATAAATCCACCCCTAACCCTTGAGGGCTTATTAAATATATATTTCCCCATTGGTACAGATTTGCACCGGTTAGCATTTCCTGGAAGTAGCAAAGTTTCTGTGCTGTTGTCTGGGATTATCTGGGATTAGAGAATCTATCTGTGTAGCTGGGACAGATAGGAAGTGACGTATTTTAACCCACCATCATGAGTCAATGCCTAGAACAATTTGGAAGGTTGTTTGTCTATTTGTATTCATAGGAAATGATAGAACTATTCACTAAACAGTCTCTTCAAACATTCAACCCGCTCATCACTGTTCTATCAGCCAAAGTTTACCCCAGGATATACAATTAGCAAGAAATATATATTCAGATATTTATTGGAAGGAATTGGCTTACACTGTTACAGGAGCTGGCAAGGCAGTTCTAAAATCCAAAAGTCAGGCTGAGAGGAAAGGCAGGCTGGGACTCTAGCACATTACCTTAAGCTGCTGTTCACAGGCAGAATTTCTTGTTCTGGGAAGAAGTCCTTTTCTTAAGTCCTTCAACTGAGTGAATCAGGCTTGCACAGGTTATTTTGGATAATCTTTATTATGTAAAGTTAACTGACTATGGACTTTAATTCTATCTACAAAATACCTTCATAACTGGGTTACTGTTTGAATAACTGAGAACTGTTCTAGACAGGGTCTTATATAAAACCTACCTGCAACCTTCACTAGCTGTCCATTACATAATGAATTACTCCAAAACTTTGTGGGTTTAAGCAACATTTGTTACCATACAGTAGGTGTGGGTCAGGGATCCAGGCACACCTTAGGTGTGTCCTTTAGCTAAGTCTCTCACTATACTGCGGTCATCTTAAGGCTTGACTAGAAAAGATCTGCTTCTTAGTTCATTTGCATGTTATTGGCAGGGCACAGTCTTTCATGAGTTGTTCAACTAAGGCCTCAGTTCCTTATGAACTATCCTCCACAGAGCATCTCACAGCATGGCAGTTTACTTCATCAAAGTGAGCAAGAGAGAGTGCCTACAGGTCAGTCTTTTGCAACCTAATTGTGAAAATGATGTATCTTCACTTTTGTTCTATTTTGTTTGCTAGAAGCAAGTCTATAGGTTCAGCTCACACTCAAGGGGAGAGGGTTCCCCAATGAGGTCATGTCAGAAGCTGCTTACCATAATGTCAACCTAATCTATTATAGTCTATCACCTCCTCTTGGGGATGATCCAATTAAATTGTCCTTTTCCCCAAATGATGAGTTGTGTGGTGACCTCTTGGGGTATAGAAAAGTAGGCAGAGAACCACTGGAACCAAAGTCAGCATCTAATTTTGTAAACTGGTGTTTCAATCTGATTAATGTGATCTGTCCTTCGCTGAGATTATATTAAATATATATTCATTTACTGAAGTAAAACTAGATACTATATAAAAATTCACCCACAGACTGAGGTCAGAGTAAGCACACCTACACAGTACATCCTTCCTCCATTTCCCCTCATTCTCTAACTCTTGAATCCTTGATGCTTGAGAACTCAGCTAAGCCAGAAATCAGCATGGCTATGTGCATTTTATGAATAGCAGGGGACAGCCAGACCACTTAACTCTGGAGAAATCTTCATTGGAGAGGCTGGTAGAACTTTTTAACAGAAGTCCTAGTCCTTTAAGAATGATTTCCAGGGGACGGTGAGATAGCTCAGCGGCATAAGCACCTGCCTGGCAAGCGTGAGGTCCTGAGTTTGACTCCCGGTACCCACATACAAAGGAAAAAAGGGCTGGTGATATTGCTCAGTGGCACAAGTGCCTGCTTGCAAGCGCGAGGTCCTGAGTTTGACCGCCAGTACCCACATAAAAAAAAAAAAAAAGCATGATTTCCATACTGGGGTAGACTTGCTTATAGGCCCATAATACGTAGTAGAGACAATGGTTGTATGGTATAAGCTTCACGGGCTTTGTTAGTCCCCAGATGTGTTCTTTGGATGCAGTCACTCATGTGCATATATGTGTCTAACAAGATTGAGTTCACAAGTTGCATTTACTGCATTTGTTTCCATAGAAAGGGACTGAATATGGGTTTGTCTTTATTAATCCTGTTTGGGGTATCCCTGTAGTCTGACCATACAGTTAGGGCACTAGTGTTGTCGTATCAATCTATGTCAAGGTATGGTTAGTCAGTTTCAAGGTGTCATATTTCCTGGCAGACAAAAAACAATGTATATCTTTACAACTAAAGGATGCAGCATACGTTTAGATTTATCCAGCCTCGGAGCAGGCTGCTTTATAAATGAACTGTGTTATCTTTTCAGGTATTAAGTCTTGTAAGTAAGGCCCTTGTTGAGCCAATAGTTTGGATAAAAGAGTAGATAAGTTTGTTGCAGTGTCTAATGCAGAGGTTCTCAGATTTTTTTCAGTTCATGGTACTCTTAGAGTCGTAGTATTTTTCACTGTCTCCCTTGGCTACAAAAAAAACCTAAAAGTTCCATTTATTGAAGTCAAATAATTCAATTTACTATGTATGTATATAGTATTATGTAAATACTTTTTAATACATATGATGTATTATATATATAATTTTTATATATGGAATTTTTAAAACTCAGACCTTAGTTCCTTGTCTCCTGACATCCCAGGAACTGAAAAAATAATGCACATGCTTTTCCTTCAAGTAGTTATTTCATGCTTAAACACATAATGCTTGCTAATGGGATGTATGTACCTGTTGCACATTGCACAACTTCTCAGACCTTGGAGTCGCATTAGAGACTACTTCATTTCCTGTTTCACTTTGATCTTCACATATACTTGCTTTTCATCAAAACAGTTGCTTAGACCCCGCTTTGCAAATATATTATCAAACAGAATGTAACATGATAAAGCATGTAACTTCGAAACTGCTTTCTACATCCAGCTAATAGTTCACACAATGTCCAGACAGATAACAAGTATGAATATGTTTATCTTTAAATTTAAAAATATTCCTTGGTGACTTTACTACAGCATTCAGGAGTATTAGCTATTTGGAAACTGCAAGCCTAATGGGCATGCAGCCACCTGTTTGTGAAAGTGGCTAAGTTCTTAGACGCCAGGTTTAGTCCTTTATTAGAGATGAAATTTCCATATTACAATAAAACTCTTAGGAGTTTGTCCTATCTCATGGGAATTTAGTTCAGAGAGAACGCATTGCACAATATGACATTCGTTTGGTGAATCATGACCTTCCTTTCAGTGAGGCACTCTATCTCAGTCCCAGTAACGGTGATAATAGCAGCTTTGCAAAGGGAAGAAGTGTTCATGTCCAGAAACCCCCTGGTCGACAAATGCTGGTGTGCTCTCATTGCCAGAGATTTTAATTATGAATTTGATCATAGGCATTTCTAACTTTTGAGGCTCTAAAGGAGAGAGGAGACTTCCAGGAGAGCTTTATTATTATCCAGATGGCTTCTAAGGCTTCTTACTGTACAGTTTCCTACTAAACTATTGGCCATTTTAAACATCCAGTATTTAACAGGTTCAGGGATGTTTGGGGTTTCCTTCTGGTAGGGAAATAGGGACTAAGTTCATCCAATCTTCATAATTTCAAAGCAGTTTTTAAAACAGCTTTACTGAGTTATGGTTGACATGTAATAAACTGCCAAATTGAAATAAAATTTTGGTAAATTTTGACATATGTGTATACTAATGAAATTATCGCCACAGTCATAATACATGAGTATTTCATATCCACTTCTTAAAGTTTCTTCATGCCCTTTTGAAATTCCTTCCTCCTGTCTTTTCTTATTACTTAACCGTATCCCAGTGATATGGCATCCAGTGGTGTACTTTCTGCCCATAAAGATTAGCTGGTACTGTCTAGAGTTTTATTTGAATTCTATCATATTCTTTTTTGCCCGGCTGCTTTCACTCAGCATAATTGAGACTGATCTATGCTATTGCATGTATTAATAATTCATTCCTTTCTTTGTAGAATAGGGGATATGCCATAGTTTGTCTGTTGACCTGATGATGAACACTTGGGTTGTTGCCAGTTTTTGCCTAGTACAAATAAAGCTTCTATGGATTTTATTTACAAGTGTTTGCATAGATACATGTTTTCATTTTACTTGGGTAAATACTTAGGAGTACATTGATTGGATTATATGGTAGGTGTTTGTATTGCTTTGGAAGAAGCTGACAAACTGTTTTTCCAAATTAGTTGTTACGGTTTTACATCTTCACCAGGAGTATATGAATTCCAGTTCCATTACTTTCTTGCCAGTGATAGTATGTAATGTCTTTTTCATTTTAACAGTTCCAAATAAATATGTGGTGATGTCTTATTATGGCTTTAATTTACATGTTGATAATGAGTAATACTGATGAATATCTTTTCATGTACCTATTTGCTGTTTATATACTGTATATGTAATGAAATACCTGTTCAAATATTTTGCCCATTTTTATGAACTTCTTGAGAGTTCTTTCTTAAAAAAAAATTATATGAGTGCATCTACTTTTTTTTTCTTTTTGGTTTTTTTCGAGACAGGGTTTCACTAGGTAGTGCAGGGTGGCCTTGAACTTGCTTATGTAACCCAGGCTGGCCCTGAATTCATGGCAGTCCTCCTGCCTCAGCCTCCCAAGTGCTGGGATTACAGGCATGCGCCACCACGCCAAGCTTCTTGAGAGTTCTTTATGTATTCACAATACTAGGTCTTTTTTTGAACAAATGATTTGCAAGTATTTTCTCCCAATTTGTAGCTAGTCTTTTAATTCTGTTCACAGTGTCTTTTGAAGAACAGAAGTTTTAAATTTTAACAGAGAATGATTTATCACTTTATTCTTTCATGGATCTTTCCTTTGGTATAGCTAAGAAATCTTTGTTAAACCCAAGGTAACAAAGATTTTCTGGGATATTTTCTTCTAGAAATTTTAGTTTTAGCTCTTATATTTGGGTCTTCATAAATTTTCATATACCACATATGACATATGTATCAAAGTTTAATGTTAAAAAGACTACCCTTTTTTCCACTGAACTACATTTGCACTCTGGTCAAAAAGCAGTTGCCCATGTATGTGTGGATCTATTTCTAAACTTTGTGTTACATTGATTTGTCTATCTTCATGCAAATATCACAAATCAATCCTGACAAAATCAATTTGTATTAAATGGTGATACACATCCTCTACTATTCAGGAGGCTCACAAAACTTTTGTGTATAAAAATCACTTAGAATGCTTGTTGTACAGATTGTAAGGTATCCCCTCCAGGAATTCTGTGTCAGTAGTCCTGGCCAGAGGCATGGAATTTGCCATTTTAATAATCATCAGATGATTCTAAAGTATGTAACTGGAAAAACTGTATTTTGAGAAACATACTTTAACTTGTGCTAAAAACAAAACACATACACTTTTAAATTCTCTCACTTCCTAGTCCCCAGGCTGCATCTTTTTACTATATCTAGTGCTTTCTCACCTACAATGCCCCTCACCTTCACCTCATCCTCAGCTAGGCTGTCTGGATGACACTTTCCCCACTCATCTCCAGCTGAGACAGCATTGTATAATAGCTTATAAAATTGTTTTTAAAATATTTCTAGCCAAATGCATGCATTTAGCTGTAGAGGACCAACCAGATTCTAACAAACCTGTTATTTCTGGGCCAGTAGAAAGGGGACCAAGTTACTTGTATTTTTGCTTCAAATTCTACAAGTGGAGTAGGACTTAAGAGCAGATTATAGAAGAGGACACCTTTCATAGTGGAGCCAGGTCTCTCAGGGATTTATCTTAGGAAGAGACTCACACTCAGGTAGGTGAACTTCTAGATTAGATCAGTGAATTAACCAGATGTGGAGAAGTGACCGTAAGGCATTTAGACCTTCATGGAACACTTTGGGTAGTCTCCATGGGTTATATGGCCATCTAAATACTCTCTCACCTTGTTTTATTGCTTTGAGGCAAGCTGGCAGATTTCCCGTTCTGTCAAATCACAGGGGAATCACTACAGCACTAATGACTTTTTTCTAGGGCATCACCAATGAGAATGTCTACAGCCTTATAAAGGTACTAGTAAATGTCCTATTCCAATTCTCCAAAAATTGTGGATTTCCTCACACACAGGTGAATTTTCTGGGGCTTACCAACTGTTTCTCTATATGAATGTGAAGGATGTTTGTTTATATATTAAAGGATCTTGAAAACGTGATTGAGATTCTTTTTCTCCAAAGGATAGGAATTGTCAGAGTAGAAGGATGGGTTTGTTTGATAACATTTATTTTATTTTTTTTTTTTTTTTGTGGGTACCGGGGGGTCGACCTCAGGACCTCGCGCACCAACAGGCACCCGTGCCGCTGAGCGATATCACCGGCCCCTTTTTCGTATGTGGGATCCGGGAGTCGAACTCGGGCCCTCGCGCTTGCAAGGCAGGCGCTTACGCCGCTGAGCCATCTCACCGGCCCTGATAACATTTATTATCTAAAGAGAGGATTAATGGGACAGGTAAATGTCTTCCTTTTTGTATTCTGACTATAGAATAGAATAGTAGTGCTAGCCCTCCATGGGCCCTCAAAGGTTATTAAAAGCAGTCTAATAAAAGATACAGATAAGGAAATTTAATTCCAGAAAAGTTAAATATTTTTTCAAAGGTCATATAGCTGTTTGGTGGCTATTCTATGAATACAAAAATGTTAATGTACTACAGTTTACATCTGACTATATTATGGGCCAGATAGTTTAGGATTTGACAAATTAGTTACCAATAGGCGCAGATTAATTGAAATCTTTACTACAGTAGATCACATATAACTTACAAACTTTATCTTTGTATTTCAGGACTAAAGAGTGAAAATTGTGCTGAGAACCTAGGTAAGATATGCTTTAAAGTATTATCTCTGCAGTGGGAATTTTATCAGTGTACATCATAATCATGGGTCAGAGCCACTCCACCATTATACTGGCAACCATTGTTTTCTCAAGGCTAAATTGTGCTGTTTTTATTGGACCCAAGTCCATTTATCCTCGGCAGGAAAGTCGATACTCAGGAGACCCAGGTTGGCAAGAAGGAAATCAGGTTTATTCTAGGATCATCACCTTGAGAAGATGTTGAGGGGGAGGAGCCTCAGATCCTAATCTTTAGAGGGGAGACTCATCTTTAGAGGGGGGGAAGGAAAGTGGTGGGGTAGTAGATAAGAAGGATATGTTCTGAGTCATGCATCCAGGCTCGATAATGATTTTTATTACTCACAGGGATATTTTCCTTTTTTGCAAGAATATTCTTGTGTTAACAACAGACCTTTATTTCCTAGGCCAGTCCTTGTAACTCCTTAGACAAACATATTAATGCCCTGCAAGTTAAATATCATTCTACATTTTTTGTTGTTGCAGTAGTAGTAGTAGTGGTAGTGGTAGTGGTAGTGGTAGTAGTAGTAGTAGTAGTGGGGGTTGGATCCAGGGTCTTCACACTGGGGTACATCCCCATCCTTTTTTATTTTTTATTTTGAGACAAGATCTGACTAAATTGCCCAGGCTGGACTTGAACGTGTCATCTTCCTGCCTCAGCCTACCAGAGTGCTAAGTTTGTAAGTGTGTGATACCATGCCTGGCTCATTCTAATTTTAATTAAAGAAATTGACCCATACTTTGATGTTCTCTGAAGACTACCAGAGGTTCTGGGTTCTGAAAAGCTAAAGAAAGATGACTAATTAGGTGGTTCTGGGACCAGGGCTTTTCTAGTTCTTTTCCTATATTAGCTGACTCTAGCAATTAACGTCTTTATGGTTTTCTTTAGAATTTATAATACTGGCAAAAGGGAAGAACAAAGAATAACTTTACAAGTGGAAATTTGCAAAATAGAGGACAAGAGGGTATAATAGTGTAGTCATTATCACTGTTACGCTGTCCTTAGTGGCTTGCCAGGCCCGTTTCGTACTCCTTCCTTACGGCTGTTCTCTCAGGAACATGCCACTTTCACCCTAGCCTGACCATACAGGAGCTTACCTGAATGCCCTTATGTATATCTTCAGCCCCTTCCCACATGTCTCCAGTACAGAGAGCTATACTACCATTCTTATTTTCAATATCTTTTTTTTTTTTTTTTTTTTTTTGACACAGAGTCTCACTGTGTAATTCAGGCTGGCCTTGAACTGACTGTGTGGATCCCAGTGATCCTCCTGCCTCAGCCTCCTGAGTGCTGGGATAACAGACATGTGCCACACCATGCCCAGCCTATTTTTGATATCTTAGGAAATAGCATTCAGGAGACTAATGAAGGAGCGGAATGAATGTGCCTCATATGTGAACGATGGGTTGACAGAATAGTAGGTGGTCTGTTTCAGCTTCCTCAGAGAAAAATAGGTTGTAACAAAAACTAATCTTTCTTGGAAGAAAGACTATGGGAAACTTTTGGGAAAGAAGACAGGAAATTTTAAGATTGTTTAGGAACAGCATTATCAAATGGGTCTAATAGATTTGAACCAGAGTTGCCAGAAAATGCCTTTGATTGATGCATATTCTTTTTTTTTTTTTTTTTTTTTTTGTGGGTACCGGGGGGTCGACCTCAGGACCTCGTGCGCCAACAGGCACCCGTGCCGCTGAGCGATATCACCGGCCCCTTTTTCGTATGTGGGATCCGGGAGTCGAACTCGGGCCCTCGCGCTTGCAAGGCAGGCGCTTATGCCGCTGAGCCATCTCACCGGCCCTTTTTTTTTTTTTTTTTTTTGAAGCAAGGTCTTGCTCTGTAGTTCAGGCTGGCCTTGAGTTCACTATGTTCCCAGCCTCCCAAGTGCTGGGATTACAGGCGTGTGCCGCCACACCCGGCTTGATTGATGCATATTCTCAATGGATCCTTTTGAAGATTTCTTTATTAAAAAGTTTGAAATCACAAGTCTATTTCTACGATCTCCCTCAGGCTAGCTTTTCTGTGAATGCTTCATATAATTAACATGCATCCATCCAGGCATGGCAGCACAAATTTGTAATCCCAGCACTCTGAGAGGCTGAGGGAGGAGTATCACAAGTTTAAGGCCAGCCTGGACAAATTTACCAAGACCCTGTCTTAAAATTAAAAAAAAAAAAAAAAAATGGTGGTGAGGTGGCCTAGGAATGTAATGTACCTCTGTGTGAAGGCCCTGTTTTCAAATCTCAGTATAGTACCTAAAACATAAAATGCATCCACATCACTTGTCTTTGAATTGAAATTTTATGTTTCTTAAAATAACTATATTTGCCGGTGAGATAGCTCAGTGGCGTAAGTGCCTGCCTGGCAAGCGACTCCTGGTACCTACATATGAAAAAAGGGCTGGTGATATCGCTCAGCGGCATGGGCACCTGCTGGTGTGCAAGGTCCTGAGTTCAACCCCTGGTACCCACACACAAAAAAAATCCAAAAAACTATATTTAATATGTTTCTTAAATGTAAGACAACTCAAATCCTTATTAGTAAGCATTTAAAAATAGACTGAAAACCCAGGCATGGTAGGGCATGCCTATAGTCCAAGCATTCAGGAGGTTGAGGCAGGAGGATCTCTGTGAATTAGCAGCCAGCCTAGACTACATAGTGAGTTCAGGTCCAGTTTGGACTATATAGTGAGACCATGTCTTTTAAAAAACAAAACAAAAAAACTGAAGCTGACATTCACAGTTGAGCATAGTAGCATGTAATGAAAATATTTGTATTTCAGAATATACTCAAGCCATCTCTGTCTACAACCCTGGTGAGTAGGCTCTAATTTTTAAACATAATTATTACAGGGATGTTTAATAGCTTTTCCTTATTTAACAAATGCATTTTTTAGCTGAATAAAAGATGTACTTTGCAGTTTTAAAGCAGTAATTTGCAAGTGTGAAGAGTTCAGAAAACCTGTTCTGAGGAGATTCACCTCCTTCCAGTGGGAGAGTTGGCTCTGTGGAGAGTAATATGGAAACTTTCTGGGAAATAAGGTCAGTGGGACCTGAAGAGCTAGTCACCTGTGACCAGGGCTGGGAGACCCTGTGATGTAGAGCTCTGTATTCAGCCACTGACTGAAATTAGCCACTGTGACATGAACATTCAAAGGTAGATAGAAAACTCAGCATATTTGCAACTCTCAAATATACTTATATTTGAGAACAGTTGAGAACAGAGAAAATTATATTTATGTGGGGCCAATTAGGATTGCTATCTGGGAAAACACCAATTCAAGCAATCTTGAAAATGTGCTTTGAGGTTTTACAAAATGACAGCTGTATTTATAGCTTTAAAGTGCAAGAGGGTTGGAAATTAGATTACTTATTTATCAGAATTATGATCACTGTTGGCAAAAGTTCAGCTGTCTATAACAAAGGGAATGAGTGTGGTTCCAATTTCTGGTAGCTTGGGAGGAGCCTGTTGTACAGAAAGTCAGCAGAGGTTAACAGTGTTTGAGAGATCAGCTTGCATCTGGGAGTGAAGGTGTCTGTTGCCTACCTGGAATCTGATAATAATGGCATCCCCCTCCTTCTCTTCCTCCTCCTCCTCCTCTTCCGTCTCCTTTTTAATCATCATACTGGGAAGTGAACTGAAGGCTTTTGCACTGAACTCATGCCTCTGCCCCTTTGTTTTAAATTTTGAGACAGCATCTCACTATTGCTGGGTAGCCCAGGCTGGGCTTAAATCTGTGCTCCTCCTGCCTCAGCCTCCCAGAGTGCTGGTGTTGCCATGGGTAATGGGGTCCTGGATGAGTTTCTAGGTTCTTGTGTGCAATGAACCAAGAATTGGAAAGGGTACTTGACAGTAAAAAAAATGCAGCAAAGTTTAATTTAGGTGATGTTCAGAGTGAGCAGGCGCCTACCAGTGGAAAGGAAAATGGCAGGAGTGCTGAAGGTGTTGGGTTTAAGAATTTAAAATGTTGCCTTGGGTCTAGGGCACCTCCCATTGGCTTTTCCAGAGTGTGATTTACAACGTGATTGATAGGGTGCTGAGTCATGCCAGGTGTATCTATTGAGCAAATCTTTCATAATTCACTGTGTTATAATTAGATGTATGAGGTGCAGTCCGTATGCTTAACCTTCAGTGAGCTTCAAGTGAAGAAAGGTTACTATGGGTCAGTGGTGGCGAACATATGGCATGTGTGCCACCGTAGGCATGCAGAGCCCTCTCTGTCGGCACGTGAGCCAAGTTGCCAGCACAATGAACTTGGATTACAGTTGTTTTTTCTAAACTAAAACCTCACTGTTCAGGTTTAATTGCAGTGCCAAACCTTTGTGATAAATAAGTGGGTTTTGGGTTGCAGTTTGGGCAATCAGTCTTTAAAAGGTTTGCCATCACGGCTATGGGTTATGCTGGAGAATCTGGTGCATATGTGTCTTGGTTTGGGACTTCAGACTATTTCAAGGCAGGCCAGAGGTCATTGTCTTTCTCTTCTCTGCCTCTGGGTAGTAGACCTTAGGACAAAGTTCAGGGGATTGGCCCAGGGGTGTGGCCCAGGTTCATTGACTGGAGGCGAGTGGCCTCATAGTCCAAATTACACTGTCTATTTTATCCCCCTAAGAGACCCGGTTTCTGGAAATCTTTAAGGGGTGCTGAGGGTGGAATGTCCATCTTCTATAGCTGCTTCCTGCTGAATAGGGGCACTGGTTCTACCTATGCAGGGACCATGGAACTCTTGCCCTGCCTGACCTAGGGGACTATGGGAGCCATACTCCTCCTCTGAGGAATTGTTGATGAACTGTAAATATGAAGGTGGGTTTTGGTCCTCAGCTTGGATCATCTGTAGTTTAACAGCTGTTAAATGAGAAGAAACAAAGTTGACTAAGAGATTAAGTATGCACAGTCCAAATAAGAAGGTTATGAGAAGCATTAATAAAGTCCTTGTCAGAGGAAGTCCCAGTGGCTAAAGGAACTGGAAGGAATTGGTTATTGGGTGCTATATGGATCTCTGGGGCCAGATAAACAAGGGTATATATTTCTGTCCAGTTTGCTGGAAGACACAAGTAGGAATTAGTGCCACACAGGAAGAAAAATCCCTGAGTCTCAATACAGAAATTATTTTCGGGCCGGTGAGATGGCTCAGTGGTGTAAGTGCCTACCTGGCAAGCGCGAGGGCCCGAGTTCGACTCCTGGAACCCACATACGAAAAAAGGGCCGGTGATATCGCTCAGCGGCACGGGCGCCTGCTGGCACGTGAGGTCCTGAGGTAGACGCCCAGTACCCACAAAAAAAAAAAATTATTTTCAATATGAAACATATTTTCCCTGATTGTTTTCATTTTCGCAGACAGATACAGCCCCTGCCAATGTAGCTCCAGTCAAAGTCTGAAAGGACCCATAAGAAGTATCAGGAGTAGCTTTGGTAGTTTTATTTTTCCAATGTGTGAAATTTCTTTTGGTATCCACTAACACTCATTCAGTTGAGTTTTCTTAATGGTAACAGCAAATAGTCAGTGGTCGTGGGCTGAGAGCAGTCTTCCCATGGGAATATAGAGGGTCTCCCTTGGCAATAACTTGAAACCCTACTTCCTCACCCTTGTGTGTCCAGGGACTGCTTCTGTGAGAATCACACCAGGTTTTTTAAAGGGTGCAGCTTGATTTACGTGGATACTGGCATGACCCAGTGAAGCTTTTATCATTAACATTTGTTTGCAAAGGACGTCTTTTAATGTGCCCAAATCTTGACTCTGGCCCCAGCCATGAGTCCTCTTTATACAAAGGGATTCCTGGAACTTAAGTGATGTGTGAATGGATATTGAGCCCCAGTGGGTGGTTTTGTGGAAGAAACTTGATGAAAACTACTCTGAGCAATATCACTGGCCCTTTTTTCGTACGTGGGTACCGGGAATCGAACTCAGGACCTCGTGCTTGCCAGGCAGGTGCTTATACCGCTCAGCTATCTCACCAGCCTGGAAAGCTTTTGAGGTGTGATAACAAGGGAAGAAGTAAAGTGAGGTGATTGAGGTCTTTTGGAGTTTTGGATGAGAGCAGTGTGTTTGGCTGTTTTGTCAGCTAGCTGGTTTTTGGGCTATAAGTCTCCATGGCATAGGCAGTAGAGGACAGTCACCTTTAGTGACAAGGGGGTTGTCTCTATGAGAGTTTCTATGTAGCCTCTGTTGGTGATGGGGAATTTTGTGTAGTGAAAAGCTGGGAGGAAGCCAGGATAAGCGTTCAGGTTAGGGCTGTGAGTTTTGTCTGTTGTTAGGTGGTTTATTCAGGGGAGTGATTGGGTATGATAGCATATGTTGCCTGGTGTCCTTTGGGGGTTTGGAATGAGCTTTCATCTATGAACCAAGTACAGTATTGGCTGCCTGTGGGATAGAGTTTTTATGTATACTGTACTGGGAAAGTGGTTGAGATCATGGTGATGGAGGTTTTGAAGGCAGCTGTGAATGATATCCTGAGCTGGGGAGGGCATGAGGATATGGGGTTTTGGGTAGAGTCAACATAAACGGGTGTGGCTATGAGGCTGAAGTTGGGAACCCAGAGGTGGTGAAAGTTAGTTAGGTCGAGGAATGAGAGCAGTTTTTGTTTGTGTATGGGGAGGGGCTGCAGATTCAGATATACTTTATGGTTTAAAGGTGGAGTCCGGTTGAGATCACGGCTGAGAGCTTGGCAGAATAAGTGGGGGCTGTCCCTGAAGCCGTAAGGTAGGACTGTCCAGGTGAGCTCAGTGGCATGGCCAAGGCAGGGTTGGTCTAAGTGAAGACAAAAAGGTCTTGGGAATTGAGGTGGAGGTGAGGGATCAAGGAAGGAGTAAAGTGGAGAAAGGTAGAATGTATGGAGAGGGAAGGAGGATTTTGGAAGATAAACATTGTATGGAGCTTGAGAAGGAGGTCCCATTGCAGAAGGGGAACAGGCTCTGGGGAATCACCAGGAGTGAATGAAAGAGTAATTTAAAGGTCCTGTCATATAGGGATGAAAAGTATGGCTGTCAACTCCCACTGCCAGTATTGAATATTTAACTATAGGTCCCAAGAATGTTGACAAAGGGCCGGTGAGATAGCTCAGTGACATAAGCGCCTGCATGGCAAGCACGAGGTCCTGAGTTCGACTCCTGGTACCTACATGTGAAAAAAAGGGCCGGTGATATCGCTCAGCAGCACAGGCACCTGCTGGCCTGCGAGGTCCTGAGTTCAACCCCCGGTATCCACAAAAAAAAAAAAAAAGAATGTTGACAAAGAGGAACAAGTGGCCCCTGTGTAAGGAGAAACGAGACTTACCTTGACCAAAAGAGTTACCCTGGGCTCTTGTGTAGTGATGGGCTAGAGGTGCAAGAGCCATGGGCCCCATCAATCTTTGGCTAGAAGGACAGGTCTGATTAGATGAGCAGGACAGGTCACAGGAATAGATGACACCATTCTTGTTTTGCAGTGGAGACAGCCCATCTTCCAGTGGCCCTTTAAGGTGCATAGGAGATAAGGTTTTGTGGAGCCCTCAGATTTGGGCATTGCTTTACCTAGTGCCCCATTTTGCTGAATTGAAAGCAAGGCCCAGGGGGTTTAGATTTTTGTTTGGGCTGGGATGTTGTAAAAAGCTAGAGGGAAGATTTATTGGAGGCTCTTCTACAGACCTTTTCGTCAAATTTTCAGTTTTGGTAGACCCTGAAGGCAGTAGTCATGAGATCGATTGGCCATAGGAATTTGAGGACCATCCTTGAATCTTTTGAGTTTTGCCCCAATGTCAGGGACTGCCTGGGAAATGACATAAGTCTTGAGAACAGCTTGTCCGTTGGTCAGTGAGTGATCCAAGTGGGTATGGGCTTTTAATGTCTCTCTGAGTTGGGCCATCAGTTGGGGTGGGTTCTCTCAGGGGTCTTGATAGATTTTCTGGCATTTGTCAAAGTTGATGGACTTAGTAGAGGCCCTGTCTAGACTGGTGACAATGTGTGGTATAAAGTCTTGATATTTTTCCCAGTGTCTATGACCAGGCTCGTTGCTCTGTCGAGGGTCCTATCTAGCAACAGTAACTGTCTTGAGGGTCTTTGTGATCATCGTGGGGGTGGGCTTTATTGGCTGTATGGGCAGCCATCTTCCAAACTCATTATCCCTCAATGGGGAGGAGAGTGGTGGTGAGAATGATATGAATATGAGGGGTTTGATAAGAATAAACTGAGGCAAGCTTTTAGTTGGGAGAGACCAGGGAAGGAGAATGGGATGTGATGTGGGTAGAGCCATAAGTGCCAGCAACCTTTTGTAAAGGGCACAGGGTTTTTGGATTGGGGGACCCGTGGATCCAGCAGGGGTGGTCTTTTGGGAGGAAGACTGGGTCACAGGTGGTGAGGGAGATGGCAAAGGGCATAGAGGGAAAGGTTTAAGTCAATAGAGAAGAGAGATGAGAGTGGAGGGTGAGAAAGGCCTAATCATAAGGGACCTCTTCCCATTTGTCTGAACTCTGGAGAAAGTGGTCAAGGTCAGAGAGGATCTGAAAATTGAACAAGCTGTGTTTTGGCCAAAAAAGCTATTATTTACAGTAACTTGTATGTGGCCCAACCATGTTACAGAAAAAGATAAGACAGGTTATTGAGGCACCTTGCGGGGGTAGGGGTGTCTTTAAGAGGGACAGAGGCAGTTCTTCCCATTATGGGTTAAGGCTGAGAGTATCCAACAGAAAGAAAGGGCAATCAGCATCAAAAGGAATGTCACCCAGATGAAGACAAAAACCAGAATGAAGGACAAACAGAACAACCCACATCCAGGTAGGTGTCTGGGCCGGAGCTGAAGGTCAGGCCTGGTTAGGACTTGGACAACCAACTGGAGGAATGGACACCCTCAACTCCTCCCCAGGAGGACTTACACCAGTCTATTTTTTTTTTCTTAATATGCAGGTACTGGGAGTCAAACTCAGGACCTCATGCTTGCCAGGCAGGCGCTTATGCCGCTGAGCTATATCACCGGCCCCTTACTCCAGTCTTAAGTGTCAGGGTTTAGAGAGAGAAGAGGTGGGCTGGAGGCAGTGAGTCCATTGGTTCTTATTGTCTAGAAAGGGTTGAGGTTGGGGAGGCCCACGCTGGAGCAGGAGATTCTAGACTACTACCTCCCAGGTTTTTTGCACCAGATGTTAGGTAAATGGTGATGACCCAGTAAGGAACACAGCCAGCCTCAATTGAGTGGACCTCCTAAGTAACTCAAAAGGAGAGTCCAAGTCAAGTTTATTGAGCTGGGTCTTTTATGGATGAGGTAGGGGAGTTAGTGGGATGGGCTTAGGTGGCTAATGTTTTGTTGTGACCTAGCAAGTGAGGTGGGTGTGCTGTGTCCTAGTAGAGTAGACATTGTTCCCAGGGCTCAAATGGCTGGGAACAGCAGGAGCAGACTGGGGTCAGATCTATCACCCTACTGGCTGGATGCCTACTAGCTAGCCAATTATGAAACCACATAACATCACAGTATGCCTAAGGAAGAGTAGTAAGTGCTTCCCCCAATAAAACCCTGATAAATTTTCCTGCATAGTTGCTTCTTGGGGACCTTGACTGACAAGTGAGTAATTTGACAAATGGTCTTCAGTCATCCAGGGGAGTGGGCCTCTGAGTCCCGATAAGTTTTCCCCCAACCATTGCAAGTAGGGCAGGTAGAGTTTGGTCACTTACAAAGAGCTGAGGAAAGTCTAATGGGCAAGGAATGTGGTAGGTGGCAGTCTGAGAACTGAGGCTAGGTCATGTTCGTAGGGAAAGAGACCAAACACTGGGAAGGCCATCTGAGCTGCTATTAGATTAGGAGAGGTAGAATTCTGGACCTCGCTGCTGCCAGTAGCCTGAG
This sequence comes from Erethizon dorsatum, assembly GCA_028451465.1. Taxonomy (NCBI): domain Eukaryota; kingdom Metazoa; phylum Chordata; class Mammalia; order Rodentia; family Erethizontidae; genus Erethizon; species Erethizon dorsatum. Next base: position 108,981,045 of record CM051825.1, read on the forward strand.
TGGTAGCTAGCTTTAGAAGCTTGAGCTGATGAACCTCACTTTACCCCATCCTAGCCCCTTCATTTGTCCACAGCTTCCCTGCATTTCTGCTAACCCACATCACAAGAGTTTCCTGGGAGGTGAAAGCTTCACAGTGAGAAGTCATTTAGCAGCTACAGATCACATATCATTTTAGATAGGGAGATAAACTTGAGGCCAAAATTATCATATGATTACCATAACCAAGTAAGATGGAAGGAGGAAGAGAACTGGTATTAGAGAAACAACCCCAAGAGGCCCCAGGAAAAAAATATCTATAGGCAACCCTAGGACCCAGGAAGCTTGTGGCAGATAGCTGAGAAGGGATGGAGTGGTGCCCTTTCCATGGGCCTGTAGGCCTTTAAAACACAGAAGCCACATGCTTCCCCTCCCCATCCCACATGGTGGGACACACTAGGCTCCTCCAACTTCCAGTTCTCCAACAAGCGCTTATTTTTCTAGAGGCTTAGGTGTCTCTAGCTACTGAAAAGTTATCCTCAGGCTACAGGGGTTCACGACAAAAGCGAGGTCACAAAACATAAACCTGAGTGATGCATGAAAGTTTTCTTGCTCCCTAATGTATCGTCATAGCAGGGGTCTGGGGACCTGGGGGTCTCCTATGGCACGACCCCCCACCCCAGGTTCTTACCCTACACTTAGGCAAAGAGTGGAAGGGTGGGGCTGACTCAAAGCTGAAGATCCCTCAAGTGGAAAATCAAGTCAGGCCATCAGGGGCACAGAAGGAGGAGCTCAGAAACGAAAGTAGTGCAAAACAGGTTTGTTCATAAGATGGCGAAGACAGAGACAAAGCTGTTATGTGACAAGCCACACTGGCGTGAAAAGTTCTAGTGAACTTCTCAACATGGTGTCTTTACACTGGCCGTGCTTATAGAGGTTCTAAGCCAATCAGGGTCTTAGCCTTTGTTTAAGGGTTATGGAGTCTTCATTGATTGGTGTGTTCTAGGCCAGTCAAGGTCTTAGCCTTTGTTCCTGGGACAGGCTGTTACTGGGGTGAGCTGTTGCTAGAGTGAGAATGGGGTTTGGGGGACATTTTAGTGAATGCAAGAAGGTCTCTAAAAATAACTGGCCTACACCTGCAAAGTTTCACAAGGGGCAATTTCTAGTAAGTAGGTGGTCATTTATTCTATAACTATCTGCCACATCAGCCATGCCATGTCAGACACTTCATGTCTTACATCCCTGCTTATTTCTCCTACCTTACCCTACACTCATAGCATTTAACAATCTAACTTGTTCCTGCAATGAGTGACCAAAGCCACGAAAATGGGAAAGAGGAGGGAAGGAATACAGAATCTCCCCAAAAAGAGGGCTTGCCTCCTAGCTGGTGCACCAAGATGGGTGATGGGATCCTGGATGGGTTTCAAGGTTCTTCTGTGTGATGAACAAATTGGGCATGGTACTTCACAGTAAGGAAAAAGCAACAAAGTTTTTTGTTTGTTTATTTGAGACAGAGTCTCCCTATATAGTTCAGGCTGTCCTTGAACTCACTATGTAGCTCAGGCTGGCCTTGAACTCGTGGTGATCCTTCTGCCTCAGCCTCCTGAATGCTGGGATTACAGGCATGTGCCACCACACCCAGCAACAAAATTTAATTTAGGCAACGGCACACTCAAGAATGAGCAGGCTCACACCAGTGAAAAGGAGTGGCATGAGCGTTGAAGGAGGTGGGTTTAGGCATTTAAAATGTTGCACTGGGCCTACTACACCTCCCATTGGGTTTTTGAAAGCGTGATTGACAGGGTGCTGAGTCATGTCAGTTGTATCTAATGTGAAAGCCCTTTCCCATAATTCACTCTGTTATAATTAGATGTATGAGATGCAGTCCGTATGCCTGAACCTTCAGTCATCTCCAAGTGAAGAAAGGTTAACTACACTTCATGCTGGAGAATTGGCACACATGCTTCTTGGTTTGGGACTTCAGAATCTTCCAAGGCAGGCCCAGGGGTCTTTATCTTTCTTATCTCTGCCTCCGAGTAGTAGACCATAGGACAGAGACTGGGGTGGGGGGTTGGCCCTGGAGTGTTGCCCAGGTCCAGATGAGTAGAGGCAGATGGTCCCATGGTCCCATTTGTACTCCAGATCTGTATTACTGGAATTGTAGGTATTCACTACCACACCTGGCTCAGATTTCATTTTAAGTGCTGCATTTAAATTTTTTTCCTTTACAGGTATCATGACTAAAATATCTAGGTGATTAGATTTTTTTAGTTTCCACTTATAGAAATATAGTCAAATCAGTTCTTTGCATTAACCACTTAACAGTTTACCCTGAGTGTCACTTGGGCAGCATGTTTGTTTACATATTGACTATCCCAAGCATCACTTGGGCAAGTGTCAATTCAACCAGTCGATTCTTGTTTGCATGAACATGTTTATTATTTTATTTTATTTTATTTTACTTTACTTTACTTTACTTTACTTTACTTTACTTTACTTAGACAGGTTCTTGCTATGTAGTTCAGGCTGGCCTTCAGCTCACTATGTAACCCACTATGTAGCTGGCCTCAAACTCAGGGCAGTCCTCCTGCCTCAGCCTCCCGAATGTGGGGATTGTGGGGATGCACCACCATACCTGGCTTGTTTATTTGTGTTAATCGTCTATTTTTGCATACTTTTTTGTTTAGAACGTTGTATTCACCTTTGATGTTTGTTTCTAGTGCAATCTAATAGTAAGTTCTGATTATTTTATTTTACTAACTCTTGTTTGTGAAAAATAACCTATAATTTTGTGCTACAGTCTATAAAAACTCTTATCATAAGTTTGTTAGATATAATTTTTATACTTCTCCAGAATTCAGTTATACTCTTACAATACAAAACAGACACATTTGGGATACTGAAACTGAATAGAAAGGAAGTGCCAAAAGGTCTGCAGAAGAAAAGACCTTTAAAAAAGGGAAAAATGTTAGCATATCACAGAGGAAAAGTCTGTATTATGAAATGGAAAGACAAAAAAGACATCTCCCTACTGTCAACTATTCATAATACAGAAATGATAGAACTTAAATGAAACTAAAAGAATTCCAATAGTGGTTAATGATTATAATAATTCTATGGGTGGTGTTGACAGAGTTGAGCAACATCTAACAAGCTATCCTGTAATCAAAAAGTGAGGAAAAATATATTATTAAATATTTATGCACCTTCTGGACCAAATAATATGGAACTCATTTGTTATTTATTCAAAACAAGGGGATTTGAGAAGTCATTTGCAATTTAGATTAGGTCTAATAGACCAAATAATTGAAAAACACAGGATAGCAAAATGCTATATTTCCCATTATATTGTAAAAATTAACGAAAAATGCTGTTTTTGGTCATCATGTATTTAAATAATTGGACTGGTAAGTGGTTAAGTTTCTTATTACATATTGGCCCATGTGGCTGCAGTACATTTTTCTTCACTGAAGGGAGAAAAAAAAATCAGCCTTTCCTTAAGTATGTAATTTCCTTTATGTGCAAAATAGACGTTTTTCTCCTGCTTGAGACTCCAAGAGATACCTAGATAGGATAGTTTTTCTTAATAGAAACAGAAGGCGGAAGTTTAGCCCATTAGCCTAGGTGCATTTAGACTCTGCTGACACTCAAAAAGTAACAGTAGTTACTGGCCTTATCAAATGTTTCTAATAACCCCTGAAAATAACTTTGCTGTAGCTATAGTTAAGTCTCAGTTCTTTCGATCCCTTGTTAAAATAGATTCTCCCTGCCCCTCTTTTTTTGTAATTTAGGTGAAGAGAACCAGAAGCTTGAAGACCCTGGTAAGACATTATCATAAACTTTTCCCTTGTCCTCCGCCATTTCTCAAATTTTCTGAGTGTTCCACTATAAAAAGCTTGGTGTAAAGTTACATTAACTTTCAAATGGAATAATTTTTTTTTACTAGTTATTTTTTACCCTTAGGAATAAAAAGGCAGGGCTCACTGTCTTGCTTGGTAAATGAGTCATCTCTTTCTCACTCTCTGAGACTAGCTACAAGATGAGGAAGGGATAGGAGGATGTCTCTGGACTGAATCTTGAGGAGGTTTCTGCAGCTGAGATAAGGAACATAACCTACCCTAAACATAGAATATTTGGAGGTTCAGTGACTCCCATCACAGAAAAAGAATTTTCGAACTAGTCAGTAAGAGGCATGAGAGGGGTTTTGTTAGGCAGGTATTAAAGAAATAAGAGTGTGGTGTGGGGAGGGGGAGCGGGAGAGGGAGGGACCTTGGGTGTGTTCTCAAGATGAGTGATCCAGAATGTGTACTCCTGTTGTCTGTAAGGTTACTCATCTGGTAGGCTATGTCAGAATGCAAACTGTTTACATGCTGCCCAACAGTACCAGTGCTTCCTTGGGGATGTACGAAGTATAATTTACAGGTGAAAAGGATGGGTCCAGAGCCTAATTTATAGGCTTTCTGTTTCTCTATAACCTTTAGGATTTTTTTTTTTTTTTTATTAGTGAGTTTCACTCAAAAAGGGAAAAAGGATTAAGTAACTTTTGGGTCTTAAAGCTGCTGTTTTTCTTAAAAGTACAGTTTTAAAATACCAATTTCTTTGTCTCCTTTCCACCTATTTTTAAAAATTTCTTCTTTCCTACCCCACTAGGACTAAGAACATTACTAAGCATGGAGAGTTTGGGGAAATAAGCTCGAATGGGGTGTGGAGAACTTCATTTATTGTTTTTTTATGTTCCATGCAAAGTACCAACCATTTTTATGTAGTTACTTGTGTTAACCTGCATTCATTACATATATGAGGACTTCAAATTCACAGTGATTAAGAAACCTGGCCAAGGGCTGGTGAGATGGCTCAGTGGCATAAGCGCCTGCCTTGCAAGCGCAAGGGCCCGAGTTCGACTCCCGGATCCCACATACGAAAAAGGGGCCGGTGATATCGCTCAGCGGCACGGGTGCTTGTTGGCGCGCGAGGTCCTGAGGTCGACCCCCCGGTACCCACAAAAAAAAAAAAAAGAAACCTGGCCAAAGTCATAGAACTAACAACTTTAATGCCAGAGGAGCTAAATTAAGCACAGACTTCAACCTGGTGTAGCTCCATTTAAAAATGGATGTCTTAGCTCTGTCTCATGAAGATAAGATTGGAAAAATAAGGATTAAATCATGGAAGTTCTTGAAGTCTAGCTTACAGTTTGAACTTCATCTTATTTGAGAATGAGCCACTGAAAGGTGTTTTGTTGTTGCCATTTTTCCCTTTGAGGGTACTGGGAGTAGAGGAATTACGTAGACAAAGGAGAACATTAACAGTGCAAGATAAACTGATTAGCACTAACCATTATTCATTTCTGCGTTTAGGTGTGAATATCCATGAACCCCCCGAAATACCTGGTAAGATAGCTTTCTGTTTATTCTCTGAGCCCAAATATGAGGTGAGAATGATTCTCCCAGGATTAAAGAGAATATTTTTCTTACAAATGTGTGGTAGTCATCTAGAAAGATTTTGGTAGGTGTCTTAGTCATTGTTGCTGGGACAAAATACCCAACACCCACAAGTTAAAAGGAGAGGTTTATTTTAGCTCACAGTTTGTAGAGGTTTCAGTCCATAGTCAGCTGGCTCCAAGGCAGGGCAGCATGGCAGAGGGGCACAGCAGAGAAGAAACAGTCCATGGTGTGGCAAGCAGGTGTCAAAGCAGTTATCCTTCTTTCCTTTTATTCCATACAGGCTGTAAGCCTGTTGGTTGCTGCCACCTACACCCATGGTGGGGGTTCCCTCTTCAGTAATCCCGTCACCCACAACCATGCTGAATCATTCAGTGGACTGTATATGATCCAGCCACCTACCAAAAGCCCTACCTATGAGCACATGAGGCTCTGGGGGGACGCCTAGATATGAGCCATAACAGGAAGGAAAGAGTATAGAGATAGTGCCTTTCCTACCCAGTATTCTTTTGCTCCTGGAGTACTGTTTCTGGGGCAAGAAAGTTAACTCTGTAGGGACATGGCTGAGGGACATGGGAGTTGGCCCTGCTGGAAGTTAGATGCACCTTCCTGGTTTTACAGCTAATATTACTCAATAGAAACTTCCGGCTTCTTGCGTAAGCTGACAGTTAACTTTGCTCTGGGATCTCTAGGTAACAAAACACAGTATTGTCTTGGCATAAACACACACTCAGTGAGGTGCTATGGCAGAAGACTCCTCTAAGACTCCTCTCCGTATAGATTTACACAAGGAAGGGCTTATGGAGCCAAAGCTTTTCAATCAAAAGCTGGAAACTACAGCTCAGAGGAAACTTGGGGGCTTGTATCTCAAGTTCATCAGACAAGAGTTTGAAAATTGTATTCATTAGAGCAAACTGCAAGCCATTGAAAACGTCTTTCTCATTTAGGAATGAAAATTCCAGAACCTTTTCCATTACCTGGTAAGCAATGGTTGGCATGCCAGAAGGGAAAATGGCATTTTGGGAGATATAAACTGTCACCACGAAACATGTGGAATAGCTAAGTACTTTCACAAGATCACATAAATGAGTGAAGGACCTAGATCTTTTAACTTCGACTAAGTGTTCATTCCTCAATACTTGTGGTTCCTCAAGTGTTTTTCCATTGTGTTCACCACAGCAGATTTAACCTATTACATATAACCATTAAATTGAACTGAGGGAAGGTCATTGAGAGGCCTCGAGCTTCTATGATCAGAGAAACTGAACAGTGACTCGAGTCAGGTTCCTCAGAATTTTATGCTTACCAGGGAGTGAGGAAGAAAAGCTACTCAAACTAACTTTTACTCCTGAGACAAGTAGAAGTAAGAAAAGAGGACACGATGTTTTACCAGAGAGCCATGAACAGTCATGACCCCTCTATGCCTCAGAATTTTTTTCTTTCAGATGTTATGGATAACACTTGTCATATTACCTCATGGGAATAACACTTGTCATATTTACCTCATGAGAATATCTCAGGGTGCAGGCTCTTATACAGTGCTTAAAATCCTTTCTCCTGAATTCATGTAGTGCTTTGAAAATAATTTTCTTAAGTTTTGTTGTTATGGGAATAATGATCATGTTAAAGAAATTAGTTTTCATGATCTGCTAAATTGTAACTATTCACATAGTGCTGAGCCTTGTCTAACGCGACTGTCTACGACTGTCTACGGAAACGGCCATGTTGTGTGCAGAAACAGCACTTCGGTTAGTTCCATAAAGCATAGATTCAAGTTTGGAGGGTCCAACAACTCTTTTGTATTGACTTAGTTTAGCAGTGATGGATTTATTTGGCCACACTAAAAGTAATACTTAAAGTAGTAGTAAATGGTAACCGACATTACTGTTATCTGAAATTTTTTTTTCATTTAGAAATAAAAGTGGTACAACCGGATGAAAACTCTGGTAATGGATTCTTTATTGGAATGGAGGCACCACTGGGTTCTAAGTCCTTTACTGTAATCATTTAGTTAGCTCAGTTGTAAGGAATTTGGGGAAGACATCTGTGCTATATACAGTTTTTGACATTCTAGTCTGCATGCTAGAGGAAGAAAATATCGAGAACTCCTTTCAGTGTGAGTGGTGGGCCACTGTTAATGTTCTCAAAGAGAGAAAAAGGTACTTGACCTGAAACTGAAACAGTTGCCATCCAGCTGTCCTTGTCTATTCCAGAATGAAGCAGGAGGCTTCCTAGGGTGAACTGGAACTGGGAGGGAATCCTCAGACACAGGAATGGCTCATCAAAGAAGTATGAATGAGAACTATACAGCATGCTAATATTGGGACTAGCCATTCTGTGCTCCTCACTATGATTTCCCTTCCTCCAATAAGCCACTGGCTTTTACTGAGACTGTTGTACTGTACTTTGTCCACTCCTAGAAAGCCATGTGGAGTGCAGGCTTTGAAAAAGGCAAAGTCAACACAGTACCCAGAATCACATTTAATCTCGTAAGATAGTGCATTTACCTCTAAACCTATTATCCTTCCTTCAGGCCCACTCTCAGAGATAATCCAGTTTCTTTAATGGTTAATTAGATCTTTCTGTTCTGGATAGATGTATAATGCAATTAACTCAAAATCTATTTATATTTTAGAAGACAGACATCAAGGAAGCATGGATAATCCTAGTAAGAAACATTTCATTTCTTCATTTGATAAATATCTGTGCAATGTAGGAAAAATGAGAAGTTTACTTTTCCTCAATAAAAGGACAAAGAGTTTAAGGCATCATAATAAGAGTATGGCATCATAACCAAATGTGTGTGTGTACCTTGACTTCCTTTTTTTTTTTTACTTTATTTCTTAGATAATCATTTCCACTATGGCTAAAGATTGCACTGTTTAGAACAGTTCTTAGTCTTCTCAACCCAATTTTTCTTTTTCTACAACAAATATTTGATAACAAAATTTATTACAAAATTACAGTAAATGCTGAGATTTAATAAAAGGCTTAATGAAGTAGGCAGATGCTTAGATTTATTTACACAGACAAATTTGGACTTAAGAAAAGATTGGAAGGGCCAGTGAGATAGCTCAGCAGCGTAAGCACCTGCCTGGCAAGCGTGAGAGCCTGAGTTCGACTCCTGATACCCACATACAAAAAAAGGGCCGGTGATATCGCTCAGCGGCATGGGCGCCCACTGGCACACGAGGTCCTGAGGTCGACCCCCGGTACCCACAAAAAAAAAAAAAAAAAGAAAAGATTGGAAGCTGTTCTATACAACAAATATAAGAAAAGGAAAGCAAAGAAACAATGGGCACTAGATAAAAACTAGTATTTAATGTTTTTAAAACTATTATGTTTTGAAACTATTTTGCTTATGTGTAAAACTGACTTAGATTCTGGGTTTGATAGGTTTTAAACCTATTTAGCAGTGCATTTGAAAGTTGTGCAATGTATGAGACTATCCTGAGCATTTCAGAATATCAGTATGTTTTATGTCTACCCCATTGTTAGCACAGTTGTAAAACAATCCTTTGACAGTTGTCCAGATTTGTCTCTCAGAGGGGAATACTGTCGCCTTGAGAACCAGTGGTCTACAGTAACATAATAATGCATGAGTACATCTGCCTTTCTCATTTCTATACATATAACTGCATGTTTGTAACTATGCCAAGTAAACTGATATGAAGGCTTTTAGAAAACTATTAAAATGATAGCTTCATTTAGGAAATCTGACTGGTTATCCCATTTGGATAACCTTTGTCAATTTCTTCCTATTGTATAGTCTGTTTAAACAAAAACAGCCATATCTAAGTTTAGAGCACCATGAAAGATTATTCTACAGATGAACCCTACTATTCCTTGCACTTGCTCAGATAAAAGGGAAGCAGTTTTTACTAGAGCCACATGTGTAGGAAAAAAAGTTTTTTTTTTTTTTTTTGGTCAGATACCCAGGGCTTGTATTTTAAAATTAAGCTATGTCCAATTGTATACTGGTAGCTGTTTGAATATGTATATGGACTATATTGTCTTGCTTGAAATGGAAGAAGTTAAACTTTACCTTGCATGTGTATATAGAAACCAAAATAGAAAAATTGCTAGAAACTGTAGAGAGCTTGAACAAGAAATAATAATTGTCTTGGCTATGTAAAGCATGAAAAGCCTGTGCAGTCCTAGATAAAGCCTAGAGCAGCATATCCTGGTGATGTATGGAAATATAGCCTGAAATCTGTAATGAGTTACATTTATTTGACAGTTGTTCCTATTTGAAAGTATTGTAGTTCAGTAAATGTCTAGCTCAGTTTCAGTATTGCTGCTTACATGTTTAGGATATATGGTATAGATGGATGACACTTGATACCAAAAATGATGTGTCAGTGACCGTGTATTCTCTTTAACAGCTCCAGGTCCAGGTCCAGGTCCAGTTCCTGTTCCAGGTCCCAAAACCCACCCTTCGGCATCCTCTGGCAATATGCTTCTTCCACCACTTGTGGCATTCATCATTTTAATCAGCACTTCCGCTGTAAATCTTTTTGTTGTTCCATAGTTTGATACATTTTTTATCTTTCTTATTCTTTACTTGGAATGCACTGCTGTGATCCCACAGGAGAGCAAAAAGAAAGTTCTATTTTTCCATTTGTTGGCCAAAGTCACTTTGTAAAAGAATTGTATATTTGTTGTTTTGCCAACTCAGAAAGTTGTCCAGAGATGGCACAGAATTAACTTTTCATTTATTTCTATGTTAAGCTTATGACTGAAAAAAAAACCCTAAAACTGTATACTCTTGATTGGATTCAATAAAAGACTTTATGATTGTAAGATATTTCTGTAGACTTGCCAGTAAATGTCCATTTGTAGTATTAGTGGCTAACATAAATTTGATACCAGAATCAGAATTTAAAAAGACATTATCTCTTTAAAGGAAAAAACTGCCTTGAAATAGTGTCATTCCTCTTCCTTCAGTCTCTTTATCTCCTTTCAATATATAGTTCTACTTTTTATAAACCCAGCAGTTTACATACTCTCTAACTTGAATCTCATGTTAATGAAGAAGTTAGACAAGATACTGAATATGTATGTTAAGGAAAAGTGAAGACATAGTACCCTTTTTCCTGCGGTATCATGGTGGTTGAAGTGACTGATGTAGGCATGGTAACTGATTTGTTTATACTCTGCCAATGTTTCAAAAAGCATTTAAGCTATAGAAATCTAAACTAAGTGTTAAGGTTTCAGTGTGCTTTCTTTGCCAACTACTACTCGTTCAAACTTTTGAGGGAAGACAATTTATAAGAACCACTAGCCAGATGAGGCTCAAAAACAGAACCTCCAGTAAATTGTGTTACAGAATACAACTTAGCACTAGGGCTGAAGGGGTCTTTCTTCCTCCCACTCATCCACCTAAATTTAGAACTTGATGTCTTAGTCTGTATTTCTCACAGCTCTGGAGGTTGGGCAAACCCAAGATCAAGGTACTGGCAGATAGATTTGGCTCCTGTTGAGGGTCCTGTTGGCTTATGGAGGGGACTGTCTTCTCACAGAGTCCTCAAATATTGCAAGGGCCAAAATGGGTAGGGTAACTAATCCTATTCATTCAAGTCTCCACCCTCATGATTGTATCCCCTCTCAAAGGCCCAACTCCTGATGTAGTGATACTTAGGTTATCAATTTGTTCCAAATTCATATTTGAATACTGAAAAGTTTGAGAACTGAACATATTTTTCCCATAATAATGGAAAACCAAATAATTAGTTCTGAGACCCAAAAATTACACTTATAGAATCACTTTTCCAAGACTTTAACAAATTTTGCAATGATTTCTTTCTTTATTGTGGTTCTCAGTTCTCCTCTTAGCTTTACTGCTGGTATTGCTCTTCGGAGCCATGATTGCAGTATTTTACATAAAGTGAAAAAAAAAAAAAAAAAACACAGGAATGTTTTAACCCACTAATACAAACACTGTACAGTATATGTTGTCTGGGTGAGAGCAGTGCTTAGACTGAAGCATCACCCCTTTGTGTCTGTGGAGAAACAAGACATGTGACTTGGGGGTCATACAGGTGTTTTTCAAGTTAGATTTTTGGTTGACTATTGAGCAGTTACGAACACTGACCAGATTTTTACTTTACTGTTCGAGTAGTGGAAAGTTCGAATTTGGAGCCTTCTGACAGCCCAGGTATCACTGTACTGTCCTATGGAGTGTTAGGATTTCAATATGAATTTTTGGAGACACAAACATTTAGTCTATAGCATTTGATGATCACTTGCTTGGAGTACACCTGATACTGGTAAGACTGCAGTTATCTAACCAGCTATATGACCAAGGACCAAAGGCTTGCCTGACACAGTTACTAATGAGTTAGATGCCTAGAAGGATCTGGACCTGTCTTTAAAATGCAAATTCTGTGGGAGGCTGTGGCAGGAGGATCACTGCGCGTTTAAGCCCAGGCTGGGCTATACAGTGAGTTCAAGGCCAGCCTAAACTAAATAACAACTCTGTCTCAAAAAACCAAAAGGGGGCGGAGGGAGAAAAGCAAGCAAGCTGACTCTGAGTCCTAGCTAGGTGTATTTATCTTGTGCCACTAAGAATCTATTATCAGAACATGAAAAATGAGAAATTAGAGAAGTGAGCATGGTATGCATGATCACTGAACCACATACTAGATTATATAGCTCAGTAATTAACAATCCTTTTTAGAGCAACAATTTTTTTCTGCTGGAAGGGGGTATGCAGAGACAGACTCCCTTCTCATACCTGGCTATGTGGATAAGAACAATGGATATGTCTGTCTTCCAAGCCAAGTGGAAAGTATGACAAGGAAAGAAATTTCCAAATGCTGTAATTCCAACAGTGGTAGGAAAGAATGCTGAAAGAGGGTGGTATGTGGAGATTTGCATGCCATAAACTCAGCAAAAGTGGCTGCAAAATTCTAGTAGCTAACTTAGGAAAGAAATAGAAGTTCTCAGTCTCCTACACAATTGCAACCTATTGTACTTTGCAGTGAGTGAGGTCAGAATGTGTTAGTGGATTGTCAGAGGATGGATTCTGGATGTATGTGTATAGTATTTCTCACTGTCCCCATAGTAAATACAACAGCAAGATTCATGGGGCCCATTTCTTACAACACCTCTCAGTACAAGACAAAACATTACATAGAAGTGGCAAATTATATCATTTGAAGAGGGCCATCAAGCTGGTGTGGTGATGTACAGCTGTAATCCCAGAGGCTGAGGAAGGATTCCAAGATCAAGGCCAGCCTGGGCCTACACAAAGCAAGATCCTATCTGAAACAAAAACAAAAAAGGTGCCAACAAGATGCAGACCAAATATACAGCCTGTAGTCAGAAGTATTATTTAAAATGATTGGGTTGTTAAAGAGTCACTGATGTACATTATAATGTCCAACTTAGGTTTTCGATATTTTCAGATATTAATGATGTATTAGGGAATTTTTTTACCCTAAATACTTTTATTTGCCACACCCTAGTCAGAATATATCAGGACTGACAGAAGTCCTTGAGAGTAAAAATGAGATTTAAGGAAAACTAAAACTCCTAGATTTTGATTATGATTATGAATATGAATTTAGTACTTGTGTGGACATACATGGTCTTTCCCTAAAAGTTGAATAAAGAAAGCACCAGATAAAATTATATAAAATTACAAATTAAGAATTTATTTAAAGTTTTCATTTTTAGAAATAAAGGTTTAAAAAATAAAGTTGCAAAACCAGTAATTCTGTTGTATCCTAATTGCTTAGATGTATTCTATAAACTCCAAATGAGTCAAATAATAAAAAAATATATTTTCAAATCTTATAGAACAAAAAGAAAACCACATTAATAATTAAATACTTTTGGGTTTTCTTTACTCCTCCCAACTTAAATTCACATATATAAAAACTGATGTCCATTTACACTCTGAATCTCAAATCTTCAACAGCCAAGTTATTATTCAGTTATATGCAAAGTATATATTTCATATTTAGTTGCCATAGAAAGATTAATAATTACTGTGATGTTTAAGAAAATGCTGTTGTAAAAATGTTAATTATGTTCTTCCCTCTTTTTAAAGTATATACAGCTTTTTAGATGTAAATCTTCTGAAGGTTATTTTTGAAGAGATGTGAGGTGACTAGTTTATTTCAGATTTAGTGAAGAATAACTTGTCAGTAATCTCCTCAAATATGCAAGCCAGGAGAGGGTCATTTTCTTTATTTTCCCTCCATGTGGTCAGATTCATTCTTAAGGAAGGCCTGATGCAGTAAAAGGATGAATTTCACAAACTTCTAACACAAGTTTGTGAACCGTCAACTAAAGACACCACCTCTGATGTGGATGGTTTCATTCAATCCGTGTTCTACCAACTTTATATCTTCTAGATCATCTTTTATAATGCTAATCAAGTGGCTAAGGCCTTCCTGTTGTTGTTTCAAATGCTAGAATGAAAGAAAATAGAACATATTAATACATTACTCTATTAAACAGTAAGCTACTCACAGGAAAGACTTTTATTTTATTATTTTTTTTTATGTGGGTAACGGGGGTTGAACTCAGGACCTCGCGCTTGCCAGCAGGCACTCGTGCCGCTGAGCGATATCACCGGCCCCTTTTTCCTTTGTATGTGGGTACTGGGAGTCGAACTCAGGACCTCGTGCTTGCCAGGCAGGCGCTTATGCCACTGAGCTATCTCACCGGCCCAGGAAAGACTTTTAATAGCAGTACATTTTTAAACATTTGTACTAAACATCTTTGGCCAATGACAATTTATGTGACCAACAGTAAAAAAGATATAATTCAAAGAACAATAAAACCAAATATTTATGAATAGTATCTTAAACAGAAATGTTTTTGGATGATAAAGGTATATTAAAACTCAAAGAAGATACTTAAATATTTGAAAACAGTTTCATATCCTGCGATACGTAAGTTTGTTATGGTAATAATGATTACTACAGTTGCTAACATTTTTAGGACTCCTTCCCACGTGCTAAAGTACTGTTTAATAGCTTTACTGGCATTGTTTAAATCATTTAAAATCCCTTTGAGCACCTTTTGGGGTACTAGGATCATTTCTACTTTAAAGAAATTAAGCATAAGTAATCTGTCCAAGGTCATAAAGGTCATAAAATAGATGACAAGCTGTGATTCAATCCCAAAACAATATACTGCTTTTCCTCATTTTAAAAAGGTATTCGACTCCCAGTACCCACATATGAAAAAAAGGGCCGGTGATATCGCTCAGCGGCACGGGCACCTGCTGGTGCGCGAGGTCCTGAGTTTGACCCCCGGTACCCACAAAAAAAAAAAAAAAAAAAAAATAGATAAATAAAAATAAAAAGGTAGATGGCGAGGCTGGGGGTGTTAGCTCAATGGTAGGCTGCCTGCGTAGTATGGTTCTAGATTATGTGTTAGAATCTCTTGCCTCAGTTAATTTTATTGCCAAGTACTGCACTTAAATGATAGAATATAACTGAATGTGTATTTCTATGAGCTTAGAAGTCAAGCTAGTTTTCAGTAATACCCATTCTAATGTATATACACTAATACTAGATTTGTATAACATTTATAGCCATCTAAACAAAATTCTCAAAGCCAGGCCAATAGTCCTACCTAATACGTTCCATAAGGTTTACCATCTTATGGTATATTTCTTTAGAACAGTGATTGGACAGCTTTTATTAGGCCAATCTGTATTTATACTAATGAAAACAAGCTTCTCAAATTTTCTTCATACAAAATGAAACCTACATCAAGTAGGTTTTTGATAGAATGGTCTAGGTCTAACCTCAGCCTGAGGAACAAGGAATACAAAAGATGGCCACCATTCACCTTGTGGCCTCTGTGCTCTTTCTTTCACAGTGGCTTGCTCTCACTGTGCAGAGCATACTCTATCTCCTACCTTTAACTGACCCACATTCACTCTGCAGAGCATACTTATTTTCCCACCTTTAATAAATGTAAAATCTTGCAACATAAAAAATTTTAAGCTAATAAACACTTACATAGGTGAAAAAAAAAAAAAATGAAACCTACACAGGTGATTGGAGGCTCTGGCTACCTCAGCCTCCACCCAGTTCCCCTTAGGGCTGAGGGAATCAATAACTCAGTACTGTACATTCATAATTTATATATAGGTTGGGAAGGTATGATTCAGGGCAATTGCTTCCCAATTTAACATGCATATAGATCACTTTATGATGTTGATAAAATGCAGGTTAAGTAGATTTGGAGTAAGGAGTGAGATTTGGGATTTCAATTGTCCTTCCTATTGTTGCTGCAGTTCTGGGTGGGGGAATGATGTTAGAAATGATCCACTTCTTAAAACTGTGGTAAAATAGGCATAACATAAAATTTACTGTTTGAACCTTGTTTTTTGGTACCGGGAATAGAATTTATGACCTCACACTTGCCAAGCAGGCACTGTGCCGCTGAGCTACATCCCTGGCCCTGTTTGAACCATTTTTAAGTGTATGGTTCCTGTGGTGTTAAGTACTTTCACACTGTTGGGCAGAAATTGCTACTACCTGTCTCTAGAATTTCTCAAACTGAAAGTCTGAACCCACTAACCAATCCCCATTCCCTCCTACCCTGCCACTGACCATTCTCATTCTCTCTTTTAATTGGACTACTTTTGATAACTGATGTAAGTACAATCATAGTTTGTCCTTTTATGACTGGCCTATTTCACTTAGCATAACATATTTGTTACCCATGTTGTAGTGTGTGCCAGAATTTCCCTTTTAGGAAAGAATACCCATTATGTATGTGTATATATATATATATGTATATATATATGTATATATATATATATATATATACATATATATATATAATATATGTGTGTGTGTGTATGTATACATACACACACACACAAATATTTGTTCAAAGTCCCTTCTTTCAGCTTCCTTGCTCAGAGATCCAGAAGTGGAACTACCAGTCATATGGTAATCCTATTTTTATTTCATTCTACTTTGTTTGTATGCATGTCTTTATTTGGTGGAAATGGAGATTAAACCCATGGCTTTAGCACTGGGCTACACCCCCCAGGCTCTTTTTATTTTTTACATTGGGACAAGCATGTGCCACCATACCCAGCCTATTTTTTTTTTTTTTTTTTTTTTTTTTTATTGTGGGTACCGGGGGGTTGACCTCAGGACCTCGCGCGCCAACAGGCGCCTGTGCCGCTGAGCGATATCACCGGCCCCTTTTTCGTATGTGGGATCCGGGAGTCGAACTCGGGCCCTCGCGCTTGCAAGGCAGGCGCTTACGCCGCTGAGCCATCTCACCGGCCCTACCCAGCCTATTTTTAAATTAAAAAAAATTTTTTTTTTTGGTACCAGGAATCAAACTCACGGCCTTGCGCTTGCCAGGCAGGCACTATGTCACTGAGCTACATCCCCAGCCCTATTTTTAAATTTTAAAGGAACCACCACACCATACAGGCTGCATCATTTTATGTTCCTCAACAGCTCGTGAAAGTTCCAATTCCTCCACATTCTCACCAACATTTTGTTTTTTTGGATAATAGCCATCCTAATGAACGTGAAGCAGTAAGCTCACACTTTTAAAAAGTACTCCTTTGTACAACACTTACCTGCTTGATTTCTCGTAACAGATCTGCATCTATGTAATACCTTTCTTCAGATTTGACTGCTCCAAAATGGTTCTGCATCCTGATTTGGGACATCAGTTCGTTTAGTCGACCCTGAAAATGAGTCAAAATGTAACTGTTAACAATAGTACCATTTCTAACAATGTTTTCTTTTGAAAGAATGGCTTCAGAATATTAATTAAAAATTTCCACTGGGAGTGGTGGCGCATGCCTATAATCCCACCACTCAGGAAGCTGAGGCAGGAGGATCGCCGAGTTTAAAACCAGCCTGAACTACACAGCAAAACAAGCAAGCAGATTTCCAATTGTCCCTATATACATCATCTGAAACACTAATACAAGCCAAAAGAATCATGACTAAGAGTTTACTTCAGAAAGGAAGTTTTAAACAAATGCTTAATAAACACAGCTTTACAAAATTCCTG
The DNA here is from genome assembly GCA_028451465.1 of Erethizon dorsatum. Taxonomy (NCBI): domain Eukaryota; kingdom Metazoa; phylum Chordata; class Mammalia; order Rodentia; family Erethizontidae; genus Erethizon; species Erethizon dorsatum. The sequence goes on from CM051825.1 coordinate 108,998,480, forward strand.
TTTGAGGACTACTTGCCACTTTTCTGCAGATTCACCTGAAATAAACTCTAGCTATATGGTCTTACAGATGCTTACCTTGAACTGAGTAGGTGCATTTAGTTCAGACTGAATTGTATCTAGCTGAACCCTCAACTGCTCTTCATCAGCTTGGATGGCATAACCACTCTTCCTCTGAATTTCCTGTTTGATTAGAACCTACACAAAGAAAGGCCACAAATATTAATAGAATCAACTCTTTTATGCAAGTTATTTTATTACAATTAGTTGTTGAAAGAAATCAGCTGGAAACTACACTAACACTGTACAGTAGTACCTCTGTTCACAAACTTAATTTGTTCTATGACTTTGGAAAAGATGGTCACATTTGTGTTTGTGTGGGAAAGATGGCTGCAGTTGTGTTTGTCACCTGATGTACTTTGCGAACAAAAATTTTGCCAACCACTTCTGTTTGCAATCCAAATTGTTTGCAAACACAAGTGCTCATGAACCAAGGTACCACTGTAGTAGGGCTTAACACTGTGATCCCAATTATGTTTCTATCCATTTTTTTTTTTTTTTTTTTTTGCGGGTACCGGGGGTCAACCTCAGGACCTCGCGCTTGCCAGCAGGTGCCCGTGCCACTGAGCGATATCACCGGCCATTTTTTCCCTTTATGTGGGTTCTGGGAGTTGAACTCGGGCCCTCGCACTTGCCAGGCAGGTGCTTATGACGCTGAGCCATCTCACCAGCCCTATTTTTTTTTTTTTTTTTTGGTGGGTACCGGGGGGTCGACCTGAGGACCTCGCGCGCCAACAGGCACCCGTGCCGCTGAGCGATATCACCGGCCCCTTTTTCGTATGTGGGATCCGGGAGTCGAACTCGGGCCCTCGCGCTTGCAAGGCAGGCGCTTATGCCGCTGAGCCATCTCACCGGCCCCACCAGCCCTATTTTTATATTTAAAAAAAAAATTTTTTTTTTTGAGACAGGGTCTCGCTATGCAGTTCAGGCTGGTTTTAAACTCACTATGGAGCCCAGACCAGCCTCGAACTCAGGGATTTTCCTGCCTCTGCCTCCCAAATGCTGGGATTACAGGCGTGCACCACCACGCCCGGCTCTATCCATTTTAATTAAGCAGAAGTATCACATAAGTACACTCAACAATTGGAGCAGCTGTGCTGAGAAGAGGATAACTGTTTTAAACCTATACATAGTTTTTATGGCTTAAAAAACTACAAAAAATAGGCAACACTGTACTAGTTTTAGATGCCTGTAACCTTTCAGAATTAGAGTGTTTATGTAAAAACACGAATCTCTAATATTTAAGTTTAAATCCACTTTTATTGTACTTTTTCTTCAGATTACAAAAGTAGTCTGTACTTTTTCCCTGGTACTGAGGATTGAACTGAGCACCTTCACATTGAGCTACATCCCCAGACTTTCTTTTATTTTGAAACATGGTCTTGCTAAGTTGCTTTCTAGTCACTAATTTTTTACAAAATGGATATTATATGCAAAATTAACGAAATAAAATCTCATGAAATCCACAGAGGTATAACTTATTTTTAATAAATGCATTTTTTTCATACATTAATGACCACTCTATTCAATATTTACTGTCTTGATGGGCATACAACATTTTGTTTTATGAATTATGCTGGGATAAACATTTTGTGTACAGAACTCAGCTTGCTGGTATAGATCCCCAAGAATAAAACTGCTACATTTAAATTATGTATATTTTCACTTCTAATAGAAGCTGCTAGATGCTTTCTGAAAAGATTCTAACAATTTAGATTCACAACTTCACACAAGAGTACCTTTACCCTACATTCCTGTCAGCTGTGGTGATGTTTAAAATTTTCCAGTCCTTTAAGTGTAAGGGATCACATATTCTTTAATTTGTTGGGGTGTTTTCTGTTTTGTTTTGTTTTTTTGTCTGTGAGACAGGGTTTCACTATGCAATTCAAGCTGGCCTTGAACTCACTTTATAGCCCAGGCTAACCTCGAACTCACACTGATCCTCCTGCCTCAGCCTCCAAGTGCTGGGATTACAGGTGTGTGCCACCACACCCGGCCCAATTCTTTAATTTGTAATCCCTTGATTCCAAATACTTTGTATCTGCTCACCTATAAACTGCCCTTATACATCTTTTGTCTGCATTGCAATTGTTTTCTTGTCCAACTATAAAATTTCTTTGTAGAATATGTACATTAAAACTACAGCTAACATCAGTGCTGTTTTCACATTTTCCTTTTTCTGAGCTCATGATTGTTGACACATGGCTTCTGGCATCATGCTTTTTTTTTTTTTTTTTTTTTTTTTGTGGGTACCGGGGGGTCGACCTTAGGACCTCGCGTGCCAACAGGCACCCGTGCCACTGAGCGATATCACCGGCCCCTTTTTCATATGTGGGATCCGGGAGTCGAACTCGGGCCCTCGCGCTTGCAAGGCAGGCGCTTACGCCGCTGAGCCATCTCACCGGCCCTGGCATCATGCTTTTTACCCCCTTTGCAGTACTGCGGATTGAACCCAGGGCCTTGTGCATGGTAGGCAAGCATCCATTTAAAAAAAAATTTTTTTTTTGAGACAAGGTCTCAGTTGGTTGCCCAGGCTAGTCTCATACTGGTAATCTTCCTGCCTCATCCTCCTGGAGTAGCTGGGATTACAGGTGTGCACCAGGGTACTCAGTGGCAGCTTCTGTATCTTTTGCTATATATTTTTCTTTCTTTTCTTTTTTACTAGGATTGAACTATTATTCTCAGTCCTTTTTCGTAAAAAAAAAAAAAAATTGAGAGAGTCTAAGTTGTCCAGGCTGGCCTTGAACTTGCGAGCCTCTTGCCTTCGCTTCCCAAGTAGCTGGGATTACAGGTGTGTACCACCATGCCTGGCAAGATTTTCTAATTCTTACATAATCAATTTTGTTCTATGGTTTCTGTTTTTCTGGTCAAGTGTCTCCCAATCCCTTGGTTATACATGCAGTCTCATAAGTTTCTTAGAATTAAATCTCTAATTTACTTTTTTTGTATATTATATGCAGTGGTCTAATTTTATTTCTTCTGGATGGAAAGTCAGTTACTCTAGGATGGCTTGTTGAATTGAAATACCACCTTTGTCATATATGTCCAGATACACTTGTATCTTTCTATAGATTCTCTCTCTTTTTTTTTTTTTTTTTGTGGGTACCCGGGGGTCGACCTCAGGACCTCACACTTGCTACCAAGCGCTTGTGCTTGTACCACTGAGCGATATCACCGGCCCTTTTTTCGTATGTGGGTTTCGGGAGTTGAACTCAGGACCCTGCGCTTGCCAGGCAGGCGCTTATGCCGCTATCTCACCAGCCCCTGTTTATAGATTCTCTTATTCTGCTCCATGGATTTTTATGTCCCATCCTATGGCAATACAGCATTCATTTGATCAAAGAGGTTTAAAATACCATGAGGCCCAGGATTTGATTCCCAGTACCACATTAAAAAAGAGAGGTGGGGTGGAATACAGCTCAGTGGTAGAGTTCTTACCTGGTATATGGAAGGCCCTGGGATGATTCGCAACACTGTCCCTCCATACCCTCCAAAAAGAGACGGAACATTTCCATTACCCAAAAAATTCCCTCTTGCCTCTCTCCTATCCCTGGGCCCTGGAACTAACTTACCTTGCACATAATGTCATATAGAGGGAATCATGCATTATGGAGCCTTTAAATCAGGCTTTTTAAATTTAGCATAATTCGCATTTTTTTTTCTTTCAGTACGGGGGATTGAACCCAGGGGCTTCACACTGAACTACATTACCAGCCCTTTTGTTTTAATTTTTTGAGACAGGATCACGCTGCATTGTCCCAGGCCAGGCTCAACCTTGAGATCCTCCTGCCTCAGCCTCCGAGTGCAAGAATACAGGTGTGTGGCACTATGCCTGACAATTTGCATTTTTAAATTAAATGTATCTGGTGTCAGCACTCTGGGAGGCTGAGGCAGAACGATCACAAGTTGAAGCCCAGCCTGGGCAACTTAGCAACTAGATGAGACACTGTCTCAAAAAAAGGGAGGGAGGAATTTGCCTAGGGATGTAGTTCAACATAGAGCCCCTGGTTTCACTTCCCAACACCACCTAAAAGGCAGATACATCTATATCTATATCTCTGTTCATGGATTTCATATTTGAGGTGCTAAAAAAACAGCTATAAAATGGTGAAAGTGCTTTGCAGAACAGTTTGGTAGTTTTCAAAAAACTTAAACATAGTGTTACCATAAGACCCAGCAATTCCACTCTTAGGTTTACACTTAAGAAATGTGTGGACATATTAATAGCTATATTTTTCATAACAGCAAAAAACTAGAAACCAAAATGTCCATTAGTTGAATATATAAATACAAATGTGGATATACATATAATGAAATTCAGCAATAAAAAGGAATAAAAGTACTATTACATGCTACAATATGGTTGACCTTTGCAAACATTATGCTACAAAGAAGCTGGTATGATTCCATTTATAGGAAGTATCCAGAACAGGCAAATCCATGGACAGAAAGTTGTTACCTAGAGCTGGTGGATTTAGGGTAAAATGGAGGAGTGGCTACCAATGAGCAGGGAATTTATTTTTAAGGTGATGAAAATGTTCTAAAATTGATCATGGTGATGATTGCAGAAGTCTGAATGTATTAAAAACATGTTATAGACTACATCCTTTAAGTTGGTGAATTATGCAGTAAGTTGTATATCAGCAAAGCTGTTAAATGTAACAAAGTCATCTATATTTTTCCTCAATTTTCAGGAATAATTTGGAATTAGCTCATCAATTAGACAAAATTCAGCAAAACTATCTGGCCTTGGTATCTTCCTCCAATTTTTGGCCCCTGATTTTCTTACTGTTTAATATATCTGTGATAATGTTTCTTTTTTCATTAATTTTATATAAATATATTTATATATTTTTTTATATATTGCTCTTTCCGTTCATTAGACTCAGAAGATAGTTAACCACTTTGTCTTTTCGAAGAAACAGCTTTTTAATTCTAATTTTTTGAATGTCTCACTGATTTTATTTTTTTTAATGTGGGTAGTGGGGGTCGAACTCAGGACATTGTGCTTGCCAACAGGCACTTATGCCACTGAGCGACATCATCGGCCCTTTTTTTCCTTTTTATGTGGGTACCAGGAGTCGAACTCAGGAACTCGCGCTTGCCAGGCAGGTGTTTATGCTGCTGAGCCCTCACCGGCCCAACTGATTTTACTTTTATCTTTATTTTTTTCTTAGTTGGTTTCTTCTGGGTTATCTTGATACTCTTTTTTGAATTTCTTAACATTTCTTTTTCATTCGATTTTTAAAACTGAAGACTTTTTAAGCCTATATATTTTTCTGAATACATCTTTTGCTGTGTCCCATTTGTTCTAAATAAAATGTAATATTTCTGTTTTCATGATAGTTTATAATTTGTTTTGTCATTTATTCTTTTATTTTCCCTCAGTAATTTGGAAATTCTGTTGTTTTTCAACCATTAATGGTTACACTCCCTTTCTTGACACCCAAACATGTTTTTCTATTTTACGAAAGTCAGTATCAGTGATCTCATCTGTGCTTTTCTTCAAAGATCCTTTATTTCTTTACTATTTTCACCTACTCTGTCTCTCGCACTAAGATCCAAACTTTTAGATATCTTCTCTTCACCCAACCCTGTAAGACCTCTCCCCTCCAACTTGGTTTTACTGAGAAAGTTTGATGCAGACCATTATTTTTTTTAAGTCTTTTTTCTATTACAAAAATCTATATCTAACACACATTTTACATATGTCTTACAAATGTTTAGGGAAAAAAAAATCTAATTACTACCTGTAAGGTTCTATGGGAAAGATCCATGAGTTTCCTCTTGTATTGTGCAATTTTGGCCATACTTGTAGTCTGATTCTTTTGTAGCTCACTAATATCTTCAGATATGATCTGTTTTTAAAAAGTTAGGATAAGTCAAGTATGGATACCACAGTTATTTATCAGGTACACCTAATCTATATGTATAAGCAAAGTCTAATTGAGATAAGCTTTAAAGTTACTTCTCAAAAACAATCCTAAAATTCATTTGGAATCAGAAGAGACCTAGAATAGCAAAGGCAATTCTGGGCAACAAAGGCAAGGCAGGGGGCATCACTATCCCCGACTTGAAATTATACTATAAAGCTACTGTGATAAAAACAGTGTGGTACTGGCAAAAAAACAGACCTGAAGATCAATGGAACAGATTAGAAGATGCTGAAACAACCCCAGACATACTAAGCCACCTTATCTTTGACAAAGGTGCCAGACACATTCGCTGGAAGAAAGATAGCCTCTTTAATAAATGGTGCTGGAAAAACTAGCTCTACACATGACGAAGATTAAAACTAGATCCATATCTTTCACCATGCACTAAACTAAATTCAAAATGGATCAGAGATCTAAATATTAAAACAGAAACATTAAATCTGCTGGAAGGTAGGATAGGTAAAACCCTTGGAGACATTGGTGTAGGCAAAGACTTTATGAATAAAAACTCAACCGCACGGGAACTATCCCAAAGAATCAATAACTGGGATCTCATCTTATTAAAAAGCTTTTGCACAGCAAGAGAAACCACCACCAACAGAGTGAAGAGACAACCCACAATGTGGGAAAAAATGTTTGCCAGCTGTTCCTCAGACAAAGGATTACTATCGAGAACATATAAAGAACTCAAAAAAATCAGACCTCCCAAATTTAAAGACCCACTCCAAAAATGGGCATCTGAGATGAATACACATTTCTCAGATGAAGAAATACTAATGGCAAACAAATATACAAAAAAATGTGCAACATCACTAGTCATTCGAGAGATGCAAATTAAAACAACACTGAGATACCATCTCACCCCAGAAAGAATGGCTACTATTAAGAAATCAACTAATAACAAATGCTGGAGGGGCTGTGGGGAAAAAGGAACCCTTCTTCACTGTTGGTGGGAGTGTCGACTGGTACAGCCACTGTGGAAGTCAGTGTGGAGATTCCTCAGAAAACTAGGGTTGGAGGTCCCATTTGACCCAGCTATTCCCCTTCTGGGCATCTTCCCAGAAGAATTAAAAACATCGTACCACAGCGATATATGTGCACCCATGTTTATAGCAGCACAATTTGTAATAGCCAGATCTTGGAAACAACCCAAATGCCCATCAACTGAGGAATGGATAAGAAAGATGTGGTATTTTTATACAATGGAGTACTATTCAGCCATAAAGAAGGATAAACTGGAGACTTTTATAGGTAAATGGATGCAACTCGAGAAAATACTCATAAGTGAAATAAACCAGAAGCACATGTGTAAGCATCGTATTATCTCTCTAGTATGAGAAACTGAAAGAGTAAATAAGATCCAAAATGTACAATAGACATGGTGAATCAAAAAGAAACTGGTCAAAAGGAAAGAGAGACTGGAATAGGGAAAAGAAAGAAGGGAAAGGGAAAAAAAAAATTGTATATATATATATATAAGATGGTTAAGATAGATACACTACCATTTTTACTTAGTTCATTGAAGAGTAAGGTTTGTGCCAATAATGTTTGGACAATTGAATGCTAATGTCTGGTGTCCTGAATAACTAACTTAAAGATAGTAATACGTAATGTATTAACCATTGTTACCCTCCTATTATGTTGGTTTGAAAATTTGTTCTTCTTTTGATTTGTTTTGTTTTTTCTTCTCTTTAAAATAAAAAAAAAAAAAGTTACTTCTCAAAATATAAACTCCTTTCCTTTAATTCCACATTCGTATTTCTTTCCTTATTATACATCTAAAAATGAAAAAGTACCATTCAGAGACTTCTTTGGCGCTCCAAGATATTTAGTGATGAGGCAATATACAGTAAAAATAAAACATTTCAGAAATAAGGATTGTAAGTAATATTATAGAATACAAACCAACAACCAGACCTGAATAGAAAAATGTTAATAGGATGACAAGCTTAGGCTTTACAATTAGCCTTAAACCTAGTGTTAGAAACTACAGTATAGTCTAATGACTACTAATGGCTATGGAATTTTAAATTGTTCTAAAACTGACTGTGGTGGTTGCACAACTCTTTGATGAAACTAAAAATCACTGGATCATATACTTGCTTTTTTATGTTTGTTTTGTTTTTTTGATACAGGGTCTTGCTATGTAGCGTGAACTCACCATCCTACCTCAGCCTCTTAAATACTGAGATTACAACAGATGTGTGCCATGGTGCCCCACTGGATCATATACTTTAAATGGGTGAATTGTATGATATATGAGTTGTGTCTCAATGAAAATGTGTAAAAGAAAAAAAAAGAGGGACATTACATAATAAAAGGTAAATCTGCCAAGAAAATGTAATTCTAGATAAGTATGTATCTAAGAGATACAAAATACATGATACAAAATAGAGATTCAAAATACATGAAGCAAAAAAGGACAGAACTGAAAGAAAAAAAGACAAATGCAAAACTATAGTTGGGGACTTCAATTCTCCTAACAGTTGAATTGGCAGGCAGAAAAATCAGCAATACAGAACTGAACAGTACCACCAACCAAGTGAATCTTACTGACACTAATAGAAAGCTCCATCCAAAAACAGAATTTCTTTTCAAAGCCTCCTGGGTTTTAAAACTTTAATAAAGGTAAAGGAATTGAAGGCCAGGCATGGTGGCACACATCTATAATCCCAGCACTCAGGAGGTTAAGGCAGGAAGATCACTGTGAGTTTGAGGCCAGCCTGGGCTACAAAGTGAGTTCAAGGCCAGCCTGAACTGCAGAGCAAAACCCTGTCTCAAAAAGACAAAAAAAAAAAAAAAAAAAAAAAAATTGAACTCACACAATTCTCTAATCATAACAGAAATTATACTAGAAATTGGCAACAAAATACGAGGAAAATCTCCAAACACTTGGGAGATTAAACATACTTTTGAATAATCTATTAGTCAAAAAGAAAAAACCTCAGAAGTCAAAATTTCTTAATTGGAAATTAGTGTTTTGAATATCAAGAATGAAAATATAAAATTATCAAAATCTGTGGATTTCGGCTAAGTAGGGCTTATAGGGGAATTAACAGCATTAAATGTTTGTATTAGAAAAGAAGGGTCTCACATCAATAAGCTGCTACCTTAAGAAATTAGAAAAATAAACCCAAAGCAAGCAGATTAAAGGAAATATAAGACCCGAAATTAATGAAATTGAAAACAGAAAAGTATAGAGAAAAATCAACCAAAAGCTTATTTGAAACCATCAATAAAATTGACAAATACCTAACAAGACTTAGCTTCTTTGGTTTTACTTGGAAGAACTATTAAGAATTTTGGTCAGGGGGGCCGGTGATATCGCTCAGCGGCACGGACGCCTGCTGGCGCGCGGGGTCCTGAGGTCACACCCGGTACCCACAAAAAAAAAAAAAAAAAAAAAACACTTTGGTCATATCCCAGTCACAGTACATATGACATAATTCATCTTAGAAGTGATGCTAGGGGCCGGTGATATAGTTCAGTGCATAAGCACCTGCCTGGCAAGTGCAAGGTCCTGAGTTCGACTCCCAGTACCCGCATATAACAAAAAATTAAAAATAAATAAATAAATAAATAAAAGTGATGCTGATAGATTAAGTGTGTCCTGTCTAACATAATAAAGGGCCTGGAAATTATGCACATGAGAAACCATGCTAGAGTTTTTAACTAGAAAAGAGAATTCTAAAAGTGATTATGATGTTCAAGTATTTGTAGGCTGTCACAGTTATTACCCACAAAACAATGCCAGAGAAAATGGGTGTTAACTGTTAACAAGACAGATACAAGTTTAATGCAAGAAAAAGAAATTATGTTAACAGAGCTGGTAGACAATGAAATGGATTCATGAAATGGTAAGCTCTTTATTACTCAGAAGTCTGAATGAAATCAGAATTCAATGTAGAATATGGAGTTGACTTTTAAGAACCTTTAAGTAGGACCGGTGAGATGGCTCAGCGGCTTAAGCGCCTGCCCGGCAAGCGCGAGGGCCCGAGTTCGACTCCCGGAACCCACATACGAAAAAGGGGCCGGTGATATCGCTCAGCGGCACGGGCGCCTGCTGGCGCGCGAGGTCCTGAGGTCGTTCTCCCGGTACCCACCAAAAAAAAAAAAAAAAAAAAAAGAACCTTTAAGTATTTCATTGTAAGAATCTACTCTATAAAATATTAGGTAATTTAAGTAGTTTAGGAATTTAAATTTGTTTCATCAATGTAGAATAACATACCAATATACTTATGACAATATAGTCATAATTGTAGCCTTCATTTTCATAAGGCCCCATAAATAAAAGCATTCAATAAGGAAAATAATATGGAATCACTGGCCAGAACTGGAAATAAGAGTCTAATTAAACTGCTAGACCAGCAAATCTAAATTCGCTATTAATATATGTCAACTCAGATTTATTTATATGATTTTGGGCACTCTGTTAAGAAAAGGTGGTCTATAAAACTATCACTGTTAACTTACATTGGTTCTCCATACGAGAAAATAGCACACATGGCAAAAAATAATCAAATGTCTAAAATTCCTTTTCCTACTCTCAGGGCTAGAAAATAAAACAAATTGCTTACATCTAATCTGGTCTGATGCTGCTTAGTCATCTGATCTTGAACCTTCAGTCTTCGGAGAAGTTCTTTAAAACCCACCATGGGTACAGGTATTAACCTAAAGAAATGCAAGCAGTCAATTTTCAGATGGTAAGCCCATTACCACAAAACACAAGAAGTTAAGATTTTTCATAATAACATTCGTGTAATATTACCTCAAACTTCTAAATCCATGACTATGAAATCAACATTACAGTACAGAGATTTTATTCAACCTCCCTATTTTACAAATGAGGGAATATGCTTCATTCAAAAACTTGCCTTACTTAAATGCAAATGTAAGTAAGGGACTGGCACACAGATTTCATCCCTGGCTGTTTTTCACCACACTATGCCCACTATACATGGTAAATATATATAGATCTAGATTTTTTTTTTTTTTTTTTGTGGGTACCGGGGGTTGAACTCAGGACCTCGCGCGCCAGCAGGCGCCCGTGCCGCTGAGCGATATCACCGGCCCAGTAGATATATTTTTATTTATTTTTTTTTTTTTGGTGGGTACCGGGGGGACGACCTCAGGACCTCGCGCGCCAGGAGGCGCCCGTGCCACTGAGCGATATCACCGGCCCCTTTTTCGTATGTGGGATCCGGGAGTCGAACTCGGGCCCTCGCGCTTGCAAGGCAGGCGCTTACGCCGCTGAGCCATCTCACCGGCCCTAGATATATTTTTAAAAAGCAATGAAAATGAAAATTCCCAAGTATAAGAATTACAGGGCCGACCTTATCTTTGACAAAGGTGCCAAACACATTCGCTGGAAGAAAGATAGCCTCTTTAATAAATGGTGCTGGAAAAACTAGCTCTACACATGCCGAAGATTAAAACTAGACCCATATCTTTCACCATGCACTAAACTAAATTCAAAATGGATCAGAGATCTAAATATTAAAATAGAAACATTAAATCTGCTGGAAAGTAGGATAGGTAAAACCCTTGAAGACATTGGTGTAGGCAAAGACTTTATGAATAAAAACTCAACCACACGGGAACTATCCCAAAGAATCAATAACTGGGATCTCATCTTATTAAAAAGCTTTTGCACAGCAAGAGAAAGCACCAACAGAGTGAAAAGACAACCCACAACGTGGGAAAAAATATTTGCCAGCTGTTCCTCAGACAAAGGATTATTATCAAGAACATACAAAGAACTCAAAAAAATCAGACCTCCCAAATTTAAAGACCCACTCCAAAAATGGGCATCTGAGATGAATACACATTTCTCAGATGAAGAAATACTAATGGCAAATAAATATACAAAAAAATGTGCAACATCACTAGTCATTTGAGAGATGCAAATTAAAACACTGAGATACCATCTCACCCCAGAAAGAATGGCTACTATAAAGAAATCAACTAATAACAAATGCTAGAGGGGCTGTGGGGAAAAAGGAACCCTTCTTCACTGTTGGTGGGAGTGTCGACTGGTATAGCCACTGTGGAAGTCAGTGTGGAGATTCCTCAAAAAACTAGGGTTGGAGGTCCCATTTGACCCAGCTATTCCCCTTCTGGGCATCTTCCCAGAAGAATTAAAAACATCGTACCACAGTGATATATGTGCACCCATGTTTATAGCAGCACAATTTGTAATAGCCAGATCTTGGAAACAACCCAAATGCCCATCAACTGAGGAATGGATAAGAAAGATGTGGTATTTTTATACAATGGAGTACTATTCAGCCATAAAGAAGGATAAACTGGAGACTTTTATAGGTAAATGGATGCAACTCGAGAAAATACTCATAAGTGAAATAAACCGGACGCACATGTGTAAGCATTGTATTGTCTCTCTAGTATGAGCAACTGAAAGAATAAACAAGATCCAAAATGTACAATAGACACGGTGAATCAAAAAGAAACTGGTCAATAGGAAAGAGAGACTGGAATAGGGAAAAGAAAGAAGGGAAAGGGAAAAAAATTGTATAGATATATATAAGATGGTTAAGATAGATACATTACCAATTTTACTTAGTTCATTGAAGAGTAAGGTTTGAGCCAATAATGTTTGGACAATTGAATGCTAATGTCTGGTATCCTGAAGAACTAACTTAAAGATAATAATACGTAATGCACTGACCATTGTTACCCTCATATTATGTTGTTTTGAAAATTTGTTCTTTTTTTGATTTGTTTTGTTTTTTCTTCTTTTTAAAATAAAAAATAAAAAAAAAAAAAAGGAATTACAGGGCCGGTGAGATGGCTCAGCAGCTTAAGCGCCTGCCCGGCAAGTATGAGGGTCCAAGTTCGACTCCCGGAACCCACATATGAAAAAGGGGCCGGTGATATCACTCAGCGGCATGGGCGCCTGCTGGCTCACAAGGTCCTGAGGTCAACCCCCCGGGTACCCACAAAAAAAAAAAAAAAAAAAAAAAAAGAATTACAATTGCCCAGCACACATTTGTTTGCTTCCCTAGTAGTACTTTAGTTCATGTATAAAACAAAATGAAGGGCCAGTGAGATGGCTCAGCGGCATAAGTGCCTGCCTGGCAAGCACGAGGTCCTGAGTTCGACTCCCGGTACCCACATATGAAAAAAGGGCTGGTGATATCGCTCAGCAGCACGGGCACCTGCTGGCACACAAGGTCCTGAGGTCGATGCCCGGTACCCACACAAAAGGAAAAAATGGGCCAGTGATATCGCTCAGCAGCACAAGCACCTGCTGGCAAGAGCGAGGTCCTGAGTTCGACTTCCGGCACCCACATTAAATAAATAAATAAAACAAAATGAAGATATACTTACTTTTCAGAATCAGGGTTATCCACCTTGGCTTGTTCCCAAATAATAGGATCAACACCTACAACAAAGAAAAAATATATTTTTCCAAAACGATTTTCTTTATAATATTTATATGGGAAAGACTTTCTAAAACACGACCCCAAAACTCAGAAGTGGTAATGAAAAATGAGTGTCAAATATAATCAGTGTAAAATTAAAAATTTTTGTAGGATAAAGCTTAAAAAAATATGGACTGAAAGGATATATCTACAACCTACAGAACCTCCAGAATATAGAAAGAGCTCCTATAAATCAAAAAGGAAGATAAATAACTTTACAGAGCATGGGCAAAAGACATAAATAGGTAACACAAAAAATACAAAAATGGAGCTAACAAACATACGAAAGATGTTCAACTTTACTGGAAATCAGGGAAATGGAAATTAAAGTATTTTTAGGCTGGATATGGTGATGCATGCTTGTCATCCCAGCACTCCCCTAGGCTGATGTGGAAGGATGCTTAAGTTTAAACTCAGCCTGAGCAACTAAGCCACTTAGACCCTGTCTCAAATTAAAAAGGGCTGGGGATGTAGCGCAGTGCAAAGGCCCTGGGTTCAATCCCCAGTACTACAAAAAGTAAAATATAAAAAGGCCATCAGCGGCAAAAGGGGAGAAGGGGAGAAAGCCTGAAGATATAGCTCAGTGGTAGAGCACCTGCCTAGCATGGGTAAGACCCTGGGTTCAATCCTCAGTACTCCCCTCATGACAAAAAAAAGACAAGTACTATTACACCTCCTTGTTATGAATGTAAACAGTAGAGCTTTCTTTAGTGTCCAATTAAGTAGTATCAAACATATATATCAAATATACTGTTGACTATTTCATTACCAAAAATCCAATCTAAAAAAGTATATACCCATGTGTTCTAACACATATTCACAAGTTAATTGTTGCCTAATTTATAACAGTGGAAACACAGAAGTAACATTAAGGTTAAGTAAGGTATTATTCATGGAATACTACGAAGTGTTTCGTTTATGCTTTTGGGTGTTCAGGATTGAGCCCAGGGCCTTCATACCGAACTACATCCATATCCCTTTTTATTTTTGAGAAAGGGACTCAGTAAATTGTCCCAGCAGGACTTGAACTTGGCAGTCCTCCTGCCTCACCCTCCCAAGTGCTGGGCCTACAGGCATGCATCGTCATTTCTAGCTCTTATGTAATGCTGAAGTAAAGTACAGTGGCAGAATCCTTTTTTAAGAGAATTACATATGTTCACATTTAAAAATCATACATAGGCAAGCTGGGTGTGGTAGCACACACCTATAATCCCAGCACTCAGGAGACTGAGGCAAGAGGATTGCCAAGAGTTTGGGGCCAACCTGGGCTACATAGTGAGTTTGAGGCCAGCCTGAACTATAGGCTCCAAAATAAATCAAATCAAATCAAATTGCAGATAATGCAGGAACAGATTATAATAAATTAATAGTTCTAGGGAAGGGAGATAAAGAATTATAAGTCAACCTAGTTAGGACACCTAGAATCTTTTACAGTGAGAACACAGTCAGGTTTTATTTCAATATTCAATTAAATAAGAGCTAAATTAGAAAAAAATTTAAAAATTTTACAAATATTCCTATGGATAGATAGGCTATAAACTATTTTTTTTAGTTCATCATTTTCCAAAATTTCTAACAAACATGTAACTATATAACTTTAAAAATTACATGAAAAACATGAATATTGGTATGTACGGTTATTCAGATACATATTTACCAAATAAGCAAAGGTGCTAAGCTCATACTGGTTTTATGAACACTAATAACCAACTACCCTCACGAAACGGGGGGGAGCACTTAAATTTTTCATTTTCTCAACTCTATGACTGTAGAAACATACCAGCAGGAGGAGTCTGTAAAAGCTGCTTGATCTGTGCAGGAGAAAGTTCTGTTCTAGTCATAGAAAGGGTTACGCCAAGTTGCTGCAGTTGTGTTTTTATATTGGCTTGTTCAAAATGGGCATATAGTGTTGTAGCTGGAACTCTTCGTGAGGTACCATTTGGAGAACGCTCAACAACATAAATGACAACCTCTGTCCTGGAGGAAAATAACCAATTTATAAAATATTGAGAACATAACCCACAGCTGCAAGTATCAACACAGCATATAATTTTTTAAAATTAAATTTATTGGTACAATTTAGATATACATAATCACATTCATCATAGGAGATTTGTACCTGTACATGATACATCTTGATTCCTTTTTTCCCCATTCCCCCTCCTCCCTCCATCCCCTCTTCTCCTCATTTAAAAGCTGTTTCCATTTTACTCTTCTCATTTTTTTCATAGCATATGATTTTACAAGGGTGCTAATTAAATTAGAAATGGATTTTTACAAGGGAATTATTTTGTTCTTAAGTCTTGGAAAATAAACATGTATTTAAATGATAAAATGAGGCAGGTAAATAAGATAAAATTTGTATAGTCTCATATAAATATTATTTTTTCCCGAATTGAGAAGTACCTTGGAGATTCTGCTGAAACTTACAGGGTGCTTCTCTGCAATTAAGACCCAAGAAGTAAAATCTATTTCAGTTACTGTATCTCACTAACCGTAATTCCTCTAACCCTGTATGTCCTAAAACAAATGTCTTGCCACTAAGACTAAAAATTATACATGGGAAACAAGAGAAGTAAAGCAACTGTATTTTTTCCATGAATGAACATAGATAGCAATGAGTTAATAAAACTTTCCAGTAACATCTTTATGGTACTCATTTTGCACAAAGCCACATAATTCAGATCCTGGACCTGAATGAAATTATTAGCATCTAGTAAGAAATGTAAAATTTAAAAAAAAGCTTTTAAACAAACTTTTCTAATGTTAATTTGAGAAATTAATAATCTGCTCTGGTAATTGATTTGTGCTTCAGCAACAAAAAACTGCTGATCACTCTCTTTGGATCAAGGCACAAAGAAATAAACAATATATTTAGTATACTTACTGATCATCTGGCAATGTTTTAATACCCTCTACATTTACAGCAAGGGTCTGGTTTCCTCCCAAAACTTTATGCAACGATTCTACCAACTGCTGTTGCTGGCTTCGAATATCGGTTTCTTTTTTGTTGAAAACTAAAACCACTAGCCCATCTTCATCTTTATTATTGGGCATACAACTATAACCTACAGCCTGTGAAATGACAAATAATATCAAAAATATGTATAGATCTTAAAATCAAGTGGTTAATATTAGTAGCTTAATATCCACTAAAATGAGAAAAAATAATGTCTGGTAATGAAGGCAATAGTTCTTGCTACCATTCTATATCCTAGAAATCACACAATTATGTATAAAGAAAAACTTTATTGCCCAAGAATAACATAAACATAGAGTGAAATTAACATTTCATCTCAAGATAGTAACTTAAGAGCTTTCTCCTGTGAAGAATTTAGGTATCTATTATTCTGGGTCTTTCTGAACCACTGAAACAAACAACAAGTCATTATAAAAATGACTGCAAAGCCAAGTGTGGTGGTACATACCTATAATCCCAGCACTCGAGACGCTGAGGCAGGATTGCTGCAAGTTCAAGGCCAGTCTGGGCTACATACGGAGACCCTGTCTCAACGCCCTACTCCCATGACCGTAAAAACCACAGAACAAATGTTATTTATTTCATCACGTATCTGATCATAGAATCTTTTTTTGTAATACTGGGGATCGAACTCACAGCCTTGCACATACTAGGGATGGCTCTGCCACTGAACTACCTCCCCAGCCTTTGATTTGAAGAATCTTAGCCTAAGTTTTAGATAAAGAAATGATTTACAAACATTTTTGGGGGGGGGGGACTGAAAATCGAACTCAGGACCTCGCACTTGCCAGACAAACACTTTTAAAGTACAATAATGATACCGTAAAGTCAGAAATACTATAGAACAGCTATAATTTTATAGTTTCATGTAGCAAAAAACTTTACAACAGGTTAGGTTTTTTAATATAATATTAAATATGACAATATCTTGCTGAAAATTGGTCTCTTAGATAGAAGATTTTGGTCCCTTGTTACCACTTACACACAACTTTTAAAAAGTATTTAAACTCACCCAAGTATATAATATGCATTTTACCATATGTATGTTATACACCAACTTTTCTTAAAAAGAAAAAAATTTAAATTGTATATAACATGTCTATTTTATACCTTATCACTAGACATAAATATTAAAACTTTAATTATTGCATTTGATATGTAAGTTGAATGCCCCTAATCTGAAAATCTGAAATCTAAAGTGCTCCAAAGTCTGAAACTTGCTGAGTATCAAAACATGATGCTACCAAGTGGAAAATTCCACACCTGACCTCATGATAGGATACAGTGAAAACACCAAGTGCACTAAAAATCCTGTTTGAAGTTGCCTTTTGGTATGTGTAGAAGCTGCATATAATATATAAATGAATTTTGTGTTTAGACTTAGGTCCCATCCCCAAGATCTCATATGTATATGCAGGTATTTCAAAATGTGAGAAGGTCTGATATTTGAAATACTTCTGATCCAAGGCATTTCAGATGAATCACTCAACCTGTACTTTTGCTGGAGTGATGAGACAGGACGACCACTTTTTGTTGTTTAACCAAATTACTCTGACTTTACAATTTTTCTATTTTAAAAAAGTACAGTCATACAATGTTCAAGGCACAAAATGCTAAAGAACAAAGCAACTGCTTTCTTGATGCAATTTTTAATCTAAAAGTCATGTTCTCTCTTATATATACTCTTCGAATGAAAATAATACCTTAAACCGGCAAAAAGGATTTTCTTGTGTGAATTCCACTGGTGGAATATTATTGTTGAAATATCCTTTTCCTGTTCCCCAGAAAGCCTGCAGTTGATTCCATTTTGCTAAAATAGCATCTCTCTCATCTCCCAATAGTGTTGGAGCAGAAAGAGCACTTGCAGTGTTTATCAGCTGGTTGGACTGGGTAGGAGCTTGTGTAGGCTGACTGAAGAGACCACCTAATGCTATAAAACAAAACAAAAAAAACTTAGATTCTAGGTGTGGTAGGCAGAACATTGCCCCCCCCATGTCCATATCCTAATGTATAGAACCTACACCTATGTTATATAGCAAAAGGGACCTTATAGATGTGATTAAAATTAGGCATGCTATGATAGATTACCCTAGATTATGAGGGTGGGGCTCAATGTAATCACAAGTGTCCTTTACAGTGGAAGAGATCTCAGAGCCAAAGTGAGATTTGCAGATACTAGGCTGCTGGCTTTGAATATGGAGGAAAGGACCACAAGTCAAAAAAAAGCATGGAAACTCCAGAAGCTGGAAAAAGCAAGGGAATGGATTCTCCCCTAGTGCCTCCAAAAGTAATACAGTCCTGCCAACAACCTTGATTTTAACAGTGAAACTCATTTCTGGATTTATGATCTCTAGAACCGTAAAACAATAAATTTGTTGTCTTAAGTCACATGGTAATCTGTTACAGCAGAAATAAGAAGCTAATATACAGTCAGGCATGGTGGCTAGCACTGTGGGAGGCAGGAGGACTGCAAGTTTGAGCCCAGCCTGGGGAACTCAGCAAGACCCTGCCTCAAAATAAAAAAAAAGGGCTGGGGATGTAGCTCAGTGTGAAGACCCTAGGCTCAAGCTCTGAGTACAGCCGAAACAACAATAACAACAACAAAAACAAGAAAATGCAAAGACAAAAAATCCACTACCACCACCACAACAAAAAAACCCAAAACCACTAGGACAAACCTCAGTATTAAACTCGCTTTCCGGGCCGGTGAGATGGCTCAGTGGCATAAGCGCCTGCCTTGCAAGCGCGAGGGCCCAAGTTCGACTCCCGGATCCCACATATGAAAAAGGGGCCGGTGATATCACTCAGCGGCTCGGGTGCCTGTTGGCGCGCGAGGTCCTGAGGTCGACCCCCCGGTACCCAAAAAAAAAAAAAAAAAAAAAAAAAAAAAAAACTCGCTTTCCTAATGATGCTATCAATACAATTAATAACACCACCAGATGCACAATATTAGACTCACACTCACCCCCCAAAAGAAAAGGAAATACTACATAAAGACATGGAAAAGTGAAGTTTGTAAAACTGAGAGGCTTTTTATTTTTTTTAAACAATCTGTATTGGTGTTACATTTCTATAATATAAATTGAAAGATACAAACTATATATCAGTTAAATAAACTGTTCACTTATGACAAAGAAATATATAATGAAATAACAAAGAGACTAGCTGTGAGTGTCCAGGCTAAAGCTTAGCTGGGCTATATAACTTAGAGCAAGTCTCCAGTGGAAAGGACAAAGTTGGCAGAATGGTAAACACTTCTCAAAGTGTGAAATAAGTACCCCCAGTACATGAAATTATAGCTATCAAGAAACAGCAGTCATTAAATGGCACTAATTTGTGTACCAAAACAATCATTCTTTTAATGATCTGATTATATCAAAAGTCTCAGGTTGATGTACTATGCCTATTAATTCTGGATAATACCTGCTTATCATACTTTTTAACAAAGAGAGAAACAAGTCTAAAAGCTTATGACAAAGGTACCTAGCTAGATATTAACACTACTGTATGTTCTTTGCACTTAATTTTGGTTACCCTTTCTTTATAGCAAATGATACTGGTTTTCTACTTATAGCAGCAATATAGATTTTTCTTAAAATTATTATTATTTAAGAGTAAACAGATCTAAAGAAAATTCCCAAACGATAAATAGTATATAGATAAGAAAACAAACAAGCAAACAAACAAACAAAAAAACCATGAAGACCTAAGTTGACCTGAATTTAAGTTGTCTTTCAGCTCTAAAATGGAAAGTACCTAAGATCTATGAGGCTTCTACAGAGATAGAGGGGATTCCTTTTACCCTCCAGAAGAGTACTATTAACTCCCAAATGGGCATATACAAAATTTGGAACAACTGGATGAGAAGTCAGACACTTGAATCTTGGTTTACTATAAGCCAGTAGAGGTGAACCCACGGCATGCATGCCACAGTGGACTGTTTGTGTCACTGACAGCTCTAAAGGTTAGCCATCATTGCTATAAGCTTATTCTAGAGCTTTGAGCAAGAAATCCCTAGGCTTTATCTTCCTCAGTGAGAAAACTATCATCTATACTGATTTGTATTCTGCCTCCCTTTTTATACACTCTGGATTACAACCACACTAGTCTACTCAAAGTTCACTAGTGGGAAGACACTGATGAATTCAAATTATAAAATCCAATAGAATCTTTGTAAGCCTTACCATATTAGATTTCCCATACTGTCCTACCTTCTCAGGACCCTTGTACCCTCAAAGAAAATCAACTTCTTTCGAACACACACACTCCTTGGAAAGCCCTTCTCCTTCAGATTTCCTGATAATCCAGTCTCTCTTGATGTACACACGCATGCATATTCATTCACTAGGTATTCATGCAACAAATATTTACTAAGTACCCACTAAGCGTCAAGCACAGAGTTAAACACTAAGGATTTAGTGGCAAAAAGACAAGCTTCTTTAAACAAACTGAGCACATCAAACAAATATTAACAATTGTGATAAGTTCTTGAGAGAAATAAAAAGGCTATGAGAATATTAAATAAGGGAGCTAATCAAGTCTGAGAGAGGTGTTCAAGAGAAGGCTGTCTCATTTACAACTTCAGCTAAGGCCTTCAGGAAGTGGTAAGCTAGACCCTGGGGAAAAGGGAGACAAACAGCATGTGCAAAATCTCTGTGAAGAGAACTGGCAGAAGCAATAATGAGTACTGAAAGATGAGGTAGGAAAAAAGTGTATTAGGGTACTAAGTGGCTCCCATTTGCCACAAATATGACAAGGGGAACATCAAAAAGAGTAGCAAATGTAACTAACTGAAATATATTTAGTAACGCTCATACATTCAAATGATAATTTTTTAAAAGTAGAGATTAAAACTTTAAAAAAACCATTGGGTGCAGTACCTCATATCTGTAATGTCTAAATCAATGATGGCGAAACTTTTAGAGCTTTGCCATAGCTTCACCACCACTGGTCTAGATACTTGGGAGGCTGAGGCATAAGGATTCTAAGTTCAAGGCCAACCTGGGCAACTTAACTAGACTTGTCTTAAAATTTTAAGAAGGGAAGGTATGTAGCTCGGTGACTGAGCATTTTCATAGCATGCTCAAGACCCTGGGTTCAACTCCTAGTACTGCCAAAAAATAAATTAAAAATTTAGATTCCAATTCCTTGGACACCACTGATTTCATTACAAAAAATTGCCAATTAGAATTTTTCTTGCCTTTCCCATACAAATTGAGTATATTGATCAAATAGGCTTGGGGAATGAAGAAAAAGTTTCTTTTACAAACACATTTCAGTATGGAAGGAAGAAATTAAAAATTACCACTTTACAATTCCTAATAAAACAAATGACTGATGCAGTGATCCTGGAATCTCATTTAAATAGCACCAGATTCAAAAGTTTTCCTTAACATTAAGTTTTCCTAACAAAACTACATGCAATTACAATTACTCATAGTTGGAAAGAATTATTTCAGGAAACAAAAACACTTCATTTTTACTTTCCTTACTACTTGGAGGATTACAGAAAAGATGAATGACTAGAATATTAGAAACGATTCTAGTACTATTATTTTCTTCATCCTATTGGTTAAGCAATCCTTGAAAATCCCTACTTGTTACCTACGAAAAATGAAACAAAAGTGATTGTAAGAGGTTGCAAACAGTAAAGTAAAAAGACCATTACACAGAAAGTCAAGGAAGTTGAATTTTTATGCTCCTATACTTACTGCAGTAAATTAATCTATTCAGGATAACCTTGGCACCCACTGCCACACAAAAGAGTAGGTAAGCCATCAAAGAGTAATACCAGGCCTGTGTCAAAAGGCTTTGGGAGCTAACATAAGCGGCTTGCACTGGCTAAAGATGGAACAATTCAAACATCAATAAGAATGACTGCAGTAGATTAAAAAAATAATAATTTAAATGCTTGACTTCTTGACATTAAAAAAAGTTGTAGTGGCACACACCCGTAATCTCTGTACTCTAGAAGACCAAGGCAGGAATATCCCAAGTTTGAGCATAGCCTAGCAAACTTAATGACTTAGTGAGACCCTATCTTAAAATTAAGGCTTGGGATATAGCTCAGTGCAAAGGTCTTGGGTTTAATTCCTAGCACCACTAATTAATTAATAATAAAAAATATGGTCACCTTTCAGAATGCAAGGGAACCAATTCTTTATTCTAAAAACTAGGAAAGAATCAACCAAATACAGTGGTACCTTGGCTCATGAATACTTTTGTTTGCAAACAGTTTGGTTCACAAACAGAAGCGTTTGACAAAATTTTGTTTCTGTTTGCAAACTCTGATTGTGTGACAAACACAAATGTGTCCATCTTTTCCAAAATCAAGGAACAAGTTCATGAACTGAGGTAGGACTTTTCATTATAGATACAGTCCAACAAATAAAGAGGAAATCAAAGTGAAACAGCACCATTTTTAAACTCTTAATGAATCTAGGTAATGATAGCCAATGGACATTATATACCTCTTGATAAAGAAAACACTACCAATGAAGTAATCTTGAAAACAAGAAACTGAAATATATCAATATAAATAAACCCCTAAAACTACCTCAACTATTAAGAAATACAAAAGATAAAAGAATATGTTAAAGTAAACCACAAAAATGCAATCAGTAAAGTTCTGAGTGAAACACTCTTAAGACAAGTGATATTTTTTCAACAAATTAAAAAATTAAAGAGATAAAAGGGGAACCTACAATACTATTTACACATGAGTGACAAAATTATTAAGAAAAATAAGGAAATGATTATAAAAGACAAGGCTGCAGCTCCTCTGTTGGGGAAGCGAATGTAAGGGGCTGGCCAGGGTCCATTCCCCTGACGTGTTCCCAAGGGTGCTCACCTTATATATAATTCAGTGAGCTGTATTCTTGTGCACTTTCCTCTATTTGTGTTACTTTTAACAACAACAAAAATATTTTAATGGAATAATGCTAAACATAAGGACCATATAATCCTAATCATGCCAATAGTATTTTCCTTAGTTGCTGTCATATATGAACATGAAAAATAGCTTTTGGAATCCTTTCAAATATAATCTTTAAAAAAAAATAACAATGCACTCAGTAATGTTCGCTGTCACTGTTCTATGGTTTCTATTTGAAGACAAAAACCTCATACTCACTAGATTGTTGCTGCTGCTGCTGCTGTGTATTAAATCCTCCAAATCCCAGTCCAGTTCCCAAACCAGTACCTAAACCAGTACTAGTTCCCGCTGTTGTGCCAAAACTGGTACCAAATCCAAAACCTTTGTTCTGAGTACCACCAAAGAGTCCTTTGAATGGAAAGTTGGAATTATGTCAGTTAAAAAAATTTGACCTTTACCAGATTTACTTGTACAAATGACCTAAGATGGCTTCTTACCAGTAGTGCCTGTGTTAGCTGGGGCAGAAAAGCTGAATGCAGAACCTGCAGTTGTAGATGTTGTCCCAAATCCTCCAAACCCACCTAATTAAAAAGAGTAAAAACAGAAAGGAATATTATTTTGTATACACAAAAGCAATTTATTTTTCAAGTCTTTTTATACGTAACTGCTACATATAAAGTCAAAATATAATCTAAATTTTCTCCACTTTCAATGTAAATTTTTGAAAAACTACACTACTAATCAAGAGATCAGTATACCGCAAGAAACAAGCATCTAAGTATTTTACAGAGAAATACTGCAATGTAATACACCTTTCAACTAGAGGGTGATTAACATTTACCAAACTATATTAAGCCTATTTGCATAATTCTAAAATAATAAGGTATGTACTTTTAGCATAGCGATTCCAAGTTCAAATGCCTACCAGATTTAGACTAACAAAATCTATGAGTAAAATAGGTACTTACTAACAGGTAGAACTGTTTAAAGTCAAGTTTTTAAAAATGGCAGCAATTCCTAAATTCCAACAAATTACTGTTGCAGGACAATGGTAGTTTACACAGTATATTTCCATTTCCCTCTACAAGAAATAAGAAATCTAGATTTTCTTTTTCTTTTTTTTTTTTTTTTTTTGGTACAGGGAATCAAACTCAGGACCTTGTGCTTGCCAGGTAGGCGCTATGCTGCTGAGCTATATCCCCGGCCCAGAAATTTGGATTTTCTAAAATTTAAAGGGTTTAATTTAAAGGTAAAATTTATAGGGTTTTTTGTTGTTGTTTGTGGGGTTTTTTGTTTGTTTTGTAGTGCTGGGATTGAACCTATGGTCTCACTTATGCTAAGCAGGCCAAGTATTCTACCACTAAGGTACATTCTCAGCACAAATTTATAGGTTTTTAAACACTAATTTAACTGGTCTTTTGCAACTAATTCAGATGTTTTAAAAATAGTGTGACAAGCATATGTCAGCAGACTGTTGCTACTTTGTAACCTTGACTTTGGTGAATTAATTTATATCTACGTTAACTTATATTTTTAATTAAGTCTGTGTCAAGACTAAGCAACCTTTCAAAAGAAACATATCAATATACTTACGTCTATTCAATAAGAATGTGCTTTTTGAAGGAAGATATAAAGAGAAAAAAAACAAGTAATGGTAGGGAAGGTGAGCAAAGCTACCACAGGCCTCTGTACCACAGTGTGGGACTGACAAATTTCATTTTTCAGAAAATCGGGAAACAGCGGGCCGGTGACATAGCTCAGCGGCATAAGCGCCTGCCTGGCAAGCCCGAGGTCCTGAGTTCAACTCCCAGAACCCACATAAAGGAAAACAAAGAGCCGGTGATATTGCTCAGCAGCACAAGTGCGAGGTCCTGAGTTTGACCCCCGGTACCCACATTAAAAAAAAAAAAAAGAAAAGAAAATCTGGAAACAAAATTAATCTTAACCACATCTAATAACATATGAATGGAATGGAATGTTAGCCAATCTAAAATCTTTTTTTTTTAACTTATTGCCAATCTTTGGCTGATTATCAATGTGGTATCAAAAAGACTTTCAAGGCAAATGTTTTAACTACTAATGCCAAATTATACTGCAGGTTTTCTGAGTTCTAACTTTAATCTCATATTTCTAGTGACAAGATAGAGTCATCATTGTAAAATGAAAGATGTAAAACAAAAAAACACAATCATTTGATTGTTCTGATTTGGAAAATTACTCAAGAGTAGACCGCATATTGTATAAAGACACAAGCATAGTCTGTTAACTTACAAGTTTTACTGCAGTACTGCAAACAAAACATCCTGATAAAAACCACTGAAAGTATTTAGTACTATTTTTAGTCTCATTACTCATTTCCGCAGAATAACTATGATATAACCTGAACTGGCTACATAATAAAAACACTAGTCGGTATTTTATCACATTCCTTAATATCACAAATGCTTTATTAAGAATAGTGGATTTGCATGGATGCAAAATAAGCATTTCTATCAGCCCTGTTGAAGTCTAAGTTAATTAACATATAAAAGTAATTAAAAACATTACATCATTACAACTCAAAACTTAACAGTGGTAACTCCAAATGAACATGAAATCAAGCAAATATCAACAGGTTTATTTATTACTGTTGAATTATAAGCTGGATAGCTTTATTCAGAAACACGAATTTCCAAGTAAGGTTTTACCCAGTGCCAATTTTAAGCAAATAGGAAAAAGTAAACATACCAAAGGATAATGATGTGAACACTTCAAATATATCTTACTAATAATTGTTTTATCTTTGGAAATTTCAAGTATTTTTCAACTCTCATGCTAAAATAATATTCACGCTGCAAAACAAATAAAGGAACAAAATGCCTGACTTTCCAAATAAGTTTCAGGAAGTAAATGTTTACAATATGCATATAATTGGCATGGGCATAAGAGGCATAATGTCAAAGAATATGGATGATAAATTCATATACGAGCAGCTGAAGAACGAGATTATTCTATGGGGTCACTGTAAAGTACATGTAAACCTATTTTAAATTTGGACACATATCCATTATAGTTCCCATTTTGCAAAATTTTTAATAAGTTTCAGACAATCCATAGATTGTTTAATCCTCGCCAATTATCTTTTTCAATGCAAAGCTACCTAGCCTATCTTTTACAGCGATGTAATCTGACAAATTAAATTGTTCTTTTGAGAATTTCCCAGTAAAGAATCCAGTAAAGAGAAATCCAGTAAAGAATTGGAGATTCTATAATTACGTTTTATAGAATATATCCTAATCTGGTGAGTTCACTAAAGAAATACATTATTATTACACAGCTTAAAAAACAAGACAGATTAATGCTGTTCGTATAAGACTTGTTTCTCTTAGAAACACAAAGACAATGATATCCTGATGAAAAATGCAGGAAAAAAAATGAAGTGACTGCAGGAGTCCAAGAATCCCAGGAAAAGGGGCCTGACTAGTAAGTTTACACTTTGGAAGATACATCTAATAATTTGAAATATACATTATCTACAAGATAAGAATTCACTTAAAATTCTTATCATTTGGAAGACAGTCTGTTCAATTAAATGCAAATTTAATAAGGGAACATTACAACTTGCAAGAACTTCCAAAACTTTTAAGACAGTCAAAACTTAATACAAATGCTTTTTGACATTAGGAAATAAATTTCCTTCCCTCATTAGGCAAGTCATTGTTCTTTCCCAAACTCTAGGATCACGAAATATTCTTGGACTCCAGCTCCCAACACTTGTTACACGTACGATCCGCAGTATCTACCTGCACTTGCCAGACTGTTACCAAAATTGAACGGAGTCGCCGAGGTAGTAGAAACACCGAAATTCCCAATATTAAAGTTCACTGCAGGATTAGCAGTTAATCCGAAACCCCCAAAATTAAACCCACTGGCGGTGGAGTTGGCAGTCTCAAGCCCACCAAATCCTGATAGGCGTGTAGGCAAAGAAACAAAAATTTTAAAAAGGGGGAGAGGGAAGAAGAAGGAGAAAAAGCAAGATAAGGATTAGAAGAATCAACAAGGGGTTCCACAGGAGGAAACAAACTTGACTTCGTTCCAAACAAGAAAGCAGAGGAGGCGGGGACAGAAGGACCCGGAAGGTGAACGCCACCACCAAGGGCCCTCCGGGCCTGGGACCGACCCGCCGCAGGGCAGCCCCGGGATCCGCAGGGCTGTGCTCGCCGCACCCGCGCAAGCGTCCCGCCAGCTCGGGAGGCTGGGGCGGGAGAGACTCCGTACGGGGACAGGGGAGCGCCTCCACCCTCTCCGGGTCGACCTCCCAGCGGAGGGAAATCAGCCGCGGGAGAAGGGGGCCTCTCCGGGACCAACGCGCCGCGCGAACCCCCCGCTGGGTCTCCAATACCCCCGCGGCCTCCTCAGGAACCCGCTCTGCCGCCGCCCGCCTTTTTCCATGCCCCTAAAGTCTTCTGCGCGGTCGGGAGACCCCACCATGCCCACGCCGCAAAGTCTAGGACTGAAGGAGCGGACAAAAGTCTTCTCCTTCTAGGGGAAGGTCTGGGTAGAGAACTCACCCGCGGGTGCTGCGGTGGCTGCAGCGGTGCCCGAGGTACCCGAGGGAGTCCCAAAATTGAAGGCCATGTCGCGGGAGCAGTGCTTTGGTTTCCTGCTCCCGCGACGCGACGCTCAGTGCGTTTTTCTTTTCCGTCCGGCAGGGAACCGGCCCGCCGAGCCACGGAGTTCCGCCTAAAAGGCGGGAACCGACCGAGCGTGTGGGGGGGAGTCGGACGGGAACGCCACAGTTCGTTTCCGGTGGAGGAGTGGCTTCACAGGGAAGTGAGGCCCTGCGAGGCCCTGGAAAGGGTCCGGGGGACCCACGCGGTGGGAGGACTCCACGTCGGGTGCCTAGGCCGGCAGGGACTGGGAGTCGTGGCCCCACGCCGGGTTCACTAGGTGCGGCCACTCTACTGGTCACTTTGCATATTTTAATTTCATCCTCGGCTGTCGAGTGAGAGCCCGTGTACGGAGGAGGAAAAGCGCCGAGAGAGGCTGGGTCTAGAGCACGCTCGCGACCCCCGAGCAGGCCGGGGGAAGAAGAGAGAGCCTTCGCGCAGCGGCGGCCCGAGCCCGCCCTGGTCCCAGGAGATAGCCCGACAGAGAAGGCAGCTATGGACCCGGTCCGCAGCTGAGATAGGAGGACCGAAGGTTACAGTTGCTAAGCGGTGTACCTAAGGACGCCTGGGTGGTAAACTTTAGGGACTAGTTGTTTTTGTTTTGTTTTGTTTTTTAATATGCGGGTACCGGGAGTCGAACTCAGGACCTCGCGCTTGCCAGGCAAATACTTATGAGGCTGAGCTATCTCACCGGCCCTAGGGACTAATTTTGAACTCAGGTTCCTCACCTCTAGATATACATTTAAAAAAAGAAAGAATGGGGGTGGGGTGGGGAAGAGATTGGTTTAAACAACCAGCAAGATGTTTGGGATTGTTTGTGAGACAATGTCTCAGTTAATGAAAAGGTGAAGTAGTAAAGGGTACCTGCATAATCCCAACGATGTTGCTAACGTTTTGGCCTAATACTGCTGTACTGGGAAGATGGGAGAGATGCAAAGAGTATGTGTATACAGTGAAGACAGTAAGTAGGAAAGAGCCAAATCTTCATCCTCTGTGGTCGGGGGTCAACCGATAATACTAAACCGAAAATTTACAAAGCACTGTGTTGTCTACAGTTCAAAGGGCTTTGAAAAGAAACGGCTAAAAGAGGTGCCACTGGGTATGGTGTTTGATTTTCTCTTTTTGTAACACACCATGTAGAATTCTTAAGTCTATGTGCTTGTGTAATTTTAATAAAAACAAAAGCCCATATGTCTATCAAGAAATTACAAATGTCCTTTTACCCAGCAATGCTACTTCCAGGAATTTCCTTATAAATGACTTGGCAAAATTATGTAATACGAGGTTATTTATTATGGCATTATCATAAATGATTGGAAACAAAAAGGGGTCTGGAGAAGTCAACTCTTGCATTTGTACAAAGGAATACTAGTCAGCTGTAAATTGGGAACAACAAAAAAAGGCTCTACGTACAGATAAGATCTCAAAGATAAATTACACAAAAAACAATTCAGAACACTGTTCCACAATTTGAGTAAAGAAAGGGAGCTAGGATATATAAATACACATATTCAAAATACTCCTGGAAATACACACTCTTAAAAAAACGTCGCGTGTGGGATGATGGATGGGGCCGCTGGGAGACAGGAGTGAAGGAAAATTTTGCACCTTAATCCCTTTTATGCCTCTTGAAAATGTAAATGGATTACTTATTAAAAAAAATAATGCTCATAGTGGTTATTGCAGGATTCCTAGTGAAAGCACGGATATGCAGGTGAGGACACCGGTCTGAACATGAAGTGAGTGGCTGGGTGTGGGGAGAGGGAAAGGAGGGTCTAGCAAGCAAAGTCCCTGGTTTCTGGCTGGAACAGTGAGCTAAATGGTGCTGCCATTCCCCAGTAAGCAACTTGAAGGAGATAAAAGGAGCTACTTTCCTTACTGACTTGCTGGCTAGGGATATCCAGCTGGTGTTTGGATATGTGGGGCCGAGCTCATGTGTCAGTTATAATTTGAAGTCAAAAATTAAGTGGCTTGGGGGCCAGTGAGATAGCTCAGCGGCATAAGCGCCTGCCTGGCAAGCGTTAGGTCCTGAGTTCGACCCCCGGTACCCGCACACACACACACAAAAAAAAATTAAGTGGCTTGTTAGGGAGAGAGTATCAAGGGAGAGGATGTAGCAGGTGGGCAGTGTTTTTGTTGTTGTTGTTGTCGTTTGGTGGTGCTAAGAACATACCCCAGGGCCTTGTTTGTGCTAGGCAAGTACTCAACCATGGAGCTATATCTCTACTCCTTTTTGTTTTGGGACAGTGTTGCTAAATTCCCCAGGCTGACCTCTAACTTGCAATATTCCTGCCTTGGTCCTTGAGTATCCAGGATTACAGGTCCGTGCCTGGGGATTTGAGCACCAGTACCCCCCTCCCAACTACTGGGGATGGAAGCCAGGGCCTTTCCACTGAGCTACGTCCCTATCCTTTTTTATGTTTTATTTTAACACAGGGTCTCACTAAGTTACTAAGTTGCAGAAGCTGGGCTTGGACTTGAGATCCTCCTGCCTCAGCCTGGGATTAGAGGTATGTGCCACGATACCCAGCTGAACACCAATTTTCAGAGGACAGCAGAGAGCCCTCACAGGAGTCAGATACAGTGGCCACGTCTGGCCCACTACCTGTTTTTGTAAAACACAGCATTACTGGAACCCAGGCACACCATTTGTGTTTAAAGCTGCTTTCAAGCTGCAGACAACAGAATTGACTGGTTGTGACAGAGAATGTACTTTTAAAGCTGTTACAAATCAGCTAAAGGTTCTTATGTTCAGTTTGTATAGAAAATCATAAAATGGGCATGTCATTGGACAGGGTCTGAGGAGGTTCCCCAAAGAGAACACAAGGACCCCAACTTGCTCTCTACCATAATAGGTTTGTTGACTTGTCACAGAAAAAGAATTTTAGGACACATCAGTGAGAGAGAGAGAAGCAGGAAAGCAGGGCTTTAGGTTGAGGAGCAAAAGGAGACACGACTTTAATGACCAGAACAGCCCATTAATAAAAGGACAGGACTAGCTTTTACGGCTTTGCTGGGGTGGGCCAGGCGCTGCTATGTTGCCTTTAGATCTAAGTACAGCCTTAGGTTTTAAGGGATTTTCTCTCCGTGGGAGCAAATGCTGGAAAATCCTGGCGTTCCCCCCTGCTGTTGCAGTTCACCTGTGGCCCTTGCAATAAAAGTAGGGAATAAGGGGCACATTTTATACACTGAGGAAGAGATGGGTGAGCATTAATCATGCTAGGTCAATTTGACTGGATTAAGAGATGCTTAGCAGATTAGTATAACTCAGTTCTGGGTGTGTTTGTGGAGATGATTGGTACATAGGCCAGCAAAGCGAGGGGCGAAGACCTACCCTGGTTGTGGGTGGCACCAACCAATATGCTTGTATCCTGGATGGAATAAAAAGGGAAAGAGGGAAGTTTGCGCATTTTTAAGGGGTCCTAGTTATCTTGAGTGGGTGTGTCCTTTGCCACCATCACCTGTGGACATTGGTCTCATTTCTTCAGCCTTCCAATGCAAACTCATTCTGGTGACTCTCCATTGAGCTTCCAGGACCTAGAACCTCGGGCTGGTGCTGCATCCTTGATTCCTTGTGTTCTGCAGCTTCCCTCCTCCCAGGCTCAGCAGTTACTGGATCCTCCAGCTCTCCAGTGTGCAGACGGCCATTATGGACTCTCCTGCCTCTAATCCTGGGAGCCTACCTAATATATCCCCTTGCATAATTATGTATGTGTTTTCTATTAGTTCTGTTCTTCTAGAGAACCCTAACTAAAATGGCAAGATAGAGGAAAAAATGAGATGTCTCTTGAGTAAGACTCAAGGATTAAGGCTTGAGGATCCATGTCCCCTCTTCTGTGAGGGCACCTGTCCTGTTCCAAAGCCAAAACTATTTTCTTACACCAAAATTTTATCAACCTCGCCTAAACTCTTGCAGCAGCCCCTGCATTGCAGTGAGCAGGACTTCCAAGTATGACCTGGGTAGTTTATTCTGGATTGCCTGGAGAATGAGTTAGCTGTAGCTGCAGTTTCCCTCTTCTTGGGGAAAGGCTGCACCCAAACTCAGGTTCCAAGGGACCAATACCTTCTCCCCAGCAGTGGAGGCTGTGCCATTCTAGGGCGGCTGGCATTCCCAAACAACTGCAAACTATTGGCATGCCAAAGCCAAACACATGCTGCTCAGCAGCTTATATATGCCCCCTTGGATGAGACTGGTTCTTCACTCATGTATGTCCTGTATTAAGGGGGACTAGTAGGGACAGAGGTTACCTTACTGAGACAAAGCTGCTCTGGCCCTCCATTCACTTCTCCATAGGATGCGAGGAGGATGGAAGGTCTGTACCTTTTTTTTCCTAGCAGTTTGACCCTATACCATAAAGCGCATTCTTTAGCCCCTGCTATGTGGCTTCTTGGAATTCACCTGGAAGGGTGGTGCATGACAGCTACACCCCAGAGAAGACCCATCTTTTTTTTTTTTAATTTTGAAGAGAAAAAACAATGATACAGAATTTCAAAACAGGATAATAGATTAACAATGGTTAATATATTGCGTATTGTTATCTTCAAAGTAGTTGCTCAGATTACAAGATATAGGCATGAAAAATTGATCAAACAATATAAGCACAAACCATTCTTTTCAATGAACTAATAGAAATTAGTACTATAATTATCTTAGCTATCTTGTGTATCTATCTGTATATCTATTTTTTTTTCTTTTCCCTTCCTTCTTTTCTCCTTTCCCCTATCCCAGTTTTCTTTCCTTTTGAGCAGTTTCTTCCCCTTTCACAATATCTATTGTACCTTTTGGATCTTATTTACTCTTCTAGTTTCTTACACAGGGAGACAATACAATGTTTATACATGCAAGTCTGATTTATTTCACTTACGAGTATGGCCTCGAGTTGCATCCATTTACCTATAGAAGTCTCAAGTTTATCCTTTATAGCTGAATAGTACTCCGTTGTATTAAAATACCACATCTTTTTTATCCATTCCTTGGTTGATGGGCATTTGGGTTGTTTCCAAGATTTAGCTATTATAAATTGTGCTGCTATAAACATGGGTGCACATATATTGCTGTGGTATGATGTTTTTAATTCTTCTGGGAAAAGACCCAGAAGGGGGATAGCTGGGTTGAATGGGACCTCTAATCCTAGTTTTTTGAGGAATCTCCACACTGATTTCCACAGTGGTTGTACCAATCTACACTCTCACCAACAGTGGAGAAGGGTTCCTTTTTCCCCACAGCCCCTCCAGCATTTGTTATTGCTTGATTTCTTGATGATAGGCATGCTTTCTGGGGTGAGATGAAATCTCAGTGTTGTTTTAATTTGCATTTCTTGAATAACCAGTGATGTTGCACATTTTTTCATATATTTATTTGCCGTTTGTATTTCTTCATCTGAGAAGTGCGTATTCATCTCAGATGCCCAA
This sequence comes from Erethizon dorsatum, assembly GCA_028451465.1. Lineage (NCBI taxonomy): Eukaryota > Metazoa > Chordata > Mammalia > Rodentia > Erethizontidae > Erethizon > Erethizon dorsatum. The sequence continues at coordinate 109,031,830 of CM051825.1, forward strand.
TTTTGGATTGGGTCTTTGCATTTGGGGGGCCTGATTTTTTTTCAATTCTTTATATGTTCTAGATAGAAGTCCTTTGTCTGAGGGACAGTTGGCTAAAATTTTTCCCTACTCTGTGGGTTTTCTTTTCACTCTGTTGGTGATTTCTTTTGATGTGCAAAAGCTTTTTAATAAGATGAGATCCCAGTTGTTGATTCTTTGAAGTACTTCCCATGCAGTTTGGGTTTTGTTTATGAAGTCTCTGCCTACCCCATGTCTTCAAGATTTCTACCTACTTTGTGAGAAGACCCATCTTGATGCTGGTGGGATGCCAAGGTGAGCCACTTAGCACAAGAGCTTCCCTGCATCCATGTTGACTGCCAATTCATTCTTCATCCTGTGGCCAGAATGGGACTTTGTAAACAAACCTGATGTCTCACCCACTTTCTCCCCCAAACACAATTAAAACCCTTCAGTAGCTTCCCTTTGATCTAAAAATAAGCCAAAGTACCAAAATCTTTAATGTGACTTAATGAGACCCACATGACATGGCCCTTGTGTCTCCCCGCCCACATCTTCTGTTGCTCTTCCTTCTCTTGACTCCCACCAACGTCAGTCATTTATGCGTAGTAAACATTCTCTCCTTCTCTTGTGCACAACTGTGCCCTCTGGCTGAAATGCTTTGCTTTTACCTAACTCCAACTCCTAGTCATGTTCCCAACTGAGTTGAAAATTTACATTTACCTGTGTCATTATTTGGTTTCTGTTTTCCCCACTAGATTGTAAGGTGTATATGTCTCTTTTTGGTCACCAGTAGCCTAGTTTGTATTTGTAGTATCTGGTATAAAGTAGGCTCTTAATAATGTTAGTTGAACATATTTTTAGGTACACTCTGGAAAAGTCAGGACTGGGTACCAAATACTGCTATTGTATTTATATGAACTGTCTGGAAAAAGCAAATCTATTCAAACAGCAAGTGGATTAGCAATTGTCAGGGGTTGGGGGTGGGGACAGGAGTGGCTGTAACTGGCATAGGAGATTTTACTGAGGTGATGAAAATATTCTAAAACTGCACAACTCAGTTAATTTACTAAAGCTCATTTTATTTTTATTATTTTTTGTTTCTTTGTTTTTTGTTTTTTTGAGACACGGTCTCACTATGTAGTTCAGGCTGAACTTGAACTCACTATGTAGCCCTGGCTGGCCTTGAACTCACTGCAATACTCCTGCCTCAGCCTCCCAAGTGCTGGGGTTACAGATGTGCACCACCACACCCGGCCTAAAGCTCATTTTAAATGGGTGTATTTTAGGGTATATAAATGATATCTCAATAAAATTAATTTAAATTAATATAGTTATTACTGGAAATGTGAGCTTATCTTGTACTAAGTGTGTACATGTTTTTGGACTTTGTATTCTATACTATTCACCATATATACTTGCTCAATTACTGTTCATGGATATACAGTAAGTATTAAAACCTTAGTCTTCAGAATATATTTTCAGTGCCATGTGATTGTATACTTTTTGAGTAAGAAGAAACAGGTATGAGTTACATCCCTTGTGACACATACAAGCCAGCGAAATTAGGTTTAGGATTTCTAGGAAGGACATATGCTAGGAACCAAGTGTCCTTGATACGTAAGGATATTTGTAATTTGAGCTAGGAATTTTGTGACAGGATTCACTCTAATTTCAGGAATAAGGTGCAATGTTGAGGTAGGAAAGGTTTTAAAAGTAATCAATTTTTAGATTAATAAGTTTAGTACAAATGTCCCCAGAATCAAAAGCCTCAGGACCTGTCCAGCAGCTTTCTGGTCCTCATGAGCCCTCTGTGCGAACTTGTCTGTGTCTTAGTTATGAGTCAGTCCCCAGAGGCAGACCTGCTCTGAGGGCTGAGGACATTAGTGCAGGCAAGGATTTGGGAGGAAGCAGCAGTGAGGGATGGGGCGAAACGCCTAGCAGAGCAGTTCCAACAGTGGCTGTGGACTCAAGGCCTTTAGAATGAGCCGGAGAATTGTTCCTGCAGGGACTGGACCGCTGCTGAGCTGACTGCTGCCCCCTGTGGGTTATTGGTGCCCTGGTGTCACTGACTCTCCCTGTACTCCTGCAGGGCTTCCGGGACTCTGAAGAAAGCCCAGGCGCAAAAAGCCAGGTCTGGGACCTCCTGGGTAGGACTCGCCCTCATTCGCTGCTAAGCGGAAATCAGAGGTGACCCAGGCTGTGTTACTTGGGGCTGTCTGTTGAGCATTTTTCAAATGAGACTCTAGACAAATGGACACCGTTCCCAGTGTACTTTTATATAAAGGTTTTTTATTAGTGAAACATTTCATCGCATTAAGGGTAGAAGTAAAACAGGTCAGGAGTCACATAAAAGGAATCAACTGTACAAGCAGCATGAAGAGCACTCTGGTCAGTGTTCTTTCCTAGGCACGAGCAGTTCACTCCAGTCATCGTGCCCAGAGGGCCAACGATGAGGATCCCCTTTTGCAGAATTCATCTCTTAAGCAATTTAAATTAAAAACTAGCCTCCCTTAAGTAAAAAACCCCAATAGGGGTCAGTCGTGTAGTGCTTGTTCCACTTTGACCATTAGTGATCTTTCTAGAACAAAAAAGCCTGGAGTTAAAGGTGGCAAAGCCTATCTCCTGTCCTGTGCTCAAGTCCCAGTTTCCCCTGGCTGCCATTCTGTGATTGCTGACAATCCTGACAATCTGCGCATTTGGGCGACTCTCCAGGATAAAGTCTGCAAGAGAATGAACCTGAGGAACAGCTGGCTACTCTCAACCTAAAACCAAACAAGTGAACTCATTCTTCTTAACCAACTTGGAATTCTCACTACAGTGCATGGGCTTGCCACAGACTTCTCAGAAGGAAAATACCAAATGTGGTTTTCACCAATAAGTAAGAGTAATGATGTAAATATGGAATTAATATTTGGGTCTTCTTGCCTTTATGGGACTCAGTCTAAATGTGTACATGATTACCTGGCATCACTTAGAGCAGGGGTGGTGAACTTGTGGCACACGTGCTGCAGCGGGCTGTTTGTATCACTGAAAGCTCTGAAAGGTTCGCCATCACTGACTTGAGTATTTGAAAATCTCCTCACAGATGATTACATCCTGAAAATAGGACTGAGCCAATGCACATTCTCTGCCTGGCTTATCCATTATCTTGATGTGGACCAGTAAACACATAAGGAATAAGATATGCCAATTATCAAGTTAAATACTGATAAATCCTAGCCTAGGTATTTGGAATTATTGAAGGTCAAGTATTTTTTAATTTAGACATTTTGGCATATCTAAAAAGTTGGTATATCTAAAAAGTTTTCATCTTGATTTATAGGAAAGTTGAGAGTTTAATGCATTGCCCCTTCAAAAAGGAAAGCATAACACATTGCTTTGATATAGCAATAGGAAAACTGGGCATGTAAATTAAAGTGCCTTATTACCTCTGCACAGGGATAAGGAGCTATGTAAAGACATCCATAATTGTTTTTTTCACTGAAAATCAGGTTTTTTTTAAGTCTCTCAGAATGATCAAGTTGGGAAATTTTGTAAGCTCTTTGCCAGGTAACTCTGTAGGCTTTTCAGTTAAAAATCAGTGTGGAACTTTGAGAATCAAAGGATACGCCCTTAACTCTGGCTGAATTCTGAACTCTGTGACATAACAGTGGTTTCCTATTCTTTTGCCTTTGGTTACACTGCTTTAGATCTCAGGAGATTTTTCTTTAAAGTACTTTCTGTGCAGTACCTTAAACTCTCGCCATTCTGTCAGAAAAATGATTGTCACAGGAAGTGTAGGGCACATTTTTCTCAGTGACAGTGAACCACAAAATGCTGGAAAGAATTAAGTCTCAGGAAAGAACTTATTAAAACCATTTCATGGGCCGGTGATATAGCTCAGTGGCATAAGCGCCTGCCTGGCAAGTGCGAGGTCCTGAGTTTGACTCCCAGTACCCACATATAAAAAAAAAAAAAAAACATTTCAAAGTTACCAATACTGCCCCAGAAGAAATGTCTTTCTGCTCTAGACTTCCTGAAATGTGTGTGTAACTTGGGTTATAAATGAATGGATTTCCAATAGTCATAATTTTACAAATAACCACTCAATAGTACTGTATTAATACAAATCTTATTTAGCAGGGGTGACTGAGGGAAAATCGCTGATTACATTCTCCCAGAAAATCTTACATATCAGATAATTTCAACTAAAAAATAATAATTATCTACAAATGTCATAACTAGCATTTAGCTCTACTCTTTATGAAATGTCTGTACTTATCCTCACCAACATTATTTACACATTCTCTTGGTTCACACAAATACAATGTAAAAATCCTACCGCACTTATCATTGTCCACTCATGGATACCACCTCACTCAGTCCCTTCCCTGCTTGATTCCTACCCAGTATAAAAGTAGTCTGAAGACCAAGTTATTTTCCTGGGGAATTATGAACTGAAGATTAGCATGAAATGCAGTACATAATATTTTAAAAGAAGAAATCAGATGCATTTGAATCCTATATCAGTTAAGTTTACCATTTTACCCTGGATTCCAAACTGTTAACTTCTGTTTAGGGAGAGAAATGAGGAATACAACATAGAGTGGACATATGTACTTGGAGCACAAAACTGGGTGAATGACGCATACTGACTAAGGTTAGACCAAAGAGCATTAACAGGTGATGTGTGACACATTGACAGCAATGGTTATAAACTTCCATAGCCACCAGAACCCAGCCCCCCAAAAAAATTACTGTACAAGAGTTTATTAAATACTCGCTAGACGCATGAAGAAACAATCTCAGAAACCACATGAGTTTATGGAGCACAATGGCCAGACATGTCAGCCTGCCCGTTACTGTCTGGCCAGAACACTCCTCTCATCACCGGCTGGCGCTGCGTCTTCTTCCCTTTTAACACTTACAGAGCCTGTGAGGACATGGGCCCCCGTCATGGTCCGGGTCGGGACAGCTCACACATTGCTTCACTGAGTGGGGGCGATGGTTAAGTTCTTATGAGGGGTGCTCTTTCATCTGCTGTTCCCTGAGACACAGGAGAGAGAGGCAGCGAAGTTATGTCTCATCAGAAACTACTCCCCAGCTGTGAAAAGTCGTGAGTGGGTGTGGAGGAAGGCAGAGAGGGGAGCTCATAGGAAGGAGGTTCATCCCACTCACCTCTCCTCTCAGCCTGCTGCTGCTTACTCTTTCTTTAAGATCCAGACCTAACCTCAAGGAGGCCTTCTCCGGCCATTCCCACCCAATGCCAAGCAGAGCCCTCCTCTATGTTGGTCCAAACTTTAAATTTGTTATACTCCATTGAATTTGCCTCCTTCCTAATTTGAAACCTACCAAGAGGAGTAGCTCAGAGGTAACAGGTGCTCAATAATGCTTGTGGATAGATGAAGATGGTTGACTGTAGGAATGATAATTAACATTTCCAGGAGGTTTCATTTGTACTTAGTTTTTTTGTTTGTTTTGCAGTACAGGGTTGAACCTAGGTTCTTTGCATTGAGCTACATCCCCAGCCCTTTTTCTCTTTTCTATTTTGAGACAGAGTCTCATTAAGTCACCAAGTTGCCCCTGCTGGGCTCAAACTTGCATTCCTTCTGCCTCAGCCTTCCAGAGTGCTGGGATTTACAGATGTGGGCACCCACACCTGGCTTCACTTGTACTTAGGAAAATCTCAGTGGCTACACAAATTCAGACTGGAAGAGCCACAGGTAGAAATGGTAAAACAGTTTGCCTCATGGCTAAGGCAGGTTAAAGAGACTAGACAAGTTAAAAGGCATCATGGTAGAATGCAGAAGGTAGGATACATGAAGCTAATGTTATTCATATGGTTTCATTTCCTCCTTCACATTTGCTCAGACACTTAGTTTAGGAGGGAGCAGGAGGTCAAAAAAAGTTTGTTGTAAGGAGGGGAGCTGCTGAGCATGTAAGAAGGGTTTCTACAGAATCTTCAGACTCCTGGCCACACTAAGAGAGACCAGCGTAACTCTGCATTCCTCCAGGACAGTCACTGCCCCCATGCACCAGTCTCCTCTTTTGCAGTGGTGCCTAGAGCGCAGGATCTTCTGATTCCTTCTCAACAGGTCCCTGGGTGCCTTGCTCGGTAATATTGGTGCTATTTTATCATATTTAATAACAAAGTTTATTGAGCTCATACTGTACATTAACACTGGGCCAAACCCTTTATGTTTTCTACATCATAAAATCCTCACCAGAAACTCACAAGGGAGCCCCTACTCCATTTTTTGGATGGAGAAACAGGTATAGCTTCTGGAGTCACACAGCTGTGAAGGGGCAGAACACATTTGAACCCAGGCAGATGACAACAAAGCCCAGGTAGTCTGTTGTTACATATTCTTCCTCTTCTTTCAGGTTACTGTTTTTAAAGATGTGAAGGTAACTCCCACAGGATACATCCAGGGATTCCATTCCCACCGAGAAAACCTCAAATACTGGGAGGCGCTATTTTATCACCCTGCCTTCCTTGACACACCCTTCTTCGACAGCACCTTGCTTACCATTTGGTGCAGCAGTGATAGAACCATGAAATCACTGTGCCCCCATAAAATCCCAGAATCCATCCTAAAGAATCACCAGACAGTCCTTTAAAGAAGTAGCTGAGGAATTCCTCCAGGAAAGGAGAAGTTCCTCCTGCCATTACTCACCTCATCCATAGATCCCTGTCCTCGGCATGCAAGCCAGGTGAAAATAAAACCAAAGAACACACCCAGTGCCATGATGATGTAGGGTATATTAGTGACAATCAGAGTAGTGTTAATCACAGACTTAAGTCGACTCGCAGTCTCTTTATCAATGAGAACACTCTAGAGGAGCAAAAACACAGTGACTAAGTATCCAGCATATAACAGTTTTTTATATGTCTTTCAAATCATCAAGCATAATTTGATTATGCCCTCTTATTAGCAAGCTAGATATACTTAAAACCCATTTATAAATTAAACAGGGAATTTGTCATTATCTTTTCTACTGAAGACGTGTATTACTCAACACAGATTGGAAAAGAGGAAAAGGGTATTCAGAAATGCTGAGATCTTTTGTCTCAAAACAAAATCTAGCTCAGCATTACTTTCTTCCAGAAGTTTCCTCTGGCTGCCTTAGGACTAATGAAAGGTCTGTTCACTAAGCCTTCACCTCACTCTCTAGAACACCCCTCACTGTCTTGGCACCGTGCGGCAAAACTATCTGATTACTTGTTTGTCTCCCAGTGACTGCAAGGTCCTTGAATGCAAAACATCTCCATCACCTCCACATGGGGTATAGCACCAAGCATGCAGTATGCACTCAATTAATACTTATTGATTACATGAATTAATGAAACACTCACAAAGATGGTAAGTTGAAAGGATCATTTCTCTCTTGGTCCTATCTATAGTCATCAGGACCAGATGTCTCCAGAAAGTATTTGGTTAAGTTGCAGGCTAACCAGAATTCCAGAGAGGATTGCTTGCTAAGGAAACATACTAGAATAACACTTTTCAGTATGCAGGGCAGAGGTACTATCACCTAGTGTAATGGGTGAGGTATCTGAAGAGCTTAATTCCATAAAAATTATGGGCAACAATTCCGGGGTAATTTAGGCTTAATTTGCATCAGACTGAGTTAGGAGATCAAGTTCTGGGTAGTTCTTTCAATAACTGGCTAACACCCCTTTTGGTCAGAGTTTACTCATCCATAAAAAGTTGTGTTGGGACAGTAGTCTCCAAGGTCACTTCCAGGTCTTACATGTCATTTTTCTAGACAAGAGAATAATCAAGCTCATTTGAGGAAGCAGCAAAAGTACGAGGTTTCACTCCTTCCTTCCTGATTCAGTCTAGCCTTTAACAAAAAAAAAAACAAAGCAAAAGCTGGAGGTAGAAAGAACACTACTATGAATTTAAGCTTGCACAAAAGTCCTGCATTTAAAAAAAAAAAAAAAAGAGGGGCCGGTGAGATAGCTCAGCGGCTTAAGCGCCTGCCTGACAAGCGCGAGGGCCCGAGTTCGACTCCCGGAACCCACATACGAAAAAGGGGCCGGTGATATCGCTCAGCGGCACGGGCGCCTACTGGCGCGCGAGGTCCTGAGGTCGACCCCCCGGTACCCACAAAAAAAAAAAAAAAAAGAAGTCCTATTTTCATGCCCTTCCCCACAAACAATAACATGGGTGGTCCTGGAGCAATCCCTGTAAACACTGCCAGAATTTTCCTCTAGTTGGTAAATACTGCCTAAATTTTCCCTTTGAAACAATAAAGCCCCATCTTAGAATCGTAATCACAAAGCCTTCAAAAAGCATATAAGTGTGGCTACCAATATAATGCTAAGTGCAGGCGAAAAAAGACAAAACTCCATCTGTGGTATGATTTCAACTATGTAATTTGAACCTAAAAGAATTCCAGGAACGAACAAACATCTGAGGACAGCCGTACTTGTCCCTCAGAGATAGGCTTATCAGTGATTTACTTTGTAAATACTATACTTACCTTTTTTTCCCCCAAGAGCTCTATAAAAGGCACGAGTTTTACAAAACGTAAAGCATTAAAATTTTTTTTTTTAATATGCGGGTACTGGGAGTCGATCTCAGGACCTTGCGCTTGCCAGGCAGGTGCTTATGCTGCTGAGCTATATCACCGGCCCAAGCATTAAATTTTTAAAAAGTTATTATTGGAAAAAATTTTACAACACACTGAGTAAAGTAAAAAATTATTAAGTTGGCTTTAGATTATGTGAATAGTGACTTTTAATACTTTCTTGCTAATCTGTTACTAAACTTTCTACAAATAACGAGTACTTTTAGGAAACAGAAAAATAAAAACTTTTTAAAATGCTGTTGCTAATAACAGAAGTCTGCCAATCGAGCATTTATTGAAGGAGAAAATCTCGCATTTTTCTCCCTTCAAAACTGGGCAGAAGAGAGGAGGAAAATGGGGAAATACAACTACAGAGACTCTGATATGTAATTTAGAACAGAATTTATCACAGTTGTCTTAAACTGGCCAGGTTTCAAAGAAGGAGACAAAGCCAGGCTTAACTGAGTATCTGGCCGAGTGCTGGCTCTGCCCTGCTTCCACGGACCTTGACAATGCTTCACTTCACGTGCCTTTCGCTTCTCACATATCCAGCTCCCTAAAAGGGAGTTTTATCCAACTAATGTTCCCAAGAAGGAAACTTTCTTGCATTTTTCCAAATCAACTCCCACACATAGCAGGTTCATGTAATCATTTAAGAGAAAATTTCTGAGGACAAACAGTGCTTAAGAAATCATTTTCTGGAGAGGAAAAAAGATGGCGGATGAGTAAGAAGCACGCAGAGAAACTCTCTAAAAGTTGCCATTGGACTACGGGAATATAGTGACCGGGAGAGCGCAGGAGGGGGGCAGATGCCTCCCCGGGACCCAGAAAAGTTCTGAAGCGCAGCTTGGGATCCCCGGCACCAGTGAAGGGTACTTTTCAACAAAGAAGGAGCAGACCCCGTGCGCGCACCTTCTACCATCCCAGGAATCAGGGCGCGACAGAAGCTCAAAGCTGCGGACACACGGTGACTGCTGGTGCCCAGGGAGCCCCCACGGAGGATCGCGAGACAGCGGCAGGCCAGGGGAGCGGCGGAGAACTGCGCTGGCCGGCAGTGAGTGAGTGTCTCTCAGCCACAGCTGTCCCGCGCCAGAGAGCGACTGGCCGGGCGCCACTGTGGGGGATGCGGCGAAAATCAGAGCGGCTCGAAAACTGCTCTGGGAACTTGTGCTCTGGACAGGGCAGCGCGGCGCCTCTCAGCCCCACGAAAGTGCGCTGAGGGCGGCGGGTGAACAAGACTGGTCTCTCAGCCACACCTGTTCCGCGCCAGAGAGAGACTGGCCCGGCGCCATTGTGGGGGGTGCGGTGAAAATCAGCGGCGCGAAAGCAGTGCGCTGACAGCGGCGGGGAAGGAGACCGGTCTCCGCCTGAAAGTCCACGCTCTGCTCACCGCCCGCCAGAGGGCCGCTCTTGGCTCGCTGGGACGGACCTACACGGAACAGGACTCTGTCATCATACGGTTCCAGCCTACAGCAGAGTCAACACCTGGAACTGATTGTTTTTATTTTTTTTATTTATTTTTTATTTTTTTTTCTCTCTCATTAGTTTTTTGTTCTGCTGAAGGGGTTTTTATTTTTGTTTTTATTTTTGTTTTATTTTTTTTTTAATTTTTTTATTTTTTTCTTTTGTGGGGTTTTATTTCTGTTTTATCTGTTTGCTTTGTTGTTTTTGTCTTCATTTTTGTTTCTGTTTGTCTATTTGCTCTTTCCTTCATTATTCTCTCTGGCTTTTATATGAATGTAAACAGCGCCTCTAACCTCTTTGTGATTGTGGTTGTGATCTGTTCTTCCTTTTATCCTTTCCTTCTCTTTTTCCCACCAGTCCTCTGCACCAGTGTCCCAATGTTAGTGGGATCCCTCTTGGTCCTCTAACCTTACATCTAATTCCTTCCTCTTCTCACAATACTCTATTTCCTCCTTAACTCATTTTAAATTTAAACTCCTGAGGGGAAAAATTGACATACTAAGGACTTGTATACTGCATATAATTTTTCTGGTGTGTTTTAGATTTTGTTATATAACCACAACTCTACTTTATACAGCTAAAAGTGGTAAATAACTGGTTAGCTCAGTCTGTCATTTTCTAGGCTGTGTTTGATGCTTCAGTTACCATTATAGCCAAATGTAAAATAATTCTTCTAAACAGCTTTCCTTCCTGATATTTCATGATTGATATTGACTAAGGGACACAGAAAATACAGTGGCACAGTACCAAAGAATCAAGGACTGGGCCAAACAGGTAGCAACTTCTCACATCCAACGAATTGAAGAGGTAGGATCTGGCAGAAAGCTCAAAACCCAAAAGCAAGCTCCACTTGGAAGATACTGCAGAGAAGTAGTCATCTTCTAAGGATCTTGAACACTAGCAATAAAGTAACCTATCATAGGTAATTTACAAACATCACCCCAGGAATTAAAGAAAGAAAAGATGAGACGACACTTAAACAAGATGCAACCCCACACATCCAATTCACCAAAGGCAAACCTAGGGAGCAACGAGGTGGGACAATCCGAAAGCCACCCACCTGGCATATCTGAAGGGGTAACAACAAAACAATTGAATGAGGCTCTGGAAAAAATTAAAACAGAAATAATTTCACAGATAACTGCAGAGATAATGTCCACAATGAAGACTATGCTTAAGGACACTATAGCTGATACAGACAAAAAAATAGATGAGCTTAAGAAAAGTATAGAAACCATGAATGCTCAGCATAGGAAAGAAATGGAATCCATAAAGCAGATTCAAGCAGATTCCAAGAGAACAAAAATTCCATTGAAAGTATTTGTAGCAGATTAAGCCAATGTGAGGACAGGATCTCAGATATAGAAGACAGGCTTGCAATTAGTGATCATGAAAAGAAAGAATTCTTAAAAACAGCAAGGGACCATGAAAAAATCAATTCAGCAGCTGCTAGATGACTCAAAGATAAACAACTTAAGAATAATTGGAATAAATGAAAAAGCAGGAGATAGCATCAATGACATTAAAACCTTGTTCAAAGATATTATCAGGGAGAACTTTCCTGGAAGAGAAAAAGAATTTGACCCCCCAATAAGTGAAGCTTTTAGAACACCAACTAGACATGATCAAAAAAAAACTTCAGCCAGACATATCATAGTCAAGATCCCAGAAATTCAACAGAAGGGCAGAATCTTAAAAGCTGTTAGGGAGAAGAGACAAATCACCTATGAAGGAAAACCCATCAGAATCACAGCTGACTTTTCAGCACAAACCCTCAATTCAAGAAGAGCTTGGAATGACGTATTTCAAGCTCTAAAGGAAAATAATTTTCAACCCAGATTGATGTACCCCGCAAAACTATCTTTCAAAATTGATGGAGAAATATTATGTTGGTTTGAAAATTTGTTCTTCTTTTGATTTGTTTTGTTTTTTCTTCTCTTTAAAATAAAAAAAAATTGATGGAGAAATAAAATACTTTCATGACAAAGAACATCTAAGAAAATTTATGATCACCAAACCAGCACTCCAAAATGTTCTGAAAGACATTCTAGAAAGAGATAGGAACCCCAACAGAAGGAATCCACCAGGCAGGGCAGATAATTAAATAGCAGGAAAGGGGAAAAACAAAGAGTGGGAACCAACAACAGCAAAATATCATGACAAGTATAAGTCAATACATATCAGTTTTAACCATCAATGTTAACGGTCTCAATTCACCAATCAAAAGGCACAGACTGGCAAAATGGATCAAGAAGCAAGATCCAACAATATGCTGTATACAAGAAACACATTTAATTCAGAAAGAAATTCATAGACTGAAAGTCAAAGGATGGAAAACAATACTCCATGCAACAGGAACCCAGAAAAAAGCAGGGGTAGCTATTCTTTTTGCAGACAAAGTGAATTTCAAGCCAAGAATGATTCAGAGAGATAAAGACGGTCATTACATCCTTGTAAAGGGAACAATCCAAGAGGAGGAGATAACGATCATAAATATATATGCGTCAAATACCAATGCACCCAACTATATAAAACAAGTACTAAAGGACATGAAAAATCAAATAAGCACTAATACAATTATATTGGGAGATCTCAATACTCCACTGTCACAAAAAGACAGATCAGGGGCCGGTGAGATGGCTCAGCGGCTTAAGCGCCTGCCCGGCAAGCGTGAGGGCCCGAGTTTGACTCCCGGAACCCACATACGAAAAAGGGGCCGGTGATATCGCTCAGCGGCACGGGCGCCTGCTGGTGCTCGAGGTCCTGAGGTCAACCCCCCGGTACCCAAAAAAAAAAAAAAAAAAAAAAAAAGACAGATCAACTAGACAGAAAATCAATAATGAAATAATAGAACTGAACCAAACTTTGGAACAAATGGACTTAGTAGATGTCTACAGAGTGTTCCACCCCACAACATCAGAATACACATTCTTCTCAGCTGCACATGGGACGTTCTCCAAAATAGACCACATACTAGCTCATAAAACCTGCTTAAGTAAATGCAAAGGAATTGAAATTATCCCATGCATATTATCAGACCATAGTGCAATGAAATTGGAAATCAATGGCAAAAGAAATCACAAATACTCCCTAAACACATGGAAATTAAACAGTACGCTCCTGAACAACCAATGGGTTACCGATGAAATTAAAGAAGAAATTAGACAATTTCTACAACTGAATGATAATGACAGTACAACATACTGGAACTTATGGGATACAATGAAAGCAGTCCTAAGAGGGAAATTTATAGCATTAAATACTTATATTAGGAAAATAGAGCAAGCGCAAATAAACAACTTAATGGCGAACCTCGAACTTCTAGAAAAAGAAGAGCAGGTTAAGCCAGAAGCCCGTACAAGGGAGGAAATTACAAAGATCAGAGCAGAAATTAATGTATTGGAGACTAAAAAAACAATACAAAGAATCAATGAAGCAAAAAGTTGGTTCTTTGAAAGAATAAATAAGATTGACAAACCCTTATCCAACCTTATTAAAAAAAGAAAAGAAAAGAGTCAAATCCATGCAATTGAAAATGAAAAGAGTGATATCACGACGGACCCTGCAGAAATCCAGAAGATCATCTATACCTATTTTAAAAATCTATATTCTATTAAGATGGAAAATGCAGAAGAAATGGACAGATTCCTAGATTCGTATGAATTACCAAAGCTTAATCAAGAAGATTTAAAAATCCTAAATAAACCAATATCAACCAATGAAATTGAAGATGTAATTAAAAACCTCCCAACAAAGAAAAGCCCAGGCCCTGATGGATTCACTGCCGAATTCTACAAGAAATTTAGAGAAGACCTAACACCACTACTTCTCAAACTTTTTAATGAAATTGAAAGAGAAGCAATACTCCCAAATTCATTCCTGGAAGCAAGCATTACCCTGATACCAAAACCAGAGAAGGACCCAACTAAGAAAGAGAACTACAGGCCAATCTCCCTAATGAACATAGATGCAAAAATCCTTAATAAGATACTGGCAAACAGAATCCAACAAATCATCAAGAAGATTATACACCATGACCAAGTTGGATTCATCCCAGGGATGCAGGGATGGTTCAACATACGTAAATCAATAAATGTAATACACCATATTAACAGAACCAAAGACAAAAATCACATGATCATCTCAATAGATGCAGAAAAAGCTTTTGACAAAGTCCAGCACCTTTTCATGATAAAAACCCTACAGAAAATTGGAATAGACGGTCTTTATCTCAACCTGGTAAAAGCTATCTATGACAAACCAACAGCCAATATTATACTAAATGGCCAAAAACTGAAAGCCTTCCCTCTAAAATCAGGAACAAGACAAGGATGTCCACTGTCCCCACTCTTATTCAACATAGTTCTGGAAACTTTAGCCAGAGCAATTAGACAAGAGAAAGAAATAAAGGGAATAATGATTGGAAAGGAAGAAGTTAAATTATCATTATTTGCAGATGACATGATACTCTACACAGAAGACTCCAAAAACTCCACTAAAAAACTGCTAGATTTAATAACCAAATTCAGTAGTGTAGCTGAATACAAAGTCAATACTCAAAAGTCAATAGCCTTCCTGTACACAAATAACAAACTTACTGAAAGAGAAATTAGGGAAACAATACCTTTCACAATAACATCCAAAAAAATGAAATACGTCGGAATCAACCTCACAAAGGATGTAAAAGACCTCTACACTGAAAACTACAGTACTCTGAAAAAGGAGATTGAAGAGGATATCAGAAAATGGAAAGATATCCCTTGCTCCTGGACAGGAAGAACCAATATAGTGAAAATGGCCATACTTCCAAAATTGTTATACAGATTTAATGCAATTCCAATCAAAATTCCAAAAGCATATCTCACAGAATTAGAGAAAACAATCCTAAAATTCACTTGGAAGCAGAAGAGACCTAGAATAGCAAAGGCAATTCTGGGCAACAAAGGCAAGGCAGGGGGCATCACAATCCCCGACTTGAAATTATACTATAAAGCTACTGTGATAAAAACAGTGTGGTACTGACAAAAAAAACAGACCTGAAGATCAATGGAACAGATTAGAAGATGCTGAAACAACCCCAGACATACTAATCCACCTTATCTTTGACAAAGGTGCCAAACACATTCAGTGGAAGAAAGATAGCCTCTTTAATAAATGGTGCTGGAAAAACTGGCTCTACACATGCCGAAGATTAAAACTAGACCCATATCTTTCACCATGCACTAAACTAAATTCAAAATGGAACAGAGATCTAAATATTAAAACAGAAACATTAAATCTGCTGGAAGGTAGGAGAGGTAAATCCCTTGGAGACATTGGTGTAGGCAAAGACTTTATGAATAAAAACTCAACCGCACGGGAACTATCCCAAAGAATCAATAACTGGGATCTCATCTTATTAAAAAGCTTTTGCACAGCAAGAGAAACCACCAACAGAGTGAAAAGACAACCAACAACGTGGGAAAAAATGTTTGCCAGCTGTTCCTCAGACAAAGGATTACTATCGAGAACATATAAAGAACTCAAAAAAATCAGACCTCCCAAATTTAAAGACCCACTCCAAAAATGGGCATCTGAGATGAATACACATTTCTCAGATGAAGAAATACTAATGGCAAATAAATATACAAAAAAATGTGCAACATCACTAGTCATTCGAGAGATGCAAATTAAAACAACACTGAGATACCATCTCACCCCAGAAAGAATGGCTACTATAAAGAAATCAACTAATAACAAATGCTGGAGGGGCTGTGGGGAAAAAGGAACCCTTCTTCACTGTTGGTGGGAGTGTCGACTGGTACAGCCACTGTGGAAGTCAGTGTGGAGATTCCTCAAAAAACTAGGGTTGGAGGTCCCATTTGACCCAGCTATTCCCCTTCTGGGCATCTTCCCAGAAGAATTAAAAACATCTTACCACAGTGATATATGTGCACCCATGTTTATAGCAGCACAATTTGTAATAGCCAGATCTTGGAAACAACCCAAATGCCCATCAACTGAGGAATGGATAAGAAAGATATGGTATTTTTATACAATGGAGTACTATTCAGCCATAAAGAAGGATAAACTGGAGAGTTTTATAGGTAAATGCATGCAACTCGAGAAAATACTCATAAGTGAAATAAACCAGACGCACATGTGTAAGCATCGTATTGTCTCACTAGTATGAGAAACTGAAAGAGTAAATAAGATCCAAAATGTACAATAGACACGGTGAATCAAAAAGAAACTGGTCAATAAGAAAGAGAGACTGGAATGGGGAAAAGAAAGAAGGGAAAGGGAAAAAAAACTGTATATGTATATAAGATGGTTAAGATAGATACACTACCAGTTTTACTTAGTTCATTGAAGAGTAAGGTTTGAGCCAATAATGTTCGGACAATTGAATGCTAATGTCTGGTATCCTGAAGAACTAACTTAAAGATAATAATACGTAATGCATTGACCATTGTTACCCTCATATTATGTTGTTTTGAAAAAATTTGTTCTTTTTTTGATTTGTTTTGTTTTTTTCTTCTCTTTAAAATAAAAATAAGGGCCGGTGAGATGGCTCAGCGGCTTAAGCGCCTGCCCGGCAAGCACGAGGGCCCGAGTTCGACTCCTGGAACCCACATACGAAAAAGGGGCCGGTGATATCGCTCAGCGGCACGGGCGCCTGTTGGCGCGCGAGGTCCTGAGGTCGACCCCCCGGTACCCACAAAAAAAAAAATAAATAAATAAAATAAAAATAAAAAAAAAAAAGAAATCATTTTCTGGGGGCTGGTGAGACGGCTCAGTGGCGTAAGCGCCTGCCCGGCAAGCGCGAGGGCCCGAGTTCGACTCCCAGAACCCACATACGTAAAAGGGGCCGGTGATATCACTCAGTGGCACGGGCGCCTGCTGGCGCGCGAGGTCCTGAGGTCGACCCCCCGGTACCCACAAAAAAAAAAAAAAAAAAAGAAATCATTTTCTGGGCTGGTGATAGAGCTCAGCGGCATAAGCGCCTGCCTGGCAAGCGCGAGGTCCTGAGTTCGGCTCCCAGTACCCACATACAAAAAAAAAAGAAATCATTTTCTACCCTTCTTCCTATCTTACACTGCACACAGTTACAACAGTAGACATCATAATGGAAGCATTCCAAGTTTGAACAGCTACAACACACCTGTGGCTCCCTCCCATCCAGGACTTACCTCATTGAGATACATCACTGGGAAGACCATGGTTCTAATGTCTCCTGTTTCACTACAAAGACAAAGGATTACATGACTTTAGAGACATCCTCATCATGGTGGCACACTCACCTGGAGAGACATATTTAGATGAAAACTCCAATACACTTATTTCATTCAATTACCTGGAATTTCGGAAGGCTTCTTAGTTATCTTTGCAAACACATGTAAGTCAGAAGTTAGATTCCAGTGTGTCAGCCCCACAAGTCTAAGCGCTGCATGTATAGACAGTGTTTTACCAAAACAAAATTTCTTAAGGCAAACTCATCAAGTGACCTCTGTTTTCTAGAATCATCACAGGAAGACACACCTAGTGAAAAAATGCTTCTGCCACTGCTCAGGAAGTTTGTAACTCGGCCACTTAAGGACTGTCTTCCAAGAGCCATCTGAGTCCTTGCCATATATTATCTCTGTGCTGGTGCTTTAGGGACATCATTTTATTCAATTTTTACACCAGTCATATGCAGTAAATGTCATTACTGTCCCAGATTTACAGATGAGAAAATTACAACTCAGAGAGGTCAGGTAGTTTGGCCAGGATCACAAGTAAGTAGTGGATCCAGGGTAATAATTCCATTTTGGTTCCAAGGTTCCAGTTAACTACTAAATTATACTACCTCAGAAATACATACATGAGTCATAGAATGCTTCTTGCAAACCACATCTGCT
Source organism: Erethizon dorsatum (assembly GCA_028451465.1). NCBI lineage: Eukaryota > Metazoa > Chordata > Mammalia > Rodentia > Erethizontidae > Erethizon > Erethizon dorsatum. Next base: position 109,049,730 of record CM051825.1, read on the forward strand.
TCTCAGAACTCTGACATGTATGATTAAATTTGATGAATTCAACAGGGGAAGCAACTCAAGATTGATAGTATTGTTATGGGCAGATCTAAAATAGTCCCCCAAACTCGAGTTTGGAGGTGGAGCTTTTGGAAGGTGATTGGATTAAGGGGGTGCTATGCTCATCAGTGGATTAATGTGCTGTTAGGATTGGGGGTCCAGTTGGAGAAGGTGGGTCACTGGGGGCATGCCTTTGGAGGGAACAGCTCTCTCTCTCTGGCTCTTCCTGCTCTCTCTCCTTCCTGGATGCCATGGGTTGAGCAGTTTTCCTCTCTCATCCCCTTCCATATGCAATCTAGGCCTTGAAATCAGCCTACCATGGGCTGAACCCTCTAAAAATGTGGGGCAGAATAAACCTCTTATCCTTTAAATTGTGGATGTCAGGTATTCTTTTCCAGGGACTGAAAAGCTGACTCATACAGAATGTATAGGGTCCATCCTAGTTTTTCACTCATATTTTATCATAGCATTTTTTCATATCCCCCAAAATTTCCCACTGAAAAGGAGATTATACTTAGGAATTTGCATTGAAGAGTGTTTTATAGATGGAGTATGGGAGGCAGAGGCTTGACTCCAGGAGAGCTTGTGGCTGTCCCCCATTGGGAGCAGAATGGGTAGAAAGATTGCAGCCAGAGTCATGTGGGTGAGGGAAATGCCCAGTGGAGTGGATAAAAGCAGAATCTATCCATATAGCCTTATGAGATATGTGAGTTCCAGCAAGTTACTTAAGCTCTCTCTGCCTTGGTTTCCTCATCTGTAAAATGAAGATAATACAAAGCTGTAAGTTAATGCATGTAATGTGCTTAGAGCAATGCCTGATGCATGGAAGGTACCTAGTAAGTGTTCGATTAAATAAAATCAGCCAATTCTAAGACCGACCAAGACACCCATGAAAGCATGATCATGCCTCACTCCTGAAGGGCTGGGGTGAGCAGTTCGAAGTAGACTGTCTTCCTCCTGACACCAATCCCACTAGAAAGTCATGTAGCAAAACCAGTCTCTGCCTTTGTAGAAAGAAGCAAAACTTACATAAAATCATCTAACTTTTGGACATAAATGTTGATTTGGAACCTCTTCGCTGCTCTTAGGATAATTCCAGTCAACTGCAAATCAGAAATGAGAAGAAAATGTCAAGATTAAATAAAAAACAGAACACCATTTCTGTGGCTCTGATACCATGATGGCCATTATGTGTCTGACAGGCAGAGAGGTACAAGGGAAAACTGATCCCCAGAACAGAATGAGACATTGACCAGTGCAGTAAGATGAATGTGGGTCCTTGGGAATTCTGTTAAAATGCAGGTTCTGATTCAGTAGGTGCGTGGGGGGTGGAGGGTGTCAAGCCTGGGCATCTCTAACAAGTGCCCACTTTGCATAGAAAGCCCAAGAGGACTCCAACCTCAGGAGGAGAGCCCTCCAGAGCTGGACAGGCAGACAGTTGTCCAGAGCTCAGAGGAGGATGCGGTTCCTGTCAGGAATGGTGTCCAAGTCTAGGGTCACCAAATAGAGCCCAGGAAAAGCAGTTGCCGCACTTGTCTTCGCGAGCCCCACCTTTACGCTGAGGTATAGCGTTACGCTTACCCCTAGGTGACAGACTGACTGACTGATCTCTGATTTCTCCATTTAGATGCGATGAGTGTGGCTAAGAAGGAAATGAGCAGAGAATGCGGTGCTAAAAGAACATTTTTGCCTTTCTTTATTGTTCCATGGTGTTCAAAGTCCCAAAAATGAATATACCTGACCTGTAATTTAGCTTCTACCATAACAGACTCTCACGTGGTGAAGTGATATTCCTGCCATTTTAACATGGTTGTACTTGTTCTCTGTGAATTCAGGCCTGGTGCGTATGTGTTCTATACTTCTTAAACTGGTAATATCATATAATCGATTCTTTTTTTTTTATGTGGGTACCGGGAGTCAACCTCAGGACCTCACACTTACCAGCAAGCGCTTGTGCCACTGAGCGATATCACCGGCTCCATATAATTGATTCTTAAAGGTATTTGTAAAAAGAGGTTTGCTAAAAGTGACTGAAGCTGATATACGTACTTAAATTGCAGCCAAGATATTCCTGGCTTCCTGATCGTGTCCCAGTGAGAGGAAGACGTCTCTATTCAGGTCCAAAGCTGGCCACAGAAGACTGAGCAGGTTACCTGGCTCCAATCTCAGGTGTTTCCAATGACTGAATTTTCACTGTTGCTTTTTGTTTGTTTGTTTGCTTGTTGAAAGCAGGTTTGCTGGTGTTTCTGCCTTTTAGATCCACAGAATTCAGGTTTCTAATTCAGGGCTACAAGACTGTGCCTCTACTTGCACTGAGCTCCTTTTCCCCCACTTGACTATACACATGTGAAGAAGACGGTGTGTTTCTTAAGTGCTCAAGGATAAACCAGTGTGTACTGCAAATACAGAGTAAAACATGTGCTCGTTTTCCAGGAAGAAGGGTGTACTCACGGGATTAATGTCCACAAAAGTCTCATGATCCTCCTTATTTGGGTGCAAGCCTCGTATGGCAGAAATAAACCTCTCATCTGCTTGGTAGAAGTGTGGGAAAGACATAATAATGGGCGCACCTGCATTTGAAGGGAAATAGAAATTAATAATGCTGTTTTTAAAATCTGGGAAAAATGTAAAATTCTTCACCATAAACTTAGTTCCTATAGGGAAGTAAAAAGCCTTAGCTAAGTAAATATGGGGAGGTAGACAGCTGAAATATCTTTGTAGGCCCCCTACTTCAAGATTTATATTTTATTTTCTGCCATCTCATGTACCCACATTATTTATTTATTTTTTTTTGTGGGTACCGGGGGGTCAACCTCAGGACCTCGCGCGCCAGCAGGCGCCCGTGCCGCTGAGCGATATCACCGGCCCCTTTTTTGTATGTGGGTTCCAGGAGTCGAACTCGGGCCCTCGTGCTTGCCGGGCAGGCGCTTAAGCCACTGAGCCATCTCACCGGCCCCCTACCCACATTATTTTATTGACATTATATTTTGAAGTCCTGACTAAATTATTTCTTCTTCAATAAATGTTTCCTGAAACTAGTAAGTCTACATTCTTTATATACATTAATGCTCTATCAGCCCTATGAAATTAGAACTTTAATCCTCATTTTGCATTGGAAGAAGCTGAAGTTCACATAAGTTACATAATTTGTCCAGAGACGAGTAGCTGTCAGGTTAGGGAGGCAGCTAATCGAATGAAGCCGTCCCACCTCAAAGCACTCATTTCAATTACAATCCTCTACTTGCTAATGGAATTTTTTTTTCCTCTTAACCAAAGATGGACCTTGTTCTGGACGTGCTGATGCCAGAACTTTTTAAGAGTTTGCCTGGTTGTGCTGTATGCTTAGCCACTAACCAGATGAAGTTCTGTCCACATGAAGACTCAGGGTTTTTTCCCCCCTTTTCTATTCATTTTAAAAGCCAAATAGGAAAACATTATTAAAAGCAATCTATTCTAGATCTGAATATTGAAAATAAGAGAATGATCCAATCACGGCTAAAAGGGAAATATATTTTTGGAGAAATTAGCCTATTGGCAAATAATTTAAACTTGTTTACACATCCACCAGCCCACGGCTCAAGGTACACATCTTCTCTCACACGCACAGCATTTTGCTCTTTACTGCTAAACAGTTCCACAAAACCATAATTTCCTTTTCTGTGAACTACAGTGACTTTTAAAATATATATTTAAATATCTATTGAGGGTCTGATAAGAGTCAGACACTGTCCCAATTATGCTATATACATTATTTCTAACCCTCCTGCAACCTTCCAAGAAGTTATAATTGCCCCCATTTTGTTGATGTGAAAACTGCCATGTGGAACCCTTCTTAACCAATGTGTCCAACTGGCTAACAAACAGAATGGGTAGGACTCAAACCCCAAGCTGCCTGACTCCAGAGCACTCTCTCTAACTATCTAAAATGTTCCCTGGAGAACTGGAAACGATTGAGGATAACCCTCAATTTTTCAGCCCAAATTTGGGGATACATAAGAAGAAAGAGGAAAAGGACTTCAGCCAGAAGTCCAAGTGTTGCAAAGTAGAATCTTTCTGTTGGCTCTGGCATCAACTTCTCAAGGAAAAAGAATATTGCCAAAACAGGAAAAAAAAAAAAATGTGTCTACATTCATGCCTTAACCTGGGTGGAGAGGGAGGGATGGCTCCCATTCCCTGTTAGCCTTCACTTCTAGGCAAGGGGTACCGTGTTCCCGTGTGCCCAGCCTTCACACACCTAGACAGCATCCTCACGGGAATCATTGGCAACACTTGCTAAATGTATAGATTCTGGGGACTAGGATATATATATATATTTATTTATTTATTTATTTATTTATTTATTTTATATATATTTATATATATATATTTTTTTAATGTGGGTACTGGGAGTCGAACTCAGGACCTCGCACTTGCCAGCAGGCGCCTGTACCGCTAAGAGATATCACCGGCCCTTTTTTTCCTTTATGTGGGTACCGGGAGTTGAACTCAGGCCTTCGCGCTTGCCAGGCAGGTGCTTATGCCGCTGAGCTATCTCACCGGCCCCTAGGACATATATTTTTAATAGATCTCCAGATAATTCTGATGTAGGGCCAGGTTTGGGGGCCACTGCCTTGTCAGACAAGAATAAGGAGGTCTGTTGACCTCAGACTTATCCTGAAAAGAGATTTTATTGGTGTTTTTTGTGGGGGAGGGGTGAAACAGGGTGTTACTATGTAGTCCATGCTGGCCTTGAACTCACTATGCAGCCCAGGCTGGCCTTGAACTTAAAGCTTCCCGAGTACTGGGATTACAGGCATGGACCACCATGCACAGCTCTGAAAGGAGATTTTTTTCTTTTTTTTTGGTACTGGGAGTCGAAATCAGGACCTCGTGCTTGCCAGGCAGGTGCTTGTGCTGCTGAGCTGTATCACCGGCCCGTGAAAGGAGATTTTAAAGCCAATTGCACATTACTTTATTCAGGAGAAAGGGGTTACAAACAGAGAAGTTTCTCCAGGGAAACTTTACAGAGGAATTACACCCTAAAAGGGGAACCAGTACAAATACAAGAAGACTCTGAGTCCTAGCAAAGATTTTCTGAGAAGTAATGGTTTTATAAAAAGCATATTCCCTCTCTGAGCCTTGGTTTCTACAATTATAAAATGAAGACACTGAACATCAACATAGTAGGCTATCATGAATAATTCTGCAACATATGACTGGTAAAACTAGTCTTCAAAGAGATACATTGTCAGCGGTCTCACTGATAATTCTGCCTCATTCACAAAGAGGAACAGAGAGCTCAGACATTAAGAAATGCTGGGAAATTTGTGGTCAGGGTTTAAAATTGAGAATCTTTGCCAAAATAGGTACTTTCTTATAATCAAGTTGTCTAGTGTCTCTTTCAGCATTGTTTCAGCATTAAAGCAGTTAATGCTTTAATGTCTTAAGAGCAGCGCAGTAAATATAAGCCATTATTATAAGTAAGGCTCCTAAACTACTGCTCAGAGAAATGACCACATGGCATTCTAAAAATAGAGCATCACAGAAAACCAATAATTTTTTTAATCATTCCATAGCCACGTAAGAAAACATACTTCTGAGAGGTCACAAGCGTTCTTTATATTGCCTGCCACCCCGTCCTTCCTTGCACACCAAGCTTTCCACATCCTGCACGGCCCTCGTCACAGTCCCTCTCTCTGGTTCTTACCATTCTTGCAGACGCTGACATTCAGCACTCCGGAGCCCAGGCAGTTGCCTTTGGGGAGACAGAAGCCAGCATTTTCCGAGGTATTGGCTAATATTTCTGCAGGTACCTTATACCGAAAGGCAGGCAGCCCCTCTATACTCTCATAGTCACTGAAAGTTATATACACAGACCTGTCAGGATGTGAGAAGAAAAAGTCAGTGTGGACTGCAGGCAGCATGGTCCGCCCGAGTCAGTTAGCAACAGGTGTCAGGCACAACACGGCTAGAGACTTGTGGGGTTTAAGTAGAAAATGAGGATGCAAAAAAATGCTTGGAACAAGCTCCGCCAACTCAGTGTGTGACAAAGCAGATGATCTGTAATGAGAGATGTTTCAGAGGTGGCAACTATGCTAACGTGAACGAGGCCAAGAGAAAACAATGTGTGCTGGAAAATTAAGACAGTAACGTGTAAGTCAGGTGTAGTGGTGTACACCTGTAATGCTAGCTATTTGGGAGGCTGAGGCAGGAGGATGGCTTGGGCCTGGGAGTTTGAGGCCAGCTTGGACAACACAGACCCTATCAATCAGTTAATTAGTAGGACCCAAGTGTTATCTTAAATTTCCTTTAAGAGTTCATCTTTATAATTCTAAATGCTGATTTATACAGACTAAATAAATCCACTAAGACTAATAATAAAAGCAGTTCTCACCAATTACATATATATATATATATATATATATATATATATATATATATATATATATATATGTTTGGCCCTGGTCTGAAGAGTCTGTAAATACTGACTCATTTAGAATGGAGATACTACATTAAAAAATGAATAAATGAAAAGAGTCCTGTCAACCAGCATGGACTCAGGCCATGGTGGGGAGCAGAAGCGCAGAGCAGAGAAGAAGGGGAAGGCACCAGGGCTCAACCCAGTAGAGTCTTGAGGACTTGAAAGAGCCCCACTGGACGGGTTTCTGACTGGAATATCCACACCCTGCACCACATAACAATTCAGGCAACGATGGGCCACATACATAATGGACCGACGAGGTATCACCTAGTGATGTCATAGCCCTCTTCACTGTGTACGTACGGTCTGTGATGTTCATACCTACCGATGCATTTCTCAGACCGTGTCCCTGTCATTAAATGACACATACCTGTACTGTGATACCCATGTCCCCAAATAAAAGGTTTCTATGTCTTCCCCAGTTTGTTTCTTTCCCCACATGTTTGGGGTCAACATTATCCTGCCTTTGGTCTTTACTGAGTTTCAGGTGCAGTTCCACATTTTTAACACTGTCCCCTTACATTTGCACAGCACTGGATAGAAAGAGCACTTTCCTGTACACTGCTTCGTGGATCTTTCAACTCTTCACTTGAAGAGGGAGCGGGAAGAGGGTCAGCTTCCTTGGCTTCACTTCTTCTCCCTGCCTCTCTGTCTCTGTGTCTCTGTGTCTCTCTCTGTCTCTCTCTGTCTCTCTCTCTTTCTCTCTCTCAGAAGTACTGGGGATTGAACCCACAGGTCCCCCACTTTTATTACACATCCCCAGCCCTTTTTATTTTTCGTTTTGAGACAAGGTCTCACCAGGTTACCAGGCTGGCCGCCTCCTCCCGAGTAGCTGGGATGACAGGCGTGCACCACCGTGCAGGGCTTTTCGGTGTATGAAGCGGAGTGCAGATGCATCTCTCACAGGGCTGTGACTGATATGGGAGTTGCCTTCCACTGTACATTCTACCCACAACATTTATTAAGGAAATACTTCAGCCAAATGGAAAATATAACAAACAAAACTGACACTTGCTATATAATGCTCTTGGTTCCATCCTTCTCTGCCTGCCCTGAGGAAATTGCTTTTGGGAATGTGGGGTTTCTCATCCCAGGCAGCTCCTTATACTTTTACTGATGTGTGTGTTCACTAACAATACGTGTCATTATTTGTGATTTTAAAATGCTACAAACAGTATACAATATTCTCTTTCTGTGATTTATGTCTTCAACATATTCCGAAGTTTTATTGCATTAAAATATATAGCTCTGGTTCTTTTAAATCTTATATAATATTCCGTCACATGACTACATCATAATTTACTTATTCTCTCTCTCCCCTCTTCTTTCTGTCTGTCTCTGTCTCTCTCTCTCTCTCTCTCTTTTATTCAGGCTGGCCTAGAAGCCCAGGCTGACCTAGAACTTGAGCCCAAAGGCACTCTAACACTGAGCTAAGTCCCAGCCCTTTTCTATTTTTTAGAGACAGGGTCTCACTAAGTTGGCCAAACTGGCCTCGAACTTGTGATCCTCCTGTCTCAGCCTCCCAAATAGCTGGAATTACAGTCATGCACCACCACGCCTGCCTATATTCTCCTTCTTTTATATAAGCATAAGCTGATTCTGGTTTTTCACTATGACCAACCAAGGTACATGTCTGTCTGTGTCTCCATGAGTGTATATAGAAGCATTCCTATCCAGGAACCTACCTTGGAGAGAACTGTACAATCACAACTTTGCACCTCTGCAGCTTCACTGAACTTTCCCAGGCGCCTCCAAAGCCCTCCGACCACCCAAAGTATTTCCTCTGTGCCAAATCTGTAAAACCCGCCTCCAGCCCTCTGTGTGCTCCTGTTAAACGCTGTCCGGACATAGAGCTCCTCTTCCTCCTCCAGTCTCCCCACAGGTATTTACTATCCAGGGGTCTAAAAAGGCCTAAGTGGGGCCCAGTGAGTGGGGACAGGGTAGGGGGACCCAGTCTTATTTCTGAGGGGAGCCACAGTGCCTGGTGCCTGAATAAACACAAGAGGGGAAAAGATCCAGTGTCACCAATTTCTGGCATGGCTGCTGGGTAGGCAATGTGACTGTGAGAGGCAGGATCCCCTGGGGGAAGCATAATGATACTCAGCAGGGTCTAAGGCGACTAGGTCCCTCTGCCCGCCTCACAGGAGTGGGTGGGCAGGAAGACAGGGCTGCAGCTGGACCCCTAGTCCATGCAGTGTGAGATGAAGGCGGAAGAGGAGGCCTTCTCATGGGAGAAGTCGCATGGTCACCAAAGGAGGGAGGTGAGGTCACATGGCAAGGGGGTGACAGCTAAGCAAGTGTCATGCGCTCTGGAACATGGAAAGTCGCATTCATTCATCCTGCAGGGCAGGGGTCAGAGGCCTGGAAGAAGGCCGACTCAGAGTTCACCCTTGACGAGAGCGCATCGCACCAACTCCGAGCCAGTGCTTCGTATCCTGCATTGTGGACAGTAACTCACCTGGCCTCATAACAAACCCAAAGGCAGGTAAGAGTTTCTAATCTTATCATACGAACGCGGAAGATGAGGCACCCAGTAGTTAAAAAATTGTCCATGGTCACACGGCTGCTAAGTGGTGGGGCTGAGCCAAACCAGCACAGAGAGCCGGGGTTGCCCTCAAGCGCCTCAGCGTCTGTCACTGCTAGCGGAACAGCCGCGCCTAGTGAGCATGTTCATGACCGCAGAGTCTGGTGGTCTTGTGGCCACCGACGTTTTTTAAAAAGAATGCATTCTTATAGTTCTTACCTGCAGAAGTCAGATGGGAAGACATAAAGGACTTCATCTTTGGTTATTAGTGGGTGAAAAGAATCTCCATCTGTCCCATTAATCATGTTGCATTTGTCTGCTGCCCACCAGTCAAGTGACCTATAATTGAGAAAGGCAAGGAAAAGTAAAGATCAAGTTGGACTTTATGTTCCCTTAAATAGTGTGAGGACTTTTTGGGATGTGACTGGAGCTGGCCACCCACGGCACCTTATTCATAACAGGCACATGAGTGCTAGGGATTATACAAGGGGGAGAAAAAGGAGGGCCCTGGCCCCAAGTCAGTCTTTTTTTTTTTTTTTTTTTTTTTTAACAATACTGGGGATTGTACATCCCAGGCCCCTCCTCACACACATGCACCTTTTTTTTTTTTTTTTTTTTAAGACAGGATCTTGCCAAGTTGCTAAGTTACCCAGGCTGGGCTTGAACTTGTGATCCTCCTGCCTCAGCCTCCCAGTGTGCTGGGATTAAAAGTGTGCGCTACCACATCTGGCTCCAAATCAATTTTGATAAAGGTTAACAGCCCAGAAACTCTACTTTCTTCCTCCAAAAATTGTGTCCTACCTAGAGGTCTACAAATATTGACTGACTTAACGCAATAAGCCAATTTAGCAATAATACCCTCCTTGTCCGTAGCCAGGCCACAGACAGGCACGCTGGTGGACATATCTAGCTCTTACGTTCACAAAGACTGTTAACTTAGCCTACACTCTGAACATCCCTCTTCCAAAAATAATGGAGGACTTTTCTTGGAAAACAAGAAAATTCAATATACTGAATTGACTTCATGCTCACCAAAAGCACAATTGAGATAGCATGTCTTTAAAAACTGGTCTTTAAAATGATGGGAGATTCAATGGACTAAATGTCTATGTCACTGTTCTCACATTGGGTCCAAACCCACAAGGAGATGGCAACGGAGAGTGAGCACTTCGGGAGGTGACTAGGTCATGAGATTGGAGCCCTGACAAGTGAGATTAGTGTCCTCGCAAGAGAACCAGCGCCCCACTCACCCCCGCCACCACGTGAAGGTTCAGTAGGAAGACAGCGCCTGCGAGGCCTCAGGCACCAGACCCGCCAGTGCCTTCATCATGGATTCCCCTGCATCCAGAACTGTTAGAAATTAATTTCTATTTTTTATAAACTCCTCTATGATAATTTGTTGTAGGAGTTTGAAAGGACTAAAACAGTACAAAATGCAAAAGAAAGGAAAAGTTAGGCAATAAATAGTAATTCTCCAATTTTTTTTAAATTGCACTGGGGACTAAACTAAGTGCTAACTTAGTGACTCAGCAAGCTCCTATCTCAAAATAAAAAATAAATCCTGGTGTGATGGCACACGCCTGCAATCCCAGCCCTCGGCCAGCCTGGGCTGCATAGTGAGTTTAAGGATAGCCTGAACTACAGAGCAAGATAACAAAAGTAAATAAAAACAGTTAAAGATGTAGCTCAGTACGAAGGCCCTGGGTTCAATCCCCAGTGCTGGGGAAAAACAGTTAAAAATAATGAGAAATAAAAAAAGGAGGAGGAAGAAAAAGGGGGAGGAAGAAGAAGAGAAAAGAATGAAACAAGAGTTGGAAGATACCAAAATGGAAAACTTAAGAAATCCCAGAAAGAAAAAATATAGGGATGAAACTCTAAATTGTACATAGTTGAAAACAGAACTGATGAATTGGAAGATAATGGTAAGGAATTTACATAAACATAAGCTTAGAAAAATTAAAGATCAAAGGATCAAGACTCAGAGACTGGCCTGAGAGGCTCCAACAAATGTTTCAGAGGAATACAGGGAATGGGGGAGGGAGACCGGGGTGAGTACCAGAGAAGCAGTAATTGAGGAGGTAACTGCTGAAAGTTTTCCAAAATTTCAGAAAAACACAAGCCCATGGATTAAAAGCATGTCCCAAGAGCCAAAGAGGCTAAATACATTCAAGTCTGGATATGTTGTCACCGTAGGAGATCAAGGGAAAAGATAAATGCCAAAAGTCAATGGAGTAATTTCATCAAAGCTTTGAATTGTCACCTTAGAATTCGGTAACCGGCTAAAACTACTCGAAACCGAGAGAGAAATATTAAAATCCTGCAGACTCGGTGAGGTGACCCTCCCCATCCTCACGCAAGAGTGGGGCCGGGCTTGGCAGTCCAGGAGGCCGGTCCTGCCGTGACACCACAGCGCTCTGCCAGGCAGCCACTCGGCTGTGCAGACAGCGACGCCTAAACCCGCGCGGCGGGGTGGCCCCGGACTGAAAATCCCCGCACCAACAGATAATCTTCAGCAAGGAGAAATGTCAACCCAGGAGGAAGACCTGAAAGAAGATTTTATTAATTAATAAAATATAGGGTGTAGAGCACTTGGCTGGCACAGCAGAGCCCTGGGTTCAATCCCAAACGCACCCGCACACACACAAAAAGTGGGTGTGGTGGCGCAGACTCTATAATCCCAGTCCTCGGGAGGCTGAGGCGGGAGGATTGTGAGTCTGAGGCCAACTGGAGTACATAGTTAAGTCCTGATTGGGCAATTTAGACCGCCTCAAAATTTAAATTAAATGAATGAATGAATGAATAAAAAAGAAAGACTGGGGATGTAACTCACTGCAAAGGCCCTAGGTTCAATCCCTAGTACCACAAAAACAAATAAATACCTAAATTTAAAAATTAAAAATGGGGCTGGTGAGATGGCTCAGTGGCGTAAGCACCTGCCTGGCAAGCGCGAGGGCCCGAGTTCGACTCCCAGAACCCACATACGAAAAAGGGGCCGGTGATATCGCTCAGCGGCACAGGTGCCTGCTGGCACGTGAGGTCCTGAGGTCGACCCCCGGTACCCACAAAAAAAAAATAAAAAATAAAAATAAATAAATAAATAAAAATTAAAAATGAACAAAATATGTTGTTAAATTTAATTTACTCTAAAAATAATGAATTTTAGGATACCAGGAGCTTGAAGAAGTGGGGAAGGAGAAGTAAAAAGAATGAAGATGTATTATGTACATGTACCAACTCCCCACAATGAATGTAATCATTATGTACTACAAACATGTACTAATAAAAATAAAAATTAAAAACATAATTGCAAAAACAATGATTTTGATTTATTGCAAGCTGCCTTTTTAGAAGTAGTTGGTAAGGCTGGATAGAAGAAATAAAAGACAGTAGAAACGAAACAAGGAAATCATAACTAAAAATGATACTTTTAAGAAGTCTGCAACTTCCAGGACCCAGTCAAAGTCACCCATGATGATCCACATCAGCATTCCTTTGATGAATTTAGACTCCATCCCTTCCAGACCCATCATACCCAAAATTGCTCAGGAATACTAAAAGTCCACATATTGGCTTAATTGAGAAAGTAAGGAACAGGAGCTTGATCCTAAGACAAAGGAGCAGGTTGAGAGACTCCAAAGAATGTTTAGAGGACACTTCCGGGATGATGGCGGAGCAGTAAGCAGCAAGATTTGGAATCCAGACACTGGAAAATAACAATTTAGGGAAGAAAAGGAGGAGGGAGGTAGATCCCTGGGAACCAGGAAGGATCCGACAGGAAAATTGGGGCCTAGAGAGAAACTGAAGAGACAGAACACGATACAGAAAAAGGAAGGGTCGATCTATACATTTTCTCTGACTCCTGGCTTGTGGCATGAGGAAGGAAGATCGAATCTACACAGACCCAGTAAAAGCAGGGGACTCCAGAGGTCTTCAGAGAGAAACACACCAAGGGAATGGAGCTATTGTGTGCTATAACAGCTGGTGAGTGACTCCAGTCCAAGCACCTGCCATATCCCCTGGAGACAGTGCTTGGTCAGATGCTGTTCTAGGGAGGGGCCAAATGAACCTGGACTCAGAGCAGCCAAGGGCTGGCTTCATCTCAGGGCTCCCAGTGTTAAACTCCCACAGTGACTGGGTGAGGGACATTTACGGGAGATGCCCAGGATCAGGGAGCCATGGTCAGGCCGGCAAGAGACCCCAGAGTGTTATAATCTAAATGACTCAGGCCACACCCTCATGACCAGAGCCGGGTTCAGCCTGAATTTCACTGGGTTTGAAAGTCCCAGAAGCAGTCCCCTGCCCTAATCCTACTGCCAGCTCACTAGTGATTATCCAACATGGATCTGGGCTCTGACTGTCTCCTTCGTCTACCAGTGAGAGCAGGGACACGTCTTGAATTGGACAGTGCCACAAAACTGTAGACCCCATAAGATAATCATAGGCTCAAAAACACAGAGAAATTTGTGGTTTTTCCTTTTAGTTTTGTTGTTGTTGTTGTTGTTCATTTGGGTGGTTTTGTTTTCATTGTTTTTCTTTTTTTCTTTTTTTTTTCTTTTTTCTTTTTTGTACCAGGAATTGCACTCAGGCCCTCATGCTTGCCAGGCAGGTGCTGCATCACTGAGCTACATCCCCAGCTGTTTTTTTTTTTGTGTGTGTGTGAGAGGATTATTTTTAATAGTTTTGTTTTGTTTTATTTTTGTTTTTTGTTTTTTTTCTTCTTTCCTTTCTTCCTGTCTTCTTCACCAATTTCCTGGGGCTTGTGTAATCTTCCTTTGTCCTTCAGTCTTGCTTCTAATCTCTTCCTTTATTCCTCTGTTTTTTCTTCTCCTCCATTTAAATTTTTTTCCCCTTAATTACTTCTCTTGTATTTTTCCTCTCAATATAATTTCTTTTTTTCTCCCTCATTTCCTTTTATCCTCTATTTCTTGCCCGTTTTTTGTCCTACCTTTACCCAATTCTATTGACACAAGTTTAAATATTGCAAGGTGTCTCTTATATGAAAAACTCAATAGATGATAGATAGATAGATAGATAGATAGATAGATAGATAGATAGATAGATAGATAGATAGAAAGTATGAAATAAAAGATAATAGAAAAAAAAGGCAAAAAAAGGTATTGTAATCCACCATGGACAATGTATCTAAAAGTGTTCCTTGACTTGGTACAACTGTCTTACATGTTTTATATGTTCTTTGGCCTATTAGTCTGCTTTTCAATCTATAACAGAGTCCACCAAAAAATGAATACATCAGGGAAAGAAAACTTGTATAAATATTTTAATACTAAATTTATTGAGACATCATGAGATTAGTACATTACCTTTGGCCTCTATAATTACAAGAGGTGCTCATGTACCATTAGTTTCCAGACATTTATTAGTATGGCAAACTGCTGAAGTGTGTATACATTTTTTTGGTGGACTCTGTATAGGGCAATTAGCTTTATAAGGTCTTATAAGATAAATACATGAATCTGATGTTGGAAAATTAAAAGGGGATTGGACGGAAGGGGAGAAAAAAGAATTAAAATGTGTTATGTACATGTACTGAATCCCTACAGTGAATGCAATCATTATGTACTGTAAACATTTACTAAGTTAAAAAAAATTTTTTTTAATTACAAAAAAAAAAAAAAGCTTCCATACTTGTAGAATGGCCTACTACCCTTCCAGGGGATGAGTCACCTACTCTCTGGTTTCCACCCCTCCAAGAGAAGCATAAATGTTCCCTGTTCTGAGACAAGAGGTAAGGGTGTGCCAAGTGGGCTGGGGAAGTAGGCATGAGCTGTTAATTATAAAATCCCAGGACGCATACGCAGAACAGCTCCCAAAGCCCTGCACGCGGACTTCCCATGAGAACTGGATCAGGTTTTGGTAGGATGGCCTAGAACTAACATCAGCCTAAGGAGCAGGTGATACAAAAGGACAATGGACACTGAGCTCTCTGCTACTGTGTTCTCTCGAAGTGGGGCATACTCACGCTATAGGGTGCACTTTTTTTCCTACTTTCACTTGGTCCAAATTTGCTCAGTAGAATCTGTTTCTTTTCCTACATTTAATAAATGTGAAATCTTGCTACCCTTTGCACTTACATTGATGAGTTCTTTGCTCAGTACAGAAAGAACCTGGAAACCACCTCTAGAAGGAGAGTCCAGCACCCCAAACCCGGTAACAGTTCCAGGAAATAATGCATCTCATTTCTCTGAGTACCCTCACTCCACTTTTGAGCGAGTCCTAAAATCTCTGCCTAATAAACTCTTCCCATGCCTCTTACTTATGCATCCTGAAAATTCTTTTTCTGCAACAGGAGTCAGTGAACCTACAAACTTTTCTACAAAAGGATAGGTCAGTTTCCTTATTTCAGCCTCAGGGACCTTGAAGACTCAGCCTGGTGACAGTTGATAAATTATATTATTAAAATAAAAAAATGTTTTCAAAATGCTATAATACTAAACTTGAATGTATTTCATCTTTACAGAAAAATGCATTAACAAGCTACAACCATGAAATAAAATTAAAAAGACATCTGGGCAGGGTGTGGTAGTACACACCTGTAATCCCAGAACTTATGGGGCTGAGGCAGGAAGATCACCTTGAGTTCGAGGCCAGCATGGGCTACAAAATGAGTTCAAGGCCAGCCTGAACTACACAGTAAGATCCTGTCTCAAAAAAAAGAGAGATCTGGAATCCTCCCTCTTTCCCCAAACACATGAGACTTCAAGGGCTTGTAACTGCCTGGCCATGATAAGCCTACAAATCATTAATATTTAATTTGCACAGTATATTACCCCACCTTTACTTACACAATAATAAAAGAATATTTACATATTTATACATTTTCATCTAAGAAGTAAATGCTAAATTTTCTTAATGTATATTAGTTTAAATGAAAAACAACAAAAATTACACCGATAAACCATTAGACTTACGTTTTTCCGTTCCACTCCACAATCTTTGTAAAGTTAAGATAACTGTCTTCTCCAGTTAAGAAAACATAATCTCCATCATTAGTCCCATTTTTCTGAAAATGAATGAATATGATAATTTAAAGTAACTATAGTGGTTAATTTTGTCACCTTCTCTAGGTAGGGTGCCCAGCCGCTTGGTCAAACACCAGTCTAGGAGTTGTTATGAAGGTGTTTAGTAGATGTAATAAATACCTACAATCAATTAACTTTGAATAAAGAAAATTACTCTCAAAATGTGGGTAGTAGAGCTGGGTGTAGTGGGGCATGCCTGTTATTCCACCTTTGGGAGGCTGAGGCAGGAGGATCCTGAGTTCCAAAACTCCATCTCAAAAAAACAGGGGAGGGGCCGGTGAGATGGCTCAGCGGCATAAGCGCCTGCCTTCCAAGCGCAAGGGCCCGAGTTCGACTCCCGGATCCCACATACGAAAAAGGGGCCGGTGATATCGCTCAGTGGCACGGGTGCCTGTTGGCGCACGAGGTCCTGAGGTCGACCCCCCGGTACCCACAAAAAAAAAAAAAAAACAGGGGAAAAAAAAAAAAAAAGTAGGTGGTTGGGCCTCATCCAATCAGTACAAAGGTTTAAAAGCAGAAACTAAAGCTTCCTGGAGGAGGAATTCTCCACAAGACTGCAACCTAGAAATTCTGCCTGAACTATGATTTCCAGGAAATAGTACAGGTGCTAGTTCCTTTATAATAAAGAAACAGACACGAGCATTGAGTATAGTCATTCCGCGTTTAATGACCAGGTTCCATTTCAGCGACTAGGTCATTAAATGACTTGATTGCTAAATGAGGAATTGTATATAGCATGTACATTACAATATTCAGAACAAAGAAATGGTCAAAGGAAAATCCAACTTGATGACTTTGCTTTTATTTGCATAACTCTTACAAGTAGAACATAAAACTACAGTACTATACAGTACAATGAGCAAAAACTACAGGACTGTATAAACAAAGTGCACTGTACAAAAAGAGACATTGAGGCTTCATAAACAAGAGGCACAGTGCTGTACAAAAAAGAAGATGGGTCGTAAGTCCAAGTGGGGAGTTGTAAGTTGAAACAACAGCGCACCTCAGTCGTAAGTCCAACAGTCGTTAACGGGTAGGTCATTAAGCGAGGAACGACTGTATAACACACTTAGCATTGGTTCTAAAATTTTGCATGAATTATCTCAGGAAACCCTCCCAACCACATGAAATAGTGTGGTTAGGTAGGGGCAGGGGTCTGTAGGCAGGGAGAGAATCGGGTAAGGGCCTCATTAGATTTCTAACTAACCCTGACTAGAAGGAGTTAAAACCTTACTAAAGATATTCCCCTGGGAGTGGTTTCAAGGACAGGGGGAGATAAAGAGAAAACCAGATATGGAAAGGCACCAAGATAGCACAGGTGGCCCTGGAACCCTCCAGAGGGAGAAAGAGCTGACAGGCAGAGTACAGAGAAAGCCAAGGACACAAAGCCAAGAAGCCAAGATAAGACTTCCACCCACCTCCCGTGGAAGGCAGGGGAAGCAGAGAGGGGAGGGGTAACTTTGAAGAAAGCTCTTATTCACTATGTACTCAAACCTGTGCACTAACACGCACACGCACACGCACGCGCACACACACGCGCACACACACACACACACAGTGGTACTTTGGTTCATGAATTTAATTCTTTCCTTGATTCTGGTCATAAACCTAATTGGATAAGAACAGGATCAAATTTCCCCTAAGGTCAACATTGAACCTAACCATTGAATTTGATTCGGTTCTCAACCAGAATCCTGGAAAGAATTTAAGTTTGTTTTCACTCTAGGGTCACTGTATTATTATAGGAGCAGTGATGCCCGTCCCCCAGACGCGACAGTTATAAGTCTGATGAGTTCAATGATGTCAAAACAAAAAAGCAAGCTATGTGGTGAACATTATCTGAGAAACACTTAGATATTAGAAGGGTGGGCTGAAGCTGCGGGACAGAGTGAATGCCGAGGGAAACCTGCACTCTCTCTGGGGGAGCCCCTGAACTTATTTCTAAAGGAAGGTCCACTCACAGCTTCACAAGAAACCCGCGGCTTCCTAGAGCCCTGGAGCCTGTGTTCCCGCTGGCTGGGACTTCCTAGGGGACACCGAGGAGGACCACGGGCTTTGGGTTTGGTGCAGCTCAACACTCAGGACCACCCACGCTCACAGAGGCAATGCTTCAAACTTCCTGCTCGTTTTGTTCGAACAGCTTCTAAGGTTCCTACTCTTGAAGGCAGAGAACGGTTACCATCTACCACAGAGGAACTAAGGGACTATGTATTCAGAGCAAGAGCCTCAGAAGGCAGATCCTGAAAATGACTATTTTAAATTTTTATTTATTTGTTTTTGTGGTATTGGGGATCTAACCCAGGGCTTTCACACTGAGAGGCATTCTCGGCACTTTTTTTTTTTTTTTTTAATTCTGAGACAGGTTCTCACTAAGTCACTAATGTGCCCAGGCTGGGCTCAAACTTGTGATCCTCCTGCCTCAGCCTCCCAAGTGCTGGGATTACAGATACACACCATTACCCCCAGCTAATAACTATAAATTCAAAGATGAGCAAACTGCTCACAATCTCAGAGCCCACCCCTAGTCTAACTTTCTTCCTGGAGTTAATTTTGTCCATTACCAACTTCTCAACTATCCATTTTACTCGGGTTTTCCCCCCTTTGCAGGAACAACCCCCACCCCTTATGGTTTTTGAGACGAAGTCTCATTAAGTATTTCAGGCTGGCCTTGAACTCGCCGTGATTCTGCTGCCAAGCAGATGTGTACCACCACCCCTGGCTACCCGCGTCCCCACACCTCCTTTCTTAGTTTTCACAGTCTGCAGACCTCTGTCTAGCACTCCAGGCTGCGGCTCCTAGCAGAAAACAGTCGGGTGCAGTCTGGCTGGGACGCCCCTCCCGCTCACCTCGTAGAACAGGCCGAAGTAGGAGGAGATGTTGGGTCTGAACACGTGGATGAGCGACAGGAGCTCGTCCTTGTAGCCCCAGAGCAGATCGTGCACGGTGTGGGTGACGAAGAGCTTCTGGTCGTAGGTCTTGAGCACGGCCTCGATGATGTCCCGGAGCAGGGGGTTCCTCGTCCACTCCATGGCCGTCTGCGGACACAGGCACCAAGGTGGGCCCCGCGCAGCCCCCACCCTCCTCCACCACCCTTCCGCAGGGACGGGAACTTAGAGTTAGTCCACGGGGCACGTGCCGGAAAACTCAGCCAGCCAGCTCCTCTCCGGCTGCGAATGCGAGCGAACAAGGCTCTTGGGTCATTGTCCTTCCTCTGCCACATTTCGTAAGCGAGAGCTTCGCTTCCCCATCTGCAGGCCGAGTTGCCCCCCACAGACGGGAAAGCTCTTTTGGCTACGCTGGCATCTGTGGCCACGCGGTGGCGCCCTTTCCCCTGGGCCAGGCCCGAGGCTGGCGCCTGGTTATCCGCTCCGCAGCCCTGGGAGGGCTTGGGGGTCTCTCTGTCCCTGAGTCACCTTCTGCCACCGCGGCGCTCGGAACTGCGGTGGCAGCCGCCAAAGAGGTGAGGGAAGCTAAGAATGTTTCTGGGCTCTCAGGATAGCACAGGATGTGTTATTAGACGGTGCAATCCCCAGTCGGGGAAGCCAGAGTAGGCTCTAATCAACAGCCCAGGCTCTGCTATTTGAAAATGAAGAATCAATTCATATATTTTGAGAATTTAAAATACAACCCGTTTCCCCGAAAATAAGACCTAACAGGAAAACAATCAGCCTTGAAAACTAGAGATCAAAAATGCCAGCCCCAATCAGGCAGTCCTTGCTTTACCTGCCTTAGAGAGGAGCCACGGAGCAAAAGAATAGTGACGGCAGGTAAGGCAGGGATAGGCTGATGGGACTGGCGTTTTCTGGGTTTTTTTTGTTATCGGGAATCAAACTCAAGACCTTGCGCTTGCGCCGCTGAGCTACATCCCCGGCCCAGGCCTAGCGTTTTTGATCTCTAGTTTTCAAGGCTGATTGTTTCCCGGTTAGGTCTTATTATTGCAGAAAGGCGGAAAAGAGAAATCTGAACTGGGCCGGTGAGATAGCTCAGCGGCATAAGCGCCTGCCTGGCAAGCGAGAGGTCCTGAGTTGGACTCCCGGTACCCACAAAAAAAAAAAAAAAATAGAAATCTGAACTAAGACGCGATATGCAAATGCTACTGCTACAATTTCTGAGACAAAAAGGCAAAAAAATGTTTTAAGTTACAAGCTACCAAAAAAATCCCTATTTATTCGCACAAGTGCTAATCCTCCATACACAAGAAATTGTGCAAACAAATGAAAAACTGTATTTTATTGTCATTGGGAAAGACTTTGATAGATCTCAGGAAAAAACTAAGATGGACCTTAAAGAAAGGAAAGAAAAACATGTATTTTTCTTTTTATGTGTATATATATATTTTTTTAACAACATAATAGCTCCTAATGTAAGACCATTAATTACCTTGCCTTTTTATTTTCTTCTAAACTCCGCAAATGATATTAAATTGTATCAAAATGATATTAGAATTCCTACTTACCAATGCAGGAATATTTAATGTTCTAATTAAATCAACTTTAGGGTCTCCGACAGATTGGTTTCGTTCAAAAACATATGCCTTGTTGCTAACAGCAGATACTGTTGTTCCATTATCTCCAAATTGAATATTTGTCTTGTTTCTGATTTCCCTAAAAGAAAAAAGATTTTATTTGAAAATAAAATGTTTCCTTTTTTTCAGTATCAAAGTTACCTCTTTCAATGCAACATTCCCAATATAATAATTATTCAAAGAGACTTCAGATACCAAGCCCTTAAAATCTGGAGATGAAGGCTAAACCATGAGAAGGAAAAGTGGCCTAGACTCTTCTCAGGAAACTGCTGTTTTTCTTTTATTTACCCCGATTGGGGATGCACAGGAGTAAGGGGCACTTTGACCAGGGAATCAAAGCCAGTGAGCTGCCCCCTGGGCTATAGTTTGGCCCTGAAATATTTTCAAAGTTTTGAGTTCAATTCATAGATTCAATTTAAATTTCAGTGTGTTTGCCATCATCGTTTTATTTCTAACTTAAATTCAGTTGAAAATTCATTTGAAACATTGAAGCCCAAGGCTAAGCAAGTTAGAAGAGTTCACTCTGGTTTCTGCTACACAGTTCAGTTCGGTTCTAGTCAGTTCCTCTAGATGAGGTACCAGCAATCTCGTAGAAAGGGCTTGCGCAGCACAGTAGAGTAGCTGTGATTGACACCAATAATTAAATATTTCAAAAGAGCTAGCAGAAAGGGTTTGCAGTGTTCCCTACTCAAAGAAATGATAAATGCCAATTACTGTCATCTGACCATTACATAGTGTATATATGAACTGAACCATCACAGTGTATCCCATAAATATGTATAATTATCATATCAATTAACAATAAAGACATATTTTTTAAAGTACTTCGTATCAGGGCTTGGCGGAGTGCAAATGTTGTGAGGGCTTGCCTTGAGCATAAAATGTAAGAGGGACCAAAACAGTTAATCAAGATAAATACTATTTTATGCAGTATTTATTAAAATCAAAATTAGGGCCAAAATATTCAAATTAAAAAAAAATATGAACATGCTAAGTAAAAACAGGAGCTGATCTTTTGTTCATCAAATGTTTCGAGCTAGTCCTGCCTGGTACTTAGTAGTGTTCCATAAACCCCATCTCTGTCTATCCCATCTGTCCTTCTGATTACCTCTCCCTCTTCCTGTACCACGGAGGTCTTCTCTGACATGGTAGCCCCTCATCACAGGTGACTGTTGAGATTTGAATTGTGGCTAATTGGAACTGAGGTGTATTTTAAATATAAAATGCAGACCAGATTTCAAAAACAGTACCAAAAAAACCCCAGTTATCTCCTTACCTTTTTAATATTGATTACATGCTCAAATGATGTTATTTTAGGTATAATTAGTAAAATACAATATATTGTTAAACTTCACTAGTTTCTTTACTTTCAAAAATGCAGTACAAGAAAATTGTAAGTCACATACATGGTTCACATCTTGTTTTGTTTGGACAGAAATCATCTAAGAGTTCAGCACTCAAATACTCGGTTAGGAAGGCACCAGACAACGGCTGCCTGCCTGCCCCTCCCCAGACCGCTCCAGGCTACAGCGGCGCCTAGGCTTCTCCTCCCCCGGCTCTGCCCTTTGCCTTCTGTAAGTCTTTGATGCTCAGTTATAAACTCCTGAGTGACATAATTTCAATAGTGAAGGAATTATTGTGTAGTCCCAGACAGATCACAAGTAAGCAAAAGGCAGAAACTTGCATATTATACCTCTTTACACCTCTTAAATTCTTTCTAGACTTTACAATAAGAATAGATGAAAAATAACAAATGTATACATAGAGATGCACAGGAATGGGTGAGTCTTCATATTGTCTACGGCTCTCCTTGAAAGAAGAGCAATTATCTCCATTTTGGCTAAACCTGGCCCTATTTCCGTGTACTGATGTATACAGAGCTGGCTAGGACTTTTCCTTACCCCCTCAACTGGCTTTAAGCAATGCAAAGCGGTCCAGCCGAGGTGCTGATGTGTAGTCTTTAAAGCAAGGTGACAGGTCAGTGTTACCCCGTCCCTGAAGCTCCCAAAAAACATGTGTGAGCCCAGGGGGATGGAGAGCCATGCTCTACTCTGTCACTGGGATCGAGCCTGGAGATAAGAGGCTATGACTTCCCAGGGCATAGAAGATTACACATCAGAGCTGAAGCACCGACCCCAAAACATTAGATAATACCTTGAATTGTGTTATGCAGGTTACTCTTTCTGCATATCCTCTCTGCATATTGCAAAGGTGATTTCAGGCCTCCTACCTAGCCCAGCTCACAGCACTCATATGCTTCCCACCATTCTCACAGTCACTCATCCCAGAGCCACTCCCCTCTTCATGAATGAATAAAACCTGGGTTTGGCCTTGGGTCGAGGCCTTTGTTCCAGTTATCCATCAACCTAGCTGGACTTAGGACCCCCTTGGCGCCCCACAACTATAGATATGCCTTAGTATCTTTATTCTCGCCATGGGTTGCACTGGAAGTGGTAGATTGTAATTAACTCAACAGAATTTCAATAACTTTTCATGGGATTACAAATACAAACTTCCTGGACCACGATGAGGAGAAGAAAGGGCCTTCTATACTGCAGAAAGCACCAAGCTATACACAATAATCATATACCTGGTGCACTTACGGCTCTTTAAAGAGTTTAACCCCCATTATTTCACATCACCTCTTTTGGTCCATACAGCAAATCTATAATATGGATAGAGCAAGTACCACTGTCCTGCTGTCATGGATGGGGACACAGGGTACACGGATGGGAGCTGCGTGTGGGGCCATCTCGCCAGCACACAGTTCTCTTCCCTTGGAATCAGGCAGCCTCTCCTGAAAAGTGCCCAGCAAATATCTCTAATAGAAGCCACATCTAAGTAATTACAAGCAAGAAAACCACCACAGTCTTTCCAGTTCATGAGGAACACACAAGAACTCTGACAGAGGTGGGCAGCATTTGCAGAGGACTTGGGCTGTGGACTTCCACACCCTTTTCCTCTGGTGATGGCGCTGCTCTCCTTTCCCTCGGGCGTACCCAACCCCTCTGGCCTCTGAATCCTGAGCCCAGAAGTCTTGATGCAAACCCCAGAAAGCTGGGCTCCCTGCATGGTGCACACCTGTGGGACTGATGAAGAAATCCCGAGACCAGGCTCTTTAGAGTCCCACCGTCTCTTGCAAGCTGCTCCCTTTTATTCTGCTCATGTCCTTTAGAGCCTTCAAAGAGATTCCCTTCTCACGTGAACCAGCCAGAAGTAGCTGCACTTGCTTGTCATCAAAGACCCCTCATCTAGGAATTGTAACCCAGTCCTTCTACAGATAAGAACACGGAGATTGGGGGCCAATTAGGAAGTGTCAGGACCACATTAAAATCATGGTCACCTGACTTTAGCTCCAAAATAGACTCAGAAGTCCAGAGGTCAACTTTGCCAAGTTCGCTGGCTAATGTGAAAAATGAGTGACCTTGCCAGCTGTGGTAGCGCATGTCTGTAAATCCTGGCACTCGAGTTTGAGGGCAGCCTGGGCCACACAGTGAGTTCAAGACCAGTCTAAGCTACATAGTGAGACCCTCTCTCAAAATAAAAAAAACAAACATCAGTGACCTTGATAAGACTTTTTTGTTTTCTTCACCCAAGCCTTATAAACCTAGAAGCCTGAATAATCGCAAACATACTGTCTACTTCATTTATATTTATATGCACTGACTCCAGAGGTGAATTTTAAATAAAATATTTTCTTTATTGCTTAACCTATAAGAATCTGATGTTTAAGGGGAAATTGAGCCCAAAAGCACCAACCACTTTAAATCTTATAACTTGACTGAGTTTCTCAATAAATTTCAATAAGGCAAAGACAAGGTTTTCCAAACCACAAAAACTGTCACCCTGTTGGGAGGAAGACTGTGTCAGGCACTCATATGACTGACTGCCTCAGCAACTTGGAGTCCTCCACTGGTCACCCTAAGGCATGACAGACACATGGCCTTCACAGAGCGTGCTCACGGAAAGATGGTAAGATGTGGCCTCCTGCCCCGCAGAGGTCAGAAGACCCAATACCTGGTGAGGAGCCTTCACCAAAACAGTATATGCTCCTCCAGGAAACCAAAATATTTCCTTCCCAAGCACTCCTGTGTCTGGCAGCGCTTGGACAGAAAGCATGTGGATAAGGGATTTGGGTAACAACAACAAAAAATCTGGTAACCTAAATCTTCTCTCAGGTGATCGACAACACTCAGATAGAAGCAGGAAGGCCTTGGTAGCAGATTGGGAGCAAGCAGTGACCAGTTACTGCCCTGCTGTATCAGGGAAGACCAAAGAAACTGTCAGAAACACAACGAAGAAACACCCAGAGGCCAGGCACAGTGGCGCACGCCTGTGATCCCAGCACTTGGGAGGCTGAGGCAGGAGGATAGATGAGAGTTTGAGGCCAGCCTGGGCTAGATAGGGAGTTCAAGACCAGTCTGAAATACATAGTGAGACTCTGTCTCAACAACAACAACAACAACAACAAAACCAAAAAACAGAAATAAAACAAGAGTTTAAAACAAAAACAAGGGCCGGTGAGACGGCTCAGCGGCTTAAGCGCCTGCCTTGCAAGCGCGAAGGCCCGAGTTCGACTCCCGGATCCCACATACGAAAAAGGGGCCGGTGATATCGCTCAGTGGCACGGGTGCCTGTTGGCGCGTGAGGTCCTGAGGTCGTCCCCCCGGTACCCACAAAAAAAAAAAAATAAATAAAATAAAACAAAAACAAATTGTTCTAGAGACGGAAGGCAGGGGAGGGAGGGAGAGGAAGGGAAGGCAACGTGAAAAGGGCAGAGATGCAGTATGTACATGTACCAACTCCCCAAGAAGAATGCATGCATTATTATCACAGACATATACCAATAAGTAACAAATGATAGACCTATTTTTTTTTTTTAATGTGGGTACCGGGAGGTGAACTCAGGACCTCATGCTTGCCAGCAGGCATTTGTGCTGCTGAGCCATCTCACCGGCCCCATAGGCCTATTAAACTAACCAAGGAACCATACTTTAAAGTGCCTGCACATTCCTTATTATTTATTAAATGCTAATAAATCTCAGATTATAGTTTAACATTTGTTAATCACAATGATGGTTCTCGTTATAAGAAATAGTTGAGTTATGCTCCATGAACTATTTAATCAGGCAGGAGAACATATGCTTGATTTTAGAAATAATTTTAGAAATAGTTTAAGAGATGAAAACCAAGGCTGTGCATGGTGGCACACGCCTGTAATCCCAGCACTCAGGAGGCTGAGGCAGGAGGATGGCTGAGAGTTCAAGGCCTGCCTGGGCTACATGGTAAGTTCAAGGCTAGCCTGAATTATATAAAGAGACCCTGTCTCAAAAAAAAAAAAAAAAAAAAAAGAGAGAGAGAGAAAGAGATGGAAACCAAAGAGGATAAATTTAATTACCTGGAAAAGTAACATCTGTGCATCTAATTCCTCCAAGATGCTGAATAAACTGACTAATCCTTATCTTTTAGTCATTTGGGTTCCTTCATTTATTTCTCCATTAAGAATTAGTATAAGAAGTAACTGAGGGCTGGGGATGTGGCTCAGTGGCAGAGTTCTTTCTTGCATGCACAAGGCCCGGGAAGAAGTAACTGAGCACACTGGATAGAAGTACAGGTTGAGATCTGCTAGGTTTTGTATACAATCCCAGCTTCTGCAATATTTGCTCTGTACCAAGGAGTTTCCTGATTGCTTCTATCCCTCAGTTTCCTCACCTGTAAAATGGAGACACTAACCTGTCTCCTCGGATTGTTACAAAAATTAAATCCGCATACCTTTATAGTCCAGGTACAGCACCACTTGGCACATACTAAGTGCTTAGGAAGCATTCGCAGCTAGTACCATGAGCAAGGGCCGGAGCAAGCTCGAGATGGAGAATGTTAATTAAGTCCTGGTTCTTGTCCTCAAAGAATCCACAGGAGAGAACGGGAGCTGCCACCCACGCGCCCTTCCTTGTGACAGCTGCTGTTGGGTGACAAGGTGCTAGCGGGCAGCACAGGAGGGAAGGGGGCCTGGCACTGCACGCCGAGGAAAGCATCACGGGGCATGTTTGGCTTGGTTCGGGGAGGGTGGAGGTGGAGGGTGCACAGGATGCACTTCCTGACCCAAGCTGTGGGAAGCTGCGGTCTGGCAGGGATGACACCAGAGGTGACTCCAAGGAGCAGCAGCAGACAAGGACAGGCCGGGCTGACAGACGCGTCCCACAGAAATGGGCATGGAAGTCCCAGAGAGGAGGAGGCACCCGGAAGAAAGGGCAGAGCCAGGGAAGCAGCCCCCAGACCTAACTTCCTGTCACCCCTGCCTTGTCGCCTACTGGAGCCTAGCGCCCAAAACCCGGGAGAAATGGAATGTTCTTCCTTGACCCTCAGAAGTTTGAGGTTGGGCCAGCTAACCGGAACATAAGGCAGATAGCAAGAGAAAACAAGCAAGTGAATAATGTGAGCAGTCCCCATCACACCACAGAGCCTCAATTCAAAAGTAATTCAAGTCACACAACCTTAATCCCAGCACTCGGGGAGGCTGACGCAATGCAGTCCCAGGCTTCCCAAAGTGCAACAGGTAAAGGCTGGAGCCTCTGTTGAGAGGTGGTGGAACCTTTAAGAGGTGGGGCTGAGTGGGCGGAAGTGAGGTCATCAGGGGCGTGTCCTCGAAGGGGCTATGGGGACCCCAGCCCCGCCCTGTCTCCCTCTGCTTCCGGCCACCAGGAGGTGGGCTGCTTGCTCCACCAGGGACTTCCTGCGGTGTTGTGCCTCAGAGCCACAGATGTAGAAGCAAGGGGGGGCAACCAATCATGGACTGAAACCTCTGCAACCGTGAGCCAAAACCAACCTTTTCCTCTTTTTAAGTTGATTTTGTCAGGTATTTTTTTACAGAAACAGAAAGAAAATATATGGGAAATGAACTAATGGAGTATGGTCTACAGCCAGATTCCATTCCTCTAGGGTCGTCTCTGAGCTGATAAAGCTTATAAAGTAGAATTTACATCCTGTGTCTCAGTGGGAAAGGGGGCAGAGGGAAGAAAGACCGTCCATCTATAAATCCCTTCTAAGCAAACAGAACAAGACAGAGCTCTTTTGTCTTTAGCTCAGTGATCCTTCATACTGTATTTCAGGGAGTAGTGTTTTGGTTTCCTTCAGTATTAGGAGAAAGGAGTAAGAGGAGGCATGGGGAGAGGACTTGGGCCACATTGGTTGAGGGATACAAAAAACAACTTCACTCCCTAAGTACTATATTCTTGTAGGTCAGGCTGTGCAGGGAATGCTAGTGCCACCACAGGCACTGAAAAGTCAGAGGTACCTGGTCACCACCTTTTGTGATGGGGATACTTCTCTCCCCCTCCCCATTCCTGACGGGGTCAGGCTGTGTATCCCAGGCTAGTCTTGCACTCACAGTCCTCCTGCCTCAGCTTTGCAAATGCTGGGGTTATAGGCATGTGCCACCATGTCTGGGCTGGGAGATCTTTTTCTGTTTCTCTTCCTACTGTTGAGCAATTCAAGGATTCAAAACAAAACAAAACAAAAAGACTATTCCATTTAATGACACTGTTTCTATTTTAAGAAAAAATACCTTTTAAGTTACCAATCCAAAAGACACCATCAGAAGAGTGAGTCAGACATACAGCAAAGGACAGGCACTCCCATAATTGTCAGGTCTCCATCTAGACCCACGCCCAGCTAGGAGAGAAAAACTCCCCAGGCAGATGTGTTATTCACACCTGCAGGAGCGCGGTGTCCCAACAGGAAGCCAGCAGCTACGCCACACAGCTCAACCTGCAGACAGCTGATTCTGTGAAAAGCCACAAGACATGACAGGTCAATACATATCAGTTTTAACCATCAATGTTAACGGTCTCAATTCACCAATCAAAAGGCACAGACTGGCGAAATGGATCAAGAAGCAAGATCCAACAATATGCTGTATACAAGAAACACATTTAATTCAGAAAGAAATTCATAGACTGAAAGTCAAAGGATGGAAAACAATACTCCATGCCACAGGAACCCAGAAAAAAGCAGGGGTAGCTATTCTTTTTGCAGACAAAGTGAACTTCAAGCCAAGAAGGATTCAGAGAGATAAAGACGGTCATTACATCCTTGTAAAGGGAACAATCCAAGAGGAAGAGATAACGATCATAAATATATATGCATCAAATACCAATGCACCCAGCTATATAAAACAAGTACTAAAGGACATGAAAAATCAAATAAGCACTAATACAATTATATTGGGAGATCTCAATACTCCACTGTCACAAAAAGATAGATCAACTGGACAGAAAATCAATAATGAAATAGTAGAACTGAACCAAACTTTTGAACAAATGGACTTAGTAGATGTCTACAGAGTGTTCCATCCCACAACATCAGAATACACATTTTTCTCAGCTGCACATGGGACGTTCTCCAAAATAGACCACATACTAGCTCATAAAACCTGCTTAAGTAAATGCAAAGGAATTGAAATTATCCCATGCATATTATCAGACCATAGTGCAATGAAATTGGAAATCAATGGCAAAAGATCCCACAAAAACTCCCTAAACACATGGAAATTAAACAGCATCCTCCTGAACAACCAATGGGTCACAGATGAAATTAAAGAAGAAATTAGTCACTTTCTACAACTGAATGATAATGACAGTACAACATACCGGAACTTATGGGATACAATGAAAGCAGTCCTAAGAGGGAAATTTATAGCATTAAACACTTATATCAGGAAAATAGAGCAAGCGCAAATAAACAACTTAAGGGTGAACCTCGAGCTTCTAGAAAAAGAAGAGCAGGTTAAGCCAAAAGCCCGTACAAGGGAGGAAATTATAAAGATCAGAGCAGAAATTAACGTATTGGAGAATAAAAAAACAATACAAAGAATCAATGAAGCAAAAAGTTGGTTCTTTGAAAGAATAAATAAGATTGACAAACCCTTATCCAACCTTATTAAAAAAAGAAAAGAAAAGACTCAAATCCATGCAATTGAAAATGAAAAGGGTGATATCACGACAGACCCTGCAGAAATCCAGAAGATCATCTATACCTATTTTGAAAATTTATATTCTACTAAGATGGAAAATGCAGAAGAAATGGACAGATTCCTAGATTCGTATGAATTACCAAAGCTGAATCAAGAAGATTTAAAAATCCTAAATAAACCAATATCAGCCAATGAAATTGAAGATGTAATTAAAAACCTCCCAACAAAGAAAAGCCCAGGCCCTGATGGATTCACTGCCGAATTCTACAAGAAATTTAGAGAAGACCTAATGCCCCTACTTCTCAAACTTTTCAATGAAATTGAAAGGGAAGCAATACTCCCAAATTCATTCCTGGAAGCAAGCATTACCCTGATACCAAAACCAGAGAAGGACCCAACTAAGAAAGAGAACTACAGGCCAATCTCCCTAATGAACATAGATGCAAAAATCCTTAATAAGATACTGGCAAACAGAATCCAACAAATCATCAAGAAGATTATACACCATGACCAAGTTGGATTCATCCCTGGGATGCAGGGATGGTTCAACATACGTAAATCAATAAATGTAATACAGCATATTAACAGAACCAAAGACAAAAATCACATGATCATCTCAATAGATGCAGAAAAAGCTTTTGACAAAGTCCAGCACCTTTTCATGATAAAAACCCTACAGAAAATTGGAATAGAGGGTCTTTATCTCAATCTGGTAAAAGCTATCTATGACAAACCAACAGCCAATATTATACTAAATGGCCAAAAACTGAAAGCCTTCCCTCTAAAATCAGGAATAAGACAAGGATGTCCACTGTCCCCACTCTTATTCAACATAGTTCTGGAAACTTTAGCCAGAGCGATTAGACAAGAGAAAGAAATAAAAGGAATAATGATTGGAAAGGAAGAAGTTAAATTATCATTATTTGCAGATGACATGATACTCTACACAGAAGACCCCAAAAACTCCACTAAAAAACTGCTAGATTTAATAAGCAAATTCAGTAGTGTAGCTGGATACAAAGTCAATACTCAAAAGTCAATAGCCTTCCTGTACACAAATAACAAACTTACTGAAAGAGAAATTAGGGAAACAATACCTTTCACAATAACATCCAAAAAAATGAAATACCTAGGAATCAACCTCACGAAGGATGTAAAAGACCTCTATACTGAAAACTACAGTACTCTGAAAAAGGAGATTGAAGAGGATATCAGAAAATGGAAAGATATCCCTTGCTCCTGGATAGGAAGAACCAATATAGTGAAAATGGCCATACTTCCAAAATTGTTATACAGATTTAATGCAATTCCAATCAAAATTCCAACAGCATATCTCACAGAATTAGAGAAAACAATCCTAAAATTCATTTGGAATCAGAAGAGACCTAGAATAGCAAAGGCAATTCTGGGCAACAAAGGCAAGGCAGGGGGCATCACTATCCCCGACTTGAAATTATACTATAAAGCTACTGTGATAAAAACAGTGTGGTACTGGCAAAAAAACAGACCTGAAGATCAATGGAACAGATTAGAAGATGCTGAAACAAACCCAGACATACTAAGCCACCTTATCTTTGACAAAGGTGCCAAACACATTCGCTGGAAGAAAGATAGCCTCTTTAATAAATGGTGCTGGAAAAACTGGCTCTACACATGCCGAAGATTAAAACTAGATCCATATCTTTCACCATGCACTAAACTAAATTCAAAATGGATCAGAGATCTAAATATTAAAACAGAAACATTAAATCTGCTGGAAGGTAGGATAGGTAAAACCCTTGGAGACATTGGTGTAGGCAAAGACTTTATGAATAAAAACTCAACCGCACGGGAACTATCCCAAAGAATCAATAACTGGGATCTCATCTTATTAAAAAGCTTTTGCACAGCAAGAGAAACCACCAACAGAGTGAAGAGACAACCCACAATGTGGGAAAAAATGTTTGCCAGCTGTTCCTCAGACAAAGGATTACTATCGAGAACATATAAAGAACTCAAAAAAATCAGACCTCCCAAATTTAAAGACCCACTCCAAAAATGGGCATCTGAGATGAATACACATTTCTCAGATGAAGAAATACTAATGGCAAATAAATATACAAAAAAATGTGCAACATCACTAGTCATTCGAGAGATGCAAATTAAAACAACACTGAGATACCATCTCACCCCAGAAAGAATGGCTACTATTAAGAAATCAACTAATAACAAATGCTGGAGGGGCTGTGGGGAAAAAGGAACCCTTCTTCACTGTTGGTGGGAGTGTCGACTGGTACAGCCACTGTGGAAGTCAGTGTGGAGATTCCTCAGAAAACTAGGGTTGGAGGTCCCATTTGACCCAGCTATTCCCCTTCTGGGCATCTTCCCAGAAGAATTAAAAACATCGTACCACAGCGATATATGTGCACCCATGTTTATAGCAGCACAATTTGTAATAGCCAGATCTTGGAAACAACCCAAATGCCCATCAACTGAGGAATGGATAAGAAAGATGTGGTATTTTTATACAATGGAGTACTATTCAGCCATAAAGAAGGATAAACTGGAGACTTTTATAGGTAAATGGATGCAACTCGAGAAAATACTCATAAGTGAAATAAACCAGAAGCACATGTGTAAGCATCGTATTATCTCTCTAGTATGAGAAACTGAAAGAGTAAATAAGATCCAAAATGTACAATAGACATGGTGAATCAAAAAGAAACTGGTCAAAAGGAAAGAGAGACTGGAATAGGGAAAAGAAAGAAGGGAAAGGGAAAAAAATTGTATATATATATATATAAGATGGTTAAGATAGATACACTACCATTTTTACTTAGTTCATTGAAGAGTAAGGTTTGTGCCAATAATGTTTGGACAATTGAATGCTAATGTCTGGTGTCCTGAATAACTAACTTAAAGATAGTAATACGTAATGTATTAACCATTGTTACCCTCCTATTATGTTTGTTTGAAAATTTGTTCTTCTTTTGATTTGTTTTGTTTTTTCTTCTCTTTAAAATAAAAAAAAAATAAATAAATAAAAAATAAAAAAAAAAAAAAAAAAAAAAAAAAAGCCACAAGAGACACGCTGTGGCTGCCAGCACCCCGCCACTATACCCAACACTGCCCTATCAGCTAGCCCTAGACCCCCTACTCAGAGACCCAAAATTTTGCACCCCCCCCTCAGCAATGCCCTCCCCTCCCTACCTAAACTCCCCTATAAAACATGCTCTCACCCCTTGCTCGGGGCCAATGGTCTTTTCGCCCTTGGCCTGGCTGCACCCGGTCTGCAATAAAGTCCTCGCACATTGCTTAAACTCTGCCTCTCTTGGTGGTCTCAACTGTGCCTTGGTTTACCCTAACAATAATAATGGAAACATTGATCATAGAATTTGAAATTTTTTTAACATTTCTTTGATATTTAAAATTTTTTTATACAATTTGGCTCAGAGATAAGTAAGGACTAAGGACAAAATTTAAAAATTTAACCATGGCTCTTACTTTGCTAAATGGCAAGAAAGATAATTAGAACTTTTAAGAAATTAATTGAAAAAAATAGGACTATAAGAGAATAGGCATGACTGTCAAATTTTGGATAGGAGTGAGATTTTTTCCTTTTAAATTGACACATAATAATTGTACATATTTATGGGGCACAGTGTAGTTCAACATGCACATACAGGGTGTTATGATCAGGTGAGGCTAATTGCTTATCTACAGCCAATGACTGGAAACATTCATCATTTCTTCGTGTTGGGGAACATTCCCAGTGCTCTCCACTAGCTATTCGGAAATATCCAATCAGTTGTTATCTAATACTAGAAGTGATTCTTCCTGTCCACTGGCCCCCTTGTTCCCATTGTCCCTCCTCTCTCCATCCCCTCCCCTGACATTTCCCAGGCTCTGGTAACCTCTGTTCCACTCTCAACTTCTATGATACCAACTTCTTTGGATTCCACATATAAGTGGAATCATGCAGTATTTGTCTTTCTGTGCCTGATTATTTGACTTAATATAATGTCCTCCAGTAACATCAATGTTGCCACAAATGACAGGATTTCATTTGGTTTTTTTTGGTGCCGGGAATCAAACTCACAACCTCGCGCTTGCCAGGCAGGCACTGTGCCGCTGAGCTATATCCCAGGCCCTCATTTATTTTTATGGCCCAGTAATATTCTTGTGTGTGTGTAATGCTTTTCCTTTCCTTCTTTTCTTCTGTTTCTCTCTCTCTCTCCCTCTCTCCCTCTCTCTCTCTCTCTCGCTCTCTCTCCCTCTCTCCCTCCCCCTCTCTCCCTCTCCCTCTCTTATTTCAGTACTGGTGATTGAACATAGGGCCTTCACACTGAGCTACATCCTCAGTTTTGTTTTTTTTTTTAATCTTGAGTCAGAGTATCACTATGTTGTCCAGGCTGGGCTCAAACTTTCGATCCTTCTGCCTCAGCCTCCCTAAGTGCTGGGATTATCGGGCTGTGCTACCATCCCCAGCTCTATAATGTATTTTCTCTATACATTCATCCATCAATTGACACCTAGTGGATTCTATATCTTAGCTACTGTGAATACCGCTAAAATAAAAATGCAAGTGCAGATTCTATTTGGCATATGGATTTTTACCTCCTTTGGATACATACCCAGAAGTGGGATTGCTGGATCATATGGTAGCTCTATTTTTAATTTTTTTAGGAACCTCCACACTGTTTCCTAAAATAATGGTGCTAATTTACATTCCCACCAACAGTATATGAATGTGAGAGTAGGACTTTTAAGGTCAAAATGATAGAAAATTTATGAAAGACTGTACTTGACTACATCTAAATCTTAAAAATTAAAAAGGCAAGGCCAGGTGTGGTGGTGCACACCTGTAATCCCAGTACTTGAGAGGCTGAGGCAGGAGGATTGCCATGAGTTCAAGGCCAGCCTGAGCTACATAGTGGGTCAAGGCCTGCCTGAACTACTTGGCAAGACCCTGTCTCAAAAAAACTAAAAAAAAAAAAAAAAAAAAAAAAAAAAATTCAAAAAGCAAACAGAATTACCCCACATGTGACAAATAGTTTAACATATAAAAAGATCACAGAGTGGCATGAACACACCAGAGCCTGGGTAGGCATACAGGCAAAGGACAAGGACCAAGAGCAGAAACAGTGGTTGGGGAAACGTGAGGAGGACACTCGGCCTGTGTGGCAGTCGGGGTGGACTGAGGACTGATGTGCATGTCCAAGACAGGGGACCTTAAGTCAACTCCAGTAGTAGTAATACATTTACTATTTCATATTATTATCATCATCTGTGTAAGTACTGAGACACAACATGGGAAAATACCTATAAACTAAGTGAGTATAATGTATTTGTACATGTATATCATATACATATAATGATAATCATATAAAAGTAAAACTTGCTGGGCGTGATAGCACATGCCTGTAATGCCAGCACTCTGGGAGACTGAGGCAGGATTGTAAATTCAAGCCCAGCCTGGGTGATACAGCGATTTAGTAAGACCCTGTCTCAAAATAAAATAAAAAAGTAATAAAAAGGCTAGGGTTATAGCTCAGTTCAAGGCCCTGGGGTCAATCCACAATATTGGGGTGGGGTGGGGGACTAAAACTCATCTATGGAAAAATGGCTGTGAGGACAAAAATATTAGCTTTGGTTATCTTTGAGACAATGAAACCATGGATGACAGTAGTTTTCCTTCTCTGACTTTACCGCATTTTCAAGTTTATCTCTCATGAGAGAGAGAGAGAGAGTGTGTGTGTGTATCTTTTCTAATATAGATTATCCTCTTAAAGATAATGCTATATATAATATATATCACATATAATATGGTTATAATATGCTTACCATTTCACAACCCAGTATTACTTAATGATAATGAAGACTTTTTTAAAATGCACTTAACATATATCCCTCACATCACCTTATTCTTACTATGAAACCTAAAGAAGGAATGAACAACACAAAAAGCAAAACTGAGACACTCCAAAAGAAGGCATATAATGGAATATTGTAAAATTAACAAATACTTAAAAGTTATTGAAAAAAGTCTTAGGCAAATTTTGTTTTTAAACCTTGAAATGTTAATCACTAAGAAAAACAAAAAGATACCTGAAAAGACAAAGAAGTAAATCTCGGAACGATTGGGATGGCCACAGGATCCCATGAACTTGGCCCACATAGGCCCACAAGCAAAGGTGCATCGGCAAATCAGGGTCCTGTTCAGAGACCAATCAGGGTGCTCAGTCCCCAGCTCTGCAAAACCAGACTGGCTGGTTTGGAACAGCAAGGGGGCAGCCCTCACCTTTGCCATCAAAGCCATGCCATGAACCAGACAGTGGCAATCACTGGGAGATAGGTGACAGGCAAGCCCAGGCCTCTGCAGCCTGGGCCTCTCCCTACCCCGTGCCAACCCCCGGCAAGCAGGAGTGGCCACCACCCTCCCCTTCCTTCGCTGCAGGCCCCTCGGCACCCGTGCAGGCACAACTGGAATGTCCAGTGTGTCTTTTGACCTAAAAATAGCATGACCCACTCATGAGTGTCAGAAAACAGATCCACTGACGATGGCAAAAGCCAAATACAGAGACCAGCAGGCTTCCAGAGAGGTCAGTGTCTCCCTGAAAAGCCAGGTTTTCCTGTAACCCCAGGTCTCATGGTCCCTCAACTCAGATGGGAGCTCTGGGCAGTCTGCATGGTGCTTGTGTCATCCTGACAAGGCCACCCATCTTCAGGACCTGGTATCTGTGTGAGCCTGTCCTTGGGTGTCCCTGACGGAGTCCCAGGGTTCCAGCTGAGTTACCTGTGTCCTGTGGTTCTGTTTTGTCTTGTTTTGTTCTGTTTTGGTTTTTTTTTTTTTTTTTTTTTTTTTTTTTTTTTTGTGGGTACCGGGGGGACGACCTCAGGACCTCACGTGCCAACAGGCACCCGTGCCGCTGAGCGATATCACCGGCCCCTTTTTCGTATGTGGGTTCCGGGAGTCGAACTCGGGCCTTCGCGCTTGCAAGGCAGGCGCTTAAGCCGCTGAGCCGTCTCACCGGCCCTGTTTTGGTTTTTTTTTGAGATTGTGTCTCACTATGTAGTCCAGGCTGCATTGAACTCACTGTGTAGTGCAGGCTGGCTTTGAACTCACGGTGATCCTCCTCCCTCAGCCTCCTGAGTGCTGGGATTACATGGTGCACCACCACACCTGGCACATGGTTTAAAGTAACCTCTCCATGTGTCCTGTGGATTTAAGCACACTTCAGAACACTTCAGTCCTTCATTGCACACATGCTCCTTACTGAATGGTCAGTGATAAAAGAAATGGGTTCCTGCTTCTTGTGTGCCCCCATCTTTGGGAAGAAGGACAGGCAGGTAACCATTAAAAGGCGAGTAGCTGCTGCTGTGCCGGCCTCACACATCGGCCTCACACATTGGCCTTACACATCGGGCAGGCCAGGAGTTGGGGGAGGGGGATCTGAGCTGAGGGATGTGGAGAGAAGGGCAGGGTGCGGACGCCCTTTACTGAGATGACTGCAGGACACTAGCGCAGTCATGTTGGGGGCTCACAGACAACTGGGGTGTGGTTAGGAGCCACAACCCACAGGTGGCCCCGAGTAGACTTGGGATGTAAAGTGCTTGTGGGATTTCAGAGACTTAGTGCAAAAAAAGAATGGAAAGTAACTCATTAATAATTCTGACTAGCATAACATGTTGAAATTATACTATTTTGGATCTTAATGCATTAAAAATATTAAAATTAATTTTACATTTATTTATTTATTTATTTATTCATATTTGTGGTACTAGGGATTGAACTCAGGGCCTTCTCATTGAGCTACATCCCCAGCCTGTTTGTTTGAATTTGAAACAGGGTTTTGCTGAGTCACTGAGTTGTTCAAGCTGGGCTCAAAGTTGGGATCCTTCTGCCTCAGACTCTCAGAGTGCTGAGATTACAGGTCTGCACAGTGCTGGTCTGGCTTTTTTACTTTTTAAATGTGCCTATTATGATAATTTCAGTATGAGCCTAAGTTGATTAAATTGACTGACACAAGAAACAAAACCAGAGGCAGGAGAGCTCGTGGCAGTGAAAATGCAGCGTGAGGGAGCAGCCACCTGCCTACCTACTGGCCCTGCACCCCGGGCCTCTTCACCTTCTGTGTGCCTGGGGTCCCAGGGCAGTCTGTGATAAAACCCTCCATGCCCTTTCTCAGAGCAGCATTTTAATAAATACGAAAAAGGAAATACCCAGGACCTCAGAGGAGCCCAGTTTCAGTTGTCCCTTTGTGTCCCAGGTCCCTTAGGTGAAATGCTATAGTACTGCACAGCCCTCTCCTGTCTTCCCGTTTGCCCACTGTCCTCTCTAGATTACCCAGGATACCTCGAGCAACGGAAATACTTGTAAATCACTACTGTATTGCTGTAAGGTTCAGGGAAAATGACAAGAAAAATAGTCTATACCTCTCTCATACAAAAGCAATCACAGTGGGCCTAACTACAAATTAACTACACATCAGCAGCATAACTTCTCCAAATATAGTCAGTCCACACCTGGTTGAATGTGGACGTGGAATCCATGAAACGGGCCAACTGTATATTGAAATACAGTTCTCATTTTAAACATCTGTGATTTAAGGAGTAATATGTAGGCTTCATTATTGACACATTAAGCTATAGTAGCAGATCTGATAATTGCGGTAGTTTTAAGGTGTTTGTGGGGTTTTTTGTTTTGTTTTGTTTTGAGACAGGGTCTCACTATAGTTCAGACTGGCCTTGAACTCACTGCGTAGCTCAGGCTGGCCTTGAACTCATGGCAATCCTCCTGCTTCAGCCTTCCAAGCACTGGGATTATAGGCATGCACCACCGTCACTGCCCAACAGTTTTAAGGTAATTTTGAACATCAGCAATATTCCAAAGAGCTAGAAGGAGATACACACTGCCTGTGGGGTCACCAGTGCCACCAAGGCTACTGCGGTGTGATGCACACATTACACTGAAGGGAAGGCTACGCATGGGAGTCTGGTGAGGAGGAAGGGTAACACCTCCCCCTGCAAGGCACAGACCACCCTGGAATTTATCCAGGAACCCCCAGGGATCCATGGGTCCCAGGTCGAGAAGATCTGTAAGATGCTGCTAACTCTGCCGGGGAGGGATTGGCAGATGCCCCCATACAGTGGGGACACAGAGGGTTAGGGTGACATGCTTAGTTATAGTCCTGGGATTGAGTCCTACACCACAGTAAGAGCTTACCTGCGCCAACATGCACAGTGACCCAGGAGACCTTTCAGTGGAAGAATAGCTTGCTCCAGGTTATAATCGCAATTCATGTCTTTTATTTTTTGGATATTTTATTTTTTGGAGATAGGGGTCTCACTGTGTTGCTGGTCTAAATCCCCTGGGCTCAAGCAGCCCTCCTGTCTCTCCCTCTGGAGTAGCTGGGACGACAGGACTGAACCCAGGGCATTCTCACGGAGTATATCCTCAGCCTTTTTTTTTTTTTTTTTTCTGTGGGTAGCAGGGGTCGACCTCAGGACCTCGCGCTCCAGCAGGCGCCCGTGCCGCTGAGCGATATCACCGGCCCTTTTTTTGTAAGTGGGTTCTGGGAGTTGAACTCGGGCCCTCGTGCTTGCCAGGCAGGCGTGTACGCCGCTGAGCTATCTCACCGGCCCCAGCCTTTTTTTAAAAAATGATTGTTACTATTTTTTATATTTTCACATAGTGTTACTGGAATGCTGGGGTTGTGTCTCACGGTGACTAAAAATGAAACCATGGGCAGAAGGGGTAAGGTGCAAGTGAATTTCTTTAAAAGATATACAGGTAAGGAAGTAAAGGGTATGCGTGAATCACTGTAATATGATGTCATGAACTGTTTCGGAAGATACCTAGAAGGGAAACAGCTGGGTCAAATGCAATTTTTTTAGGTTTTTTGAAAATCTCCATGCTGATTTCCATAGTAGTTGTACCAGTTTACACTTCTACCAACAATGAAGGTTACTTTTCCCCTGCAGCCTCACCAGCATTCATTATTACTTGATTTCCTGAAGACAGCCACACTTTCTGGAGTGAGATGGGATCTCAGTACTGTTTTAATTTGCATTTCTCGAATGGCCAGCGATGTTGAACATTTTCTCACTTGTGTTTCTTCATCTGAGAAGTGTTCTATTCATTTCAGATGCCCATTTGTTGAGTGGGCTTTAAATTTGTGGGGTGTAATTATTTTGAGTTCTTTATATAGTCTAGATCAGTGGTGACGAACCTATGGGATGCATGTTACTTGTTTTTTCTTTTATGACAAAAGATGTTAATGTTTGAGTTTTTTCTAAACTAAAACCTCAGTACTCAAGTGTAGTTGCAGTGTTGGTGCTTTGAAGTAAGTAAGTGGGTTTTGGGTTGCAGTTTGGGAACTCGCCCCTAAAAGATTCACCAGTAGTAGTCTAGGTATCAGTCCTTTTTTTTTTTTTTTTTTTTGTGGGTACCGGGGGTCGACCTCAGGACCTCACATGCCAGCAGGCACCCGTGCCGCTGAGCGATATCACCGGGCCTTTTTTCGTATGTGGGTTCCAGGAGTCGAACTCGGGCCCTCGTGCTTGCCAGGCAGGCGCTTATGCCACTGAGCCATCTCACCGGCCCTTTTTTTTTTGGTACCAAGAATCGAACTCACGACCTCGCACTTGCCAGGCAGGTGCTGTGCTGCTGATCTGTATCCCCAGCCCTAGGTATCAGTCCTTTGTCTAAGGAGTAGCTAGCAAAAATTTTTTCCTATTCTGTAGGTTGTCTCTTCACTGTTGGGGGTTTCCTTTGCTGTGCAGAGCTTTTTAATCTGATGTGATTCCATTTGTTGATTCTTGGTATTATTTCTTGTGCGACCAGGATTTTGTTCAGAAAGCTTTTGCCTGTCTTCAACAGTTTACCTGTGTCTTCTAGCAGATTGTTTGTTTTAATATTTTAGGTCTTTGATCCACTTTGATTTTAGTTGGAGCATGGGGAGAGATACGGGTCTAGGTTCAGTCTTCATCATGTGTATACAGTTTGTTAAACCAACACCATTTGTTAAAGAGGCTGTCTTTCCTCCAGCAAAGAAAGTCAAAGATAAGGTAGCTGAGTATGCTTGGCGTTTTTTCTACATCCTGCATTCTGTTCCATTGGTCCACAACTCTGTTGTTTATTCCAATATCATGCTGTTTTCTATCACTGTAGTTTTGTAGTATAACTTGAAGTCCAGGATTGTGATGCCTCATGCCTTGCCCTTCATGCCCAGGATTGCTTTTGCTATTCTAGGTCTCATCTGGCTCCATATGAATTTTAGGATTGTTTTCTCCAAGTCTGTGAGGAATGCTATTGGTAGTTTGAATGGGTTGTGTTAAATCTATATAAATTTTGGAAGTATGGACAATTTGACTATATTGGTTCTGCCTATCCAGGAGCAGGGGACATCTTTTCATTTTCTGATGTTCTCTTTGATCTCCTTTTTCAGAGTACTGTAGCCTTTATTGTAGAGGTTTCTCACTTTCTTGGTTACTTCCTAAGTATTTCATTTTTTTGATGCTATTGTGGAAAATATTGTTTCCCTAATTTCTCTCTTGTGAGTTTATTACTGGTGTACAGGAATGCTACTGATTTTTGTGTGCTGATTTTGTATCCTGCTATGCCTCTGAGTTTGGGTGTTCTGGGAGTCTTTTGGTGGAGCTTTTGGGGTCTTCTGTGCAAAGGATCATGTCATCCACAAATAATGACAATTTAACTTCTTCCTTTCCTATCTATATCCCTTTTACATCTTTCTCTTGCCTGATTGGTTTGGCTAATGTTTTGAGACCTACACTGAACAAGAGTGGTAATCCTGGACAGCCATCTTCTTTCTGATATTAGAGGGAAAGCTTTCAGCCTCTCTCCATTTAATAAGACATTGGTCATTGGTTTGTCATAGATGGGTTTTTATCAGGTAGAGATCAAAACCTTCTATACCTATTTTCTTCAGAGTTTTTATCATGAACGAATGTTAGACTTAGTCAAATGCTTTTTCTGTATCTATTGAGATGATCATGTGACTTTTGTCTTTGCTTCTATTAATGTAGTGTATTACATTTATTGATTTGCATATGTTGAACCAGCCCTCCATCCCTGGAATGAATCCTACTTGCTGATGATGTATGATCTTTTTGATGATTTTTACTGCATTCTGTTTGCTATTATCCTGTTGAGGATTATTGCATCGGTGTTCACTAAACGGACTGGCCTGTAGTTCTTTTTTTTTTGGTTGGGTCCTTTATGGTTTTGAAATCAGGGTAATACTTGCTTCTAGGAATGACTTTGAAAATACTACTTCCCTTTTGATTTCATTAAAAGTTTGAGGAATATTGGTGTTATATCTTCTCTAAGGTTCTTACAGAATTTGGCGGTGACTCTGTTGGGACCTGGGCTTTTCTTTGTTGGTAGTTTTTTATTACTTCTTCAATTTCATTGACTAATATTGGACTATTCAGGATTTTTATATCTTCTTGGTTCAGCTTTTATAGTTCATATATATCTAAGAATCTATCCATTTCTGAATTTCCCATTTTAATAGAGTACAGGTTCTCAAAGTAGTTATCAATGAAATACTGGATTTTGGAGAATTTGCCTTTTTCATTTCAAATTGCATAGATTTGGGTCTTTTCTTTCCTTACTTTGGTAAGATTGGTAAAGGGTTTGTCTACTTTGTTTTTCTTTCAAAGAATCAACTTGATTATTATTTTTTGTGTGTGTGTGTGTGGGTACCGGGGGGTCGACCTCAGGACCTCGTGTGCCAACAGGCACCTGTGCCGCTGAGCGATATCACCGGCCCCTTTTTCGTATGTGGGATCCGGGAGTCGAACTCGGGCCCTCGCGCTTGCAAGGCAGGCGCTTACACCGCTGAGCCATCTCACCGGCCCTCAACTTGATTATTGATTCTTTGAATTTTTTTGTCTCAATGTCATTATTTTCTGCTCTGATCTTTATAATTTCCTTCCTTACACTAGCTTTTGATTTGGATTGTTCTTGTTTTTGTAGGACCATGAGGTACATCATTAGGTTATTTATTTGAGCTCTCTTTGCTTTTCTGATGTGGGCATTCACCACTGCAAACTTCCTTCCTAGGACTGCTTTCATATAGGTTTGAGTATGTTGTACTGGCATTATAGTTTGATTCTAGGAACTAATTTCTTCCTTACTTTCTTCTGTCACCCATTGATTATTCAAGAGGGTATTGTTTAATTTTCATGTGTTTGCGTAGTTTCTGTGGTTTCTTTTGCCACTGATTTCTAGTTTCATTCCACTATGATCTGATAATATACGTGGGATGGAATTTCGATTCATTTGCATTTACGTAAGCATGCTTTATGGGCTAGTATGTGGTCTACTTTAGAGAAAGTCCTGTGTGATGCTGCGAAGAATGTGTATTTACAGAACACTCTGTAAATATCTATTAAGTCAATTTGTTCAAAAGTTTGGTTCAGTTTTGAAATTTATATGTTGATTTGTTTGTGTAGTTGATCTATTTGTGATAACAGGGTATTGAGAGCCCCCATTACAATTGTATTGATATTTGTCTGATTTCCTGTCTCCATTAGTGTTTGTTTTATGAAGTTGGGTATCCCAGTATTTGGTGTGTATGTGTTTATAATTGTTATATCTTCCTATTGAATTGCTCCTTTAACCAATATGTAGTGACTTTGTCTCTCCTGATCAGTTTTGGCTTGAAATTCACTTTGAATTAGGATAGCTACTCTTTTCTATCCTTGTCCTCTCACTCTTTTGTACCGCATATTGTTGGGTTTTGTTTCTTGATCCATCCTGCCAATCCGAGTCTTTTGATTTGGAAATTGAGGTGATTCATTTTGAAAGTTATTACTGAAAGGTACTGACATATTCCTGTCATTGCATTATTTTCCTGTTGCTGATTTTTTTTTCCTTTTGCTTAGCTGCTCATCCTGCCAAGTATATTCATTCTTACTGACTTATTAATATTGTCAGATTCACTGTTTCTTTCTAGGATATCCTTGATAATTTTTCATAATGCTGGTTTGTTGGTCATGAATTCCTTGCCATGGAAACACTTTATTTCTCCATTAATTTTGAAGGATATTTTTGCTGGATTTATTTTATTTTTATTTTTATTTTTTGGGGGTACCGGGGGGTCGACCTCAGGACCTCGCGCGCCAACAGGCACCCGTGCCGCTGAGCGATATCACTGGCCCCTTTTTTCGTATGTGGGATCCGGGAGTTGAACTCGGGCCCTCGCGCTTGCAAGGTGGGTGCTTACGCCACTGAGCCATCTCACCGGCCCCCTTTGCTGGATTTATAAATCAGGGTTGGACATTATTTTTAGGGCTTGAAACACTTCAAGCCCTCCTGGCCTTTAAGGTTTATGTTGGGAAGTCTGCTGTAATTTTGATGGGTTTACCTTTATATGTGATTCATTGCTTTTCTCTAACAGCTTTTAAGATTTTTGTCCCTGTGATGAACTTCTGGTACTTTGAATATAATGTGGCATGGAGAGGTTCTCTTTTGGTTGTGTTTGTTTGGGTTCTATATGCCTCACTTACCTTACGCTTCTTTCTTTCCCCGTATTTGGGAAGTTTTCTGCCATTATTTCTGTGAACAGTTTTTTTTTATGGCATTTGTGCTATCTTCTAATTTTTCACT
The DNA here is from genome assembly GCA_028451465.1 of Erethizon dorsatum. Lineage (NCBI taxonomy): Eukaryota > Metazoa > Chordata > Mammalia > Rodentia > Erethizontidae > Erethizon > Erethizon dorsatum. The sequence goes on from CM051825.1 coordinate 109,093,903, forward strand.
TATTCCAATTACTCTTAGTCTTCTTTGCCTCATCTAGCAGCTGTTGGATCCATTTTTCATGTTCTTGTGTTGCTTTTAAAGTTTTTTTATATACACCAGCACTCTGGGAAGATCACACATTTGAGTTGAGACAGCCTAGGCAACTTTTGAGACCCTGTCTCAAAATAAAAATTTTTTAAAAGGCTGGGGCTGTAGCTCAGTACAAAGGCAGTAGTACTACCAAAAAAAAAAAAAAATGTTTACCTTTCCTTTATAATTGTGAGTGTTGACTTGGATTAAATAGATTAAATAAATCCACTATGACTAACAGTAATAGCATACACTTAGTTACCCTTATGTGTTAGGCAACAGAACTTCTATTGTACCCCAGTTTCTTAGATAAGGAAGCAAGGCAGAGAGCCAGGAGGTTGTGGAGGTGGATTTCAGATGGGTCACCTGACTCAGGAGGCAGAGCTGGGGCACCTGAGGCAGGGGCCAGGAATTTTACCTGAGTCCCCACCCCAAGAATGACACTGACTTACAACTGATGAGTCAGTCAGTCAACAACCACACACTCATTTTCTTCTATTGTTGTTGATTTGTTTTCTGTGCTGAGGCTTGCAAATTGCTTATGGTAGGTAGCTTTATTGCTAGTATCCAGAGCTCTTTAGATAATGACTACTTTTCAGATGTCTTCTAGCTTTTGGCCTTTGGGTCTGTCCCAGGATCCTATCACCTCTGTTTATTAGGGAGGAAAATTTGCAGCCTTTTTGGCCTAGTACCCAGTTCTTTGGTAATGGATTGTAGTATTGTTTATGACCCCCAGACAATCTAGGTTTTGGCATACAAGGAAAACTGACTGGTGATGACAACTATGTCACCTTGGCTAAAGTAGTACAGTCAGCAATAACAATAGCATCAAACACAAACTGGATAATGACAAACTATAACAACTAACACTTTGCTACCTTTAAGCCTAAGTACAAGATTCATAGTTAAAGAACAAACTAAGATAAATCAGATAATTACCTACAGTAAATATCTACTCAATAGAGCAGTTTTACCCCCTTTCACAATAGAGCAGCCACAGTAAGGTATAGTAACCTACCTACAGATTCATAAGGGTTAAATGGTACAGGTTTGGAAGAATGATAAAAAAAGAAATAGATTATAAAAAATTAAGCAATGTGATGTAAAGAAGGTGGTAAGATTGATGTAAAAGGTCCTACTAAGGAGTAAAGGGGTATCAGTAGTACTAAATAACAGTAACAGAAAAAATGAACTAGGAAAAGGATAAATAATAGGGAGCAGAGATTGAACTAGAGAAAAAGAAAATAAAAACTACTAAGGGAACATGTTGAAGAGAGATAGCAAGAAAGGAAGAGAGAAGAAAAGCAGGACTTAGTCAAACAAATAAAGCAATGTTTTTAAAAGGGGAGAACAAGAGAATAGGTGATAAAATTCTAAACTCCACCAAAAGTAAAAGTAAAAAACATACCAGTAGAGGAGCAAAGAAAAAAAATTGGATTAAATGAAGGGAGAAAAGAAAAGAAAAGTTCCTATGTATTTGCAGAAGAGTGTTTTCTTCAGGGCCTGCACTCTTTAATCTTATAAAGTCACATTCCTCTTCACCCCTCTTTGTAGTCTCTGGGCTTGTGTGGAGATTTCTCAGTTCAAGGGGACCCCTCTCTACAAACCCCCATTTATGGCAACTGTCCAAGCTAGAGCCCAGAAAAGGTGTGGGGCATTGGGTTCTGTGGATTCCTGCTGATGGGGGACCAGCATTGGGTACCTGATGTTTATTCTGGTGACCATGGGAGTAGCTCCAGGCACCAGGTAGAGGCTCATGTCACCTTGGGGTGCCCACAGCAGACCCAGGTGCGCCCAGGACTAGCATGGGGAGATTCTAGCAGGCCTGGCGAGGGCACAGGGCACTGGGTGGTGTCTCATGGGCATTCCGAGCACAGGGCAAGTCAGCAGACCTTTAGCCCTTGCTGCTAAGCAGGCAGAGGCTGGCCTAACATGCTGAGCAGGGACTCTGCCTGGGCTCTGGCAAAATGCAGATGGGGCTGAATGGGTGCTCCCACAGGTCAAGGCACCAGGTGGAGACCCACGTGAGACTGGAGCTCTCTGTGGACGCCCAGGCTGCCCAGGACTGGCGATAGACGTCAGAGTCTCCAGCCTGCCTACGAGTGGTGCAGGGCCGTGGGAGCTGGGTGTGGACTTGGGAGACCCCGGGGTGCCAAGTATGGACTCAAACCAGACCAGCATCAGCACTGTGTGCCAGGTGAATGTCCTAGTTGGCGGGGGACAAACATGAAGCACTTGGCGGTGACTGGAGTGCCCCCAATCCAATATTGATGACTCCAGACACAGGCAGAGTGTTTACTCTCGAGTGACTCTCCAGAAACCCCTGCATGTGGCAACTGTCCCATTGGGTATGAGTGACTCTCAGGATAAACAGTTCATTTGTCTATTTTTTCGGAGTCTGAGGTCGGGTGGGTGTGGAGGGAGCCGCTCCTGCCCCTGAACTCTCGCCGCTGGTGTGTGCCAGCGAAAATGCTGCCTGGCTGCAGCCTGCTCAGTGTTTGGAGAGGGACGAAGGGGCTCCTATACCCCAGGCTATCCTGTGAGACTAGACTCTAGCACCATGCACGAGCAGCCAGTTACAGCAGAGAGAGAAGCGCTCGGGCCAGGGAGCGTCCCAGGAGGAAAGAACAAGCTGCCTCTCCCTCTCCTGATAGACGCACATTTTCACTCGGTGGGGAGAGACTTTAAGGGCTGATTACTGCAGGGGGAGGGGGCACTGTAACAGGAACAGGGAGGACAGTGACAGGGAAAATGCTCTGGCCTAAGGTCCCCAGTAGCTCCCTCTGCTCACCTCTTTAACAATCGCTTAGAAGTCAGGTGTAATGGCACAGGCCTATAATCACAGCACTCAGGAGGCTGAGGCAGGATGATCACCAAGAGTTCAAGGCTAGCCGGGGCTACATAGTGAGTTCAAGGCTAGCCTGAACTATATAGGGATTCCCTGTATCAAAATACCAAAACCCAAAACAAAAAAGTGTTTAGAGTGCTTCTCCTTCTTCTCCAACATCTGAGGCCAGCCCATTCCTTCTTTGGTTGCCTCTGGCACCCAGCATGACAGGGTTAGATAGGAGTGGAAAAGAAACGGAAAGGGATCTCAGACCAATAGTGAGTTCCATAAACTGGTTTAAAACTATGTAAAGGAGGGAAAGAGGGAGGCCCTAAGAGTCACTAGAGTATCAAGGGGTGACCTTAAAAGGCCAGGGTGGAGAATAGCTTTTCATGGCTTCATAAACACATCCGGCCATCGGGGGAGGAAGCGGCTGCCTTTCAACGCCCAACACCCTCTTCAGAGCTGTCGCCCACATGCCGGGCGCAGCCCCACGCGCCTGCTGCCGGCCTGGCAGGCAGAGGAGGTGGACTCACCTGTAGGTGTAGGGTCCCACTTCCTCCAGCAGAGGGCGCTCCCCGTGGAGGATCTCCTCTGGGTTGGTGACGTTGAAGAAGTAGAACTGGGTGTACACGGGCAGCGGGGGCTTCTCCCAGGAGTGAAAGACCTCGGTCCCGTTCCGTAACACCACGTTCTAGGAGGGAAACCGAGCGGAGACTTACAGAAATGTAGGGCAGTGGGCTTTGAACAGGACAGAGGAGGGACTCCCAGCTCTGAGTTCCTAGCTCTCTTCTTTCCCAGGGATCCAACTCCAGGCTTTGGAGAGCTGGGCTGGCTTACACCAGGGGGCCCACCGCCCTGCTAAGCCACAGGTCTTCAGTGCGAGTTCGTAGTAAAGGAAGGACGCAGAAACATCGCTCCTGGGTGGGAACATGGTGTTGCCAAAACTAAATGCCTGATTGACTTTGTTATGTTTGAAGACCCCACTGAAGCTGGACAGAGTGGTACATGCCTGGAATCCTAGCCCACTGGAAGGCTGAGGCAGGAGGATCTCAAGTTCAGGTCCATACTGGCAACTTAGCGACCCTGTCTCAGCATAAAAAATTAAAAAGTAATGGGAGCATAGCTCAGTGTGAAGGCTCTGGGTTTAATCCCCAGTCCCAAAAGAAGAGAAAAAAGGAAGAAAGAGGAGGGAAAAGGTGTGCAGATGTACATGGACAGATCATTCGAAGACACAGGAAGATGGCCACCTACAAGCCAAAGATGGAGACCTCAGAAGATTTTAACTAGCTTTATTTGGCATAAAATAGAATAAGTGTTCCAATGTGCTAAGCAGAAGAGGTTGAGTTTTTGTTTGTTTGTTTGGAGACAGGGTCCCACTACGTGGTGCAGGCTGGCCTTGAACTCACTATGTAGCCCAGGCTGACCTCAAACTCACAGCAATCCTCCTGCCTCAGCCTCCCAAGTGCTGGAATTACAGGTATGTGCCACCACTTCCAGCTTGGAGGTTGGTTTTATAGACAGCAAAAGACTGAAGAAAGCAGAAACAACAAAAAGTGGATTGATCATTTCAAAGTTACCTTCCTTGTAAGCAGAGACAGGATACAGAGCAACAGGAAAGTAACTGCTTAACATTAGTTTGCTTCAGGTTTTCTTCATTTCTTTTTCTTTCTTCCTTCCTTCCTCTCTCTCTCTCTCTCTCTCTCTCTCTCTTTCTTTCTTTGTAAAGATTAAAGCAGAGTTGAGCCAGGCACAGTGGATGCCCAAACACCTGCAGTCCTGTTACTTGGCAGACTGAGGTATTGCAAATCTGAGACCAGCCTAGACAGTTTAGTGAGACTCTGTCTCAAAAGCGGGGTGGGATGGGGATGTAGCTCAGCACTCCCTGGGTTCAGTCCCCAGAACTTCAGGGAGACAGAGACCAAGAGAGACAAAAAGCAACCAGGCACAGTGACGCATGCCTAATTGGTGAGGTCAAGGCTGGGCTAGACTACATAATGAGATCCTGTCCCAAAAACTACCCCCTACCACCCCTTGCCCACCAAAAAGAAGTGGATGGAACTTCATTAAAAGCAGACATAGGACCCATGAGATGGCTCAGCGGCGTAAGCGCCTGCCTGGCAAGCACAAGAGCCCGAGTTCGACTCCCGGAACCCACATATGAAAAAAGGGCCGGTGATATCGCTCAGCGGCACGGGCGCCTGCTGGCACGCAAGGTCCTGAGGTCGACCCCTGGTACCCACAAAAAAAAAAAAAAAAAAAAAAGCAGACATAGAAACTGGGAACTGGCCTGGCCTGTTTGGGAAATCTGGCTCCCTCTCATTTCTCAGGTCAGATAATTTAGTTTATGTCTGATGAAGCATTACTATGAAAGACACTGTTTTGATTTTTAGTCTGGCCTCTTGGGGCCTTGTGCAAGAGCTTAGTCCAAAACAATGGCCTCCTATTATTTTTATTTCACGTTGCCAACACCTGATCTCAGACTTACAGCATCCAGAACTGCGAGATAATAAATCTACCCTCTGTGGTGTTCGCTAACAGTTCCCTCTGGCCTCATCCCGCCGCCTCCAGTGTGGCCAAGGGTAGAGGTGTGGTGGCAGGAGGCCGTGGGATGGCAAAGCGTCAGTAATGCTGCCGCCCTGGTGCACAGCTGCCTGTCAGCATCAGCGTCCCAGAGCCGCCACCTCCGCTGGGGCAGCCTCCATCCCAGAGGGGATGTGCACCCAGCCTGGAGCCGCCTTGGAGGCCAGCAGCACACAGGGGATGGCACTGTCTGAACAGGCTGCATCCGTGTGAAAGACCTACAGACTGCTTGACCTTGGCCAACCAGAGCATGACCAGAGCATCGCACTTGTGGAGAGATGGAATGTTGTAGGTTGGGAGCCAAAATTATCTTGCGCTATATCTTAGGCCCTTCAACAGCAATTTACTTCCACTATTGTATCTGGCCTGTCTCATGACTTTTCCTTATTTGTTTTCTTTCAGTACTGTGAATTGAACCCAGGGCCTTTGCTGTGAGCTATAGTCCCAGTACCTTTTAAAAAAACGTGACACAGGATCTTGCTAAGTTGCCCAGGCTAGCCTGGAACTTGGGATCCTCCAGGTTCAGCCTCCCAAAGTGCTGGGATTACAGCTGTATGCCACCACACCTGCTTTTTTTTTTTTTTTGAGATGTGGAGATAGAGCCTGAGCCTGCAGGGCAGCCCCGCCACTCTACACTTAGCCCCATTCTGTGACCATTATGTGGACCTCTCAGAACTCATCATGAAGCCTAGCCGACCTCCAGCTTTCACAACTCTGAAGCTAACAGCACTGCCGGGTGACACCCGAGACCTGTAGAAAACTCCTGCCCGCCTGGTGCTCTCATGGCATATCCGGGCAGTGTGTTGATTGTTCTGTGACTGGAAAAGTCCCCATAACATCGCCCACAGTGGAGCGTGTCACTCAGGACAGCTTGAATCGCTGTTCCTAGGCCATGATTGCTCATATTTGGCTCAGAATAATGGTGCTTATTTCCCCTGCTGCAGGGTTGTTACATCAGCACCAGATTGGCGGAGCCATTCAAGCTCAGTCTGCAGTCAGCCTACAACACACTGACCCTGCCTTCCGACCCTACACACCTGATGTGAGGCAGAGGGTACCAGTGTAAGCCACTGAAGGTCAGGAGCTGCTTGTCAGCCAGCACTGCAGCAAAGGCCCAAAGTTAATAAGCAGAACCCTAATACTCAGTAGTTCTTACATTCCTTAATCTGCTAATGGGGAAAAACTTTATATTTTCACAGTAGAAATTGTTGCAGGCATAAGAAAGATAAAAACACAGACCAAAGACAAACCCAAAACATGAACAGTAATTAACTTTGAGTGTTGGAAAATTTATTTATTTATTTTTATTTACTGTGGTACTGTTTTTGTTTTGAGACAGGGTCTCACAATGGAGCCTTAAATTCATGATCTTCCTGCCTCAGCCTCACAAATAGTTAGGATTACAAGTATGCCATTAGTGTTAGGAATTTGGATCACTGTTTTTTCTCCCTGATGAGATTTTGTAGTAACTTTTAAAATAATGAGTGAAAGAATTAATATTGAGAAAGGCTTTTGAGAGAAAATCAAGAGAGGAAAATGGGACTACTGATATATCAGTTAGGCTGCTAGTGAAACAGTAAGAACCAGAGCAGAACGAAGTGCCCTGCCATCCCCGGAACTCCCTGGCACTCCTCTGGCGGTAGAGCATGTTAGAAGCCACTTGCTAAAATGTGCTGCGACACAGCATGACAGTGTGGGCAGACAGAAAGGAGCAGCACGGGGAGGGTCCTGAGTAGAGGAGCAGAGCAGACTTTTCCAGCCTGGAAACAAACTTTGTCTTCATTCACCCATGTGCAAAAGAAGGGTGTGGAGTACCCTAAAGGCAGGAAGTGTGGGAAAATTAAGGAGGCCCAAATAAACTTTTGTCTTTATTTCTTACTTATGCAAGAGAAAGGCGTGGAATGCTCTAAGGGCAGGAAGGGTGGAAAAATAAAGAGACTGGAGACAAAGGGGCCTGGTCCTTTCTGTGCTCTAGGCAACCTGGCCCTCTCCCTCTCTGGGCTGACTCTCCTGTCCTGCAGAAAACTCTTGTTTCCTCTAAAACTAAGACTTGCTGTGCCTGTGGCCTCCAGTGAAGGCCACGGGGCAGACTGGGTGAAATCTGCTCAGGCCACCAAGAACCAGGAAAATCTGGTTACGACAGGATGTCAAGCTTGAGTAGCCTACACCTCCAATTGAACAGAAGCAGTGTTGCAAGAAACTCAGTAGCTCTATTTCTAAACAGAAAACATCCAGGAATCTTTGCAGGACAATAAAGGTGACTGGAATAAATGAATGTAAACAACTGGAGGAGCAGAGTGGGTCCACAGAGCCAGGAGGTCAGCTGTGGTGTGTGTCAGCTCACCCATCAGCTTTCTGACCAGACTACATTGTTGAAATATTCTTGGTCGTTACTATATCGGTGGTGATTGAATGAGCTGAGGTCAGCTTGATGAAATGGAAAGATTTTTAAAGACAAACTGTGAAAGCCCTTGAGTACCTCCAAGATGGTGCCCAGCACTCTACCTGGCACGTCTCCCTCCTCCCTGCACACAGAGCACTCCTGGCCCCGGGGCAAGAAGCTTCATCCAACATTTTATCCAGTTAAGACTTTGGTGATCACTTATTTTATGACCTAAAGAGAAGCCTCAGGTATCTGAGGGGACAAAACAGTTTTATACTCAAGAGTGCAAGAAAGTAGGGCTGGAAGAGCCCTTAGGGCTGACAGGATGTACCCAGAGGCCCTGAAAGGTGAAAGCCTTTCTCTACTTAGGTCTGAGCTGGATCTCAGAGCTGCTTTCCTCCTCTCTCCCATCCCACTTCTGCAGGCAACATTTCAATAAAACAGCACACACACACTGTAGTTACACCACTTACATGATGGAGTCTAAGAACAGCTCAGCAACTTAAAGCTAAACTACCTGCAACTAGTGCGTCAAGGAGGCCTAATGTGTAAATAATCATCACTTTGTCTTCTGGAGGATTCTGAGGACCCATGGACATTTAAAATGTCATTTGATTGCATTAAAATAAGGATCTCTTTCTTGTCCATGAATTTCCAGAAAGGTGAGGGCAGTAATTTCCCATCTCCCATAAACTCCATGGGTAATCCTGCACTGGAAACACTGTCCCCTCCTCTGAACCCCATGACACGTGACATTGGAATTGCTCAAGGAAAACGTGCTCAGTGTAGAACACATTTCATACCTGATCCCCAGAATGAGTGTAATTATTATGTATCACAAACATAAACTAATAAAATCTTTTTAAAACCTTGACTTATTAGGAATCATCCCGAAGCAGATGAGTTAAGCAACCTAAAATGCAAAGGAATGCACTTATTTGGTGTGTCCGTGTGTTAGGGTAACTGTTGGCTTCTCAAAGCAGATGTTTATCTATGAAAAAGAGCAGAGTTTTTGTTGTTTTCTTTAAAACTCTCTCGAGCACCTCGGATGCCTCGGGCAGGGTATGTACTGGAGAAGTATTTGTTCTGTCACCTAAATGTAACACTAGACAACTCACGCAGTGGCTTCTGTGGACTCTGCTGGCAGATGTTGGAGAAATGGGCTTGGTCACAGTGTCATGCAACACATCGAGGCCTTAACTAACTATACCAGCAGGCCTTAACAGACACCGCAGCTGGTCTCTCTTCCCTGAATGAAGAAGTAAAATTAATGAGGCAAGCCTTCCTCCAAAATCGGATGGCGCTAGACATTCTAACACAGCACAGATAGTACTTTTGCAATTGTAAAAGCTGAATGTTGTATGTACATTCCTGATCCTTCTGCTAATATTTTGATGGCTGTCCAAGATACTAAACGACAGGATAATGCCATGTCGAATTCTGAATTTCCTGGACTCTTTCTTTATCCTTTGTTGACTATATTCATAATTATCCTGTTGATTTTATCATTTGGTCCACGCATACTTGTTTCTGTGGCCTTGTCTCCTCCAGATTTAAAGCTGTACGTCTACCCAAGACAAGAACACCTGGCGCCTATCAAGGGCCTTTAGATAGACCCTCTGGGGAGTATCTGACTGCCAATCACAACTACAACCCTCTTCAGCTGGAAGTAGCCAGATTGGTTTTCGCCCCTTGCCCCCTCATGGCAGTTAGGGGTACTTCTTCAGAGGGGGTAATATTACAGATAACTAAGTTAGGTAGAAACATTGTAGGCAGTCAGACAGGGCTGGGCCCTTGCGGGAGTCAGTGAAGAGGATGAAAACACATCAGAACAGTGGCTGAACACACTTCTGGGTAAGATTAGTCACAAAGGCCAGATTTACATACTTCCTTAAGGGATAAAAGGGAGTTTGAGGTTAGCAGTACCACCCTTTTTGTTTGTTTGTTTTTATTGTTGCTGTTTTTGTTTTTTTGAGACAGGGTCTCCCTCTGTAGTCCAGGCTTGCCTTGAACTCACTATGTAGCCCAGGCTGGCCTCAAACTTGAAGCAATCCTCCTGCCTCAGCCTCCTGAGTGATGGGATTACAGGCATGCGCCACCATGCCTGGCAGTACCACCTTTTTGAGATTTCCCATATCTTACAAGGGATGGACCATCCTCTCCCACCCACTAGGACTAAGGCTAAGGCTAAGACTAAGACTAAGAATATGACTACAGATTACAGACCAAGGCTAATGGTGTCATTCATATGCCCTTGCTTCTATTGGATCAATATTACCTAAGTGTCTTTACTTGTAATCCTATTGGTTGATCATAATTTTGTACCCACCTCTTGATTTTGCTCTATTAAGCCTCCCCTGTAAAGTGGAGTCCACGGAAGCCCACTTTCTGGGTTCCCTCCTGTCTCTCTCAAGAGCTGTCTCACAATAATTTAATTTCCTACTCTTAACTTCCATTGTTCCTCAGAATTTATTCAATTTTGTGGGACATGAACTCAGTGCATCGGACGTCTAGTAGGTTGGAAGTTATAATATTTCCCCTATATCATTTGGAGGTCCTATAACTGGGTCGGGGAAGGGGCCCTCAGGGACAGTTTTTGTCTTGTCATTTCTTGTTTCATTAAGGGGGTCAAGCCTGTGGGGAGGCTGAGGCAGGAGGATCACTGTGATTTCAAGGCCAGCCTGAACTACACAGTAAGACCTTGTTTCAAAAAAATGAAACAAAACAAAAACAAGAACACAAGGTGCCCACTACACAATGGTTCCAGTCAAAGCAGGCAAGACAAATCAAGGGGTGAGCTAGGTTTGACAGCACTTGCTGATTCTCTCGGAGCTCACAATTCTGGGGGGCTTTTAACAAAAACATGATGTGTCTAGTCCTTTCATAGATGAAAATTCTCCCCACACTGTGATGTTGGTCAGGAAAAATCAGTGCCCATCCTGAACAGGAAGAAGAAAACTCAGTGAAATCCAGCGATTGGGTTGGGGAGAGAGGGCGATTACAGCCCCACAACGAGAGCAAATGCCATAATGAATTGGGCCTCATTTCCGCCCCTTCTCCCTCCCTAGAGTCCATCAGTAACATTTTATAGAATCTAACGTTCACTTAAAAAAAATAAAAGACAAGAGAATAGTTATTTCTTCTGCTTAGAGAAGTACTTTGTTGAAGAAAAATACAAACAATGCAGAAAAACAGAAGGGAGACCTCAGTCCTGACCCACAGCTATTAGACATCTAGTGCAGAGGCTTAGACATTTTTTTGTTGAGACAAGGACTCACTTTGTAGTTCAGTCTGGCCTCAAACTCATGACAATCCTCCTGCCTCAGCCTTCTGAATGCTGGGATCACAGGCATGTACCACCACACCTGGCAGAGATACAGTACTTAGAGATTTTGAGGGTGACTTAAACATTAAAAACTTTTTTTTTGTGGGTACTGGGGGGTCGAATTCAGGACCTCATGTGCCAGCAGGCGCCCGTGCCACTGAGCAATATCACCGGCGCTTTTCTCGTATGTAGGTTCCAGGAGTCGAACTCAGGACCTCGCACTTGCCAGGCAGGGACTTATGCCGCTGAACCATCTCACCAGCCAAATATTAAAATCTTGACTGTATCTCTATTCCACCACCTCAAGGTTTTCACATTTACAGTTCATCTGCTGGTCTTGTCCCCACACAACATTCGACATCATCTGCCTTTTTCAGTTAATAGAATAGATCATTAAGTGTGTTGCTTATTTCCATTTATTCTTCGTAACTTCACTGAGTGCTTTCTACTCTATGAAATATATATATAATTTTTTTTGAGATAGGCTCTTGCTCAGTTGTATAGGCTGGCCTTGAACTCATGGCGATCCTTCTGCATCAGTCTCTGGAGTGCTGGGATTACAGGCATGCACCACCATGCCCAGCTATAATTTCTAACTCTTTTCCTCTTCAACCTTCTGGTTATTTCCACTATCCCCCCCAACCCTGCCCCCCATGCTGAGGTTGGAACCCAGGGCCTCCAGTAAGTGCTGTCACCAAGCTATACCCCTATTTGTTGTTTCAGCGGGACACATCAGGGCTGAGAGAGGCTCATGACTGAAGACTGTCCTCTTTCAGGGGTTTACATTTGCTGAGTTGTCTCTATTTCAGCCACTCCTCCTGGAGTGACATGATTTTTCTTCCCCTTCATCCCCTGCCCTAGGATCCTCTCAACTCGACCTGAAGATCATAATTACAGGGGCACCCTGAACAGGTCCTGAGATGCCTGCTCAGCCAGGTCTCATGTAATCCACATCGCAGCCTAGCCAGCACCTCCTCCCCATGCCCCCTGAGCCACCCCCGCAAAGCCCTCTTCCTGTTCCACTCAACAGCAGCAGGGGGCACCACGCTCAGCAGGGTCAAAGAGAAACCAGATCTGATTCAGGTGAGCAGGGGCCTCGGGGAAGGATTACTGCAGGGGTGAAGGGACTACTGCAGTCAGGAGAAAGCGCCCAGGGTGATATCCCCAGGAGCCCCAAGTGGCAGGGAAAAGCGCTTGTCTTTCACAGGGAGGAGTTAACAAGGCTGGAAAAATGGAGCAGGTAGGGAAGCCAGGTACATGGGAGGGGCGGGATCTGAGTGATCAGAACGCCCCCGCCCCAGCTGACTCCCTGGGCTGACAAGCTCACATTGGTGCAGAGAATTATAGGAGAAAGGACTTGAGATCACCTTTATTTGTTAAAGAAAATCACTTTGTTAAAAAAAAAAAAAAAAGATTGGTTGTGGTGGTGCACACCTGTAATGCTAGTACTTGGGAGGCTGAGGCAGGAGGATGGATGGCAAGTTTGAGGCCAGCTTGGACAACTTAGGCCTTATCTCAAAATACAAAATAAAAATGGCTGGGAAGATAACTCAGTGGTAGAGTACCCCTGGGTTCAATCCCAGTACTGGGGGAAAAAAAGGAAGGAAAGAAAGAGACTCCAGGGCCGGTGAGATGGCTCAGCGGCTTAAGCGCCTGCCCGGCAAGCACGAGGGCCCGAGTTCGACTCCCGGAACCCACATACGAAAAAGGGGCCAGTGATATCGCTCAGCGGCACGGGCGCCTGCTGGCGCGCGAGGTCCTGAGGTCGACCCCCCGGTACCCACAAAAAAAAAAAAAAAGAGATTCCAAGAGCCCAGCTGTCATGAGTGAGCAGATGGTAGCCACTCAGGTTTCGCCCGGTGGGAGTCACGCGGGGGCTAGGCGGCCAGGCGGGAGGTGGACAGACCCATTCACAGAGTGGGCGGAGGTGAGCCCAGTTCTCCACAGTCTGACTTGGCTCTTCCCTGCAACGTTCAGGGTACAAAGGAGCATTTAGCAGACTTGACTCCTTAACTAAACAAAGCAAATGAAAACACTGTTAACAATGAAACAGCCCTTGACAGATGGCCAGGGTCCCAGCCGTTACACCCTGAGGTTGTCTCCACCATGTCTGCGCTCCTCTGTGGCAGTTCTCTGCGTTGGCCCCTTCTTAGCTGAGTCAATGACATCCAGATCACCCAGCCCCCTTTATTCTGTGCAGATCTCCCCTTTAACAGAAGGGTCTTCCCTGCACCTTTAACATGTTTCTTTTCCTCCTCCCACGGCTGGACACTGGTCAGGACCAGCTGTAAAGGCCAGCATAGATGCTGGGCAGTGCCACACACAGCAAGCACACAGGGAGGAGTAGGGGGAGAGAGGACAGCTGTAAATACAGCCATCGACATTTCACACAGTCACTTCTTTATTTTTATCTTGACTTTCAGCTCTGAGGCCAGCTGCAGTGTGAACGGCTGCCTGGCTGGGGCTGTGCTGGGGGTTTCATGTTCCATATCTCTGAGCCTAACGTGGATCCTGCAAACTAAGGACTCCTGGCTTTTTGGTTTGTATCAGAGTCACAGTACCAAAGAATAAAACAACACAACAAACACAAGGCAGGAGGCATCACAATCCGCAATTTGAAATTATACTATAAAGCTACTGTGATAAAAACAGCGTGGTATTGGCAAAAAAAAGACCCGCAGATCAATGGAGCAGATTAGAAGATCCAGAAACAACTTCAGACATACTGAGCCACCTTATCTTTGACAAAGGTGCCAAACACATTTACTGGAAGAAAGATAACCTCTTTAATAAATGGTGCTTGAAAAAATGGCTCTACACTTGCCGAAGATTAAAATTAGACCCATATCTTTCACCATGCACTAAACTAAGTTCAAAATGGATCAAAGATTTAAATATTAAAACAGAAACATTAAATCTCCTGGAAAATAGAATAGGTAAAACTCTTGAAGACATTGGTGTAGGCAAAGACTTTATGAATAAAACCCCAATGGCACAGGAACTATCACAAAGAATCAACAACTGGGGTCTCATCTTATTAAAAAGCTTTTGCACAGCAAGAGAAACCACCAACAGAGTCAAGAGACAACCTACAACGTGGGAAGAAATGTTTGCCAGCTGTTCCTCAGATGAAGGATTACTATCGAGAACATACAAAGAACTCAAAAAATCAGACCTCCCAAATTTAAAGACCCAATCCAAAAATGGGCATCTGAGATGAATACACACTTCTCAGATGAAGAAATACAAGTGGCAAATAAATATATGAAAAAATGTGCAACATCACTAGTCATTCGAGAGATGCAAATTACAACACTGAGATTCCATCTCACCCCAGAAAGAATGGCTATTATCAAGAAATCAACTAATAACAAATGCTGAAGAGGCTGTGGGGAAAAAGGAACCCTTCTTCCCTGTTGGTGGGAGTGTCGACTGGTGCAGCCACTATGGAAATCAATGTGGAGATTCCTCAAAAAACTAGGATTGGAGGTCCCATTTGACCCAGCTATTCCCCTTCTGGGTATCTTCCCAGAATTAAAAACATCGTACCACAGTGATATATGTGCACCCATGTTTATAGCAGCACAATTTGTAATAGCTAGATTGTGGAAACAACCCAAATGCCCATCAAGGCATGGATAAAAAAGATGTGGTATTTTTATACAATGGAGTACTACTCAGCCATAAAGAAGGATAAACTGGAAACTTTTATAGGTAAATGGATGCAACTCAAGAAAATACTCGTAAGTGAAATAAACCGGATGCACATTTGTAAAAATCGCATTGTCTCCCTAGTGTGAGAAACTGAAAGAGTAAATAAGATCCCAAATCTACTAGACATGGTAAAATAGGAAGAAACTGTTCAAAAGGAAAATTATTGTTTAGACAATTGAATGCTGATAACTTGCACCCTGAGTAACTAATTTAAAGATAACAATATGTAATACATTAACCATTGTTATCCTCCTATTATGTTGTTTTGAAATTTTGTTCTATTTTTTCTCTTTTTTTTTTTGTGGGTACCGGGGGTCGAACTCAGGACCTCACGCGCCAGCAGGCGCCCGTGCCGCTGAGCAACATCACCGGCCCTTTTTTCGTATGTGGGTTCCGGGAGTCAAACTCGGGCCCTTGCGCTTGCCAGGCAGGCGCTTATGCCGCTGAGCCATCTCACTGGCCCTTTTTTTTTCTCTTTAAAAAAAAAAAAGAAAACAACAAAACAAAAAACAGACACAAAAAGAACTCCCATTTCACAGGTGAGGAAATACAGTAACAAAATACCCAGTTAAATTTGAACTTGATATAACAACAATATCTCCAAAATATTGCCAGGGCTGTCATTTCCTTCTTCTTTTGACTAGGAACTGAACCCAGGGCCTTCACACTGAGCTACATCCCCAGCCTTTTGAGACAAGGTCTCATCAAGTTGCTAAGTTGCCCAGGCTGGGCTTGAACTTGCATTCCTCCTGTCTCAGCCTCCTGGAGAGCTGGGATTACAGGCACACACTACCACACCTGGCAAAAATGCTTTAATTCTTAAGAGATGCATACTGAAGGACTTAGGGGTAAAGTGTTGCGGTACCTGCAAGTTACACTCAAATAATTTTTTAAAAAGTGTATCATAAAGAAATGAAGTAAATATAGCAGGATGTTAACAACTGATAACCCAAAGTGGACAGAAATATTGCATGAGGCATACGTACTCCCAAATATTTGTTGTTTACTTGGACTTGAACATGGTGTGTGTGTAAAAATTTGCTTTTAATTTTATTATAGTAAAAGACATTGCTATTAATCCTACTCAGAATATTCCCCCTCACTTTGAACACACATATCCTGTCATTCCTGCCACTTTTTGAAGCAGTTCTGGAGGTCCTCTTTCATGAGTGTCTTTATTTGCACTGTACTGGCTGCTTCTGAGTCCTGAATCTTCGGAATATGTACCTTTCATGGCCATTTTGATTTGGGGAAGAGCCAGAAGTCACACGAGTGCCAGATCCAGTGAAAAAATGAATGAGGACATACAGTACTGTAATGTTTTTATTTGAAATAGTGGTAAACAATTGATCAATCAGGGTAATCACAAATTCAGTTAATGTTTAAATAAGAAGTGTGTTACAGTAAAAGATGCATTACCATTAATCTCCAGGTATTCCAAATACTCCCCCTTGCTCCAAATACATTTATCCTATTATTCTTGGCAATGTGTCTTTTCCTGTAATCAGTTTTATTTATTTAGTTAGTTAACTTATATATATATATATATTTAAACATTCACCGTATCTTTCAGTCACCTCTTGTAGTTTATCTGGCAGCCTTACCCAAAGGAACCATGAAACTCAGAGAAGCCCTCAGCTGGACTCTGGACTTCCTGGAGAGTCACACCAATCTCTTGAGGAAAAGAAACTGGCAGGTGGGGGAGGTCATGCTCAGCTGGCGCCTGGTGTGTGAGGGCTGAGAAAGTGGAACGGGGCCTGTGGTTCCCGGTGGCTACGCACCCTGTCATGCTAATGCATCCAAAGAAATCACCTTAACCTCAAGCCACAAGGCCACAAGCGGAGGCCTCGTTTTGACTGAAACCTCCAACTTCTGCCTTAGATACTCCAAGAATTCTAGGCACACTCCCAGGAGCTTGCTCTTTAAAGGAAGGACCACGAAACTAATACACAATGTCATGATACCCCTGCTGGACAGGGCCTGGCCCAAGAGGTCACTCCCTGGGCCAGATGCAAGGACCCGGAAGGCCCCTGCAGCTCTGGGCCAGCCTGAACTTTCAACCATAGCTTGGGAAAGAGCAATGCCCTGCCTAAGGGCCCTGCTGTGCTGGTGACAGCCACCAGACAAACTGTGAGGTGGCTGAGTTTTCTTATTCACACTGACTGAGAAGTCAGCAGAAGGCCCTATGCATAGTTTCACAGTGTGACTTTGCATGATGCTGATTAGTTTTAGCTAAGCAGGACAGGATGAGCTGTCCCAAACACAGTACTGTGACACCAGCAGTGAAAGAAAGATGAGCATGGTTCTGGAGTTATGCAGTGAATCTGCAGGGCAACTGCTGAATTAGTAATTTGGACTGAAGGGCTGGGTGTATGAAGCTCAGTGGTAGGGCACTTGCCTGGCATATGGAAGGTCCTGGGTTCCATGCCAACTATACACACACACACACACACACAATAATAGTCATTATGAAGTGAGCCTATCTTAAAAGTTAATGAAATCTTTAACCAACATAACCCTCAAAGTCAGGAGATAGTGCCAGTGGCAGCGAACCTATGGCACGCATGCCGTAGCGGCCTGTATCATCGAAAGCTCTGAAAGGTTTACCTTCTCTGGTGTAGGCAGTGGGTCAGGTAGAGGGAGGATTAGCTTTGACCACTCAGCACTAACATGAGTGGATATGGCCAAAAGGTGCATCACCTCCAAGTCAGGTGACTTTTCCAGAAGGTGACACCATGAGGATTGGTGGACCAGCTGGCCTGATGTAAGCTCCTTCCAAATGATAAAAATAAACACTTGGGTTTTGATGGGAACCAGCAGTACTTTTAAGGAAATGTTAGGATTCGAGAGCACTGCTGGTTATTCTTCAGGCCAACGGGATGCTACTCAACAATTAAACACAACTCAAGCACCCACATTGCCATTTCCACCATCTAAATTCACCCTGAGGTGACACAGACTAACTGTGAGAACCTGGATGAGCGGGGCACATGGTCCCCCATCGGGCTTTAGATGAATGAACCTCACCAAAGAGTGAAACATTTGCTTTGCTTTAAAAATTGCTCCTTGAAATTAAGCAAACCCAACCCAGACTCTTGGAGTAATGTAAGTCATTTCTACTACTTAGGTTTCTCCTCTGGTGCCCTAAAAGAAATATGCTCCATTAACATTCTGCCTTTATTCCTTGACTTTATTTTAACTTAATGTACTGGCATTCACTAATTTTTCTGTCATGTTAACTCTCTTTGTTTTAATTGTACCTGTCACAAGCTAGTAAGATGCGGCAGTTCAGCTTCAAATGCTATTTTATAGTTGAGTTGCGACTGTCTATAAATTATATATAGGACGACATGGTGGTATAGCCATCCCCAAACCCTCCTGCCACAAACACCCCTAAAGGCAGGCTCCTTTAAAGGCTGCAGGTGATTACACTCAGCCTAAAGGGAGACAAAGTGGCTACCAGAAGGAGACAGAAATGTAAGGACGAGGGGGAAACTGGGGAAGTATGTGTGTGTAGAAAGGGTGGGCAGGGGCTGAGGGAGTGTGTGAGAACCAGATTTTAAGATGAAAATAAATAAGAAATATGGCCACAGAAACAATGGCCAGGTTCTGTGTGTAACTTGGGCAGCCCGCATCGTCAGTCATTGGTCTCCTTGATTGTGGTCACCTCTTTTAGAGTTGAACTATATAATACGTTCTCATGTACAAACATATTTATACCCATGTCTCCTCTGCTTTCATTACTGATGATCAGAAGTACGGTGGGAATGGAAACTTCCCTCAAATGGGCCTTGCAGGATTAGGGAGCCTTAGGGACATGTTGTCAAAGGACACAAAATTTCAGTTTATCTATCGTGTATCATGGAGACTAGAGTTAATAGCAATATATTGCATGTACAAGAAAAGTTGTACTTGGAAATTCCTTCTTTTTTTTTTTTGGTGGGTACTGGGGATCGAACTCAGGACCTCGCGCGCCAGCAGGCGCCCGTGCCGCTGAGCGATATCACCAGGCCTTTTTTCGTATGTGGGTTCTGGGAGTCGAACTCAGGACCTCGTGCTTGCCAGGCAAGCGCTTATGCCGCTGAGCTATCTCACCGGCCCTCCTTCTTGTTTATTTTTGAAATAGAGTCTTGCTATATAGTTCAGGTCTTGAACTCTTGGTGGTCCTCCTGCCCCACCCTCCCCAGTGCTGGGATTATAGGCGTGCACCACCATGCCTAGCTCTGTACTTGGAAATTTCTAAGAGCAGATTTTAAGCGTTCTCCTCACACACAGTAAGTATATGAGTCAACACATGTATTAAATAGTGGATCTGGCCATTCTAGTGTATACATACATCAAATTGTCACGTGACCCGTACATACACACGACTTTCACTTGCCAATTAGAAAAATGAAGTGTTTTTTGTTTTTGGTACCAGGAATGGAACTCACGACTTCGCGCTTACCAGACAGGTGCTGTGCTGCTGAGCTGTATCCCCACCTGAAAAATGAAGTTTCAAACTGGGGCCTGAGAGAGAGTGGCGCTCTGTTGTGAGGATGGCTTGCTCCTGGCGCTCTCTGAAGCTCAACGCGCAGGGCCCCTTGGCTGGGCGCGAGGGTGGCCCTGGCCGTGGGCATCACACCCCCGACAGCGTCTCCCACCTGGAAATGTGCCCTGTCCCATGTCACGTGCGACCCTTTCAAGCTACTCATTTTCGTTCTGTCAGGGTCCGCTTCAGGGAGAGGTTTCTCTAAGGAAGACAGCGAGACGGGCACAAGGGCACCTTTGCGGGCACGGAGAGCCAGCAGGGGTGATGGACACCCATGTCCCCTGGACCCCTCCACTGCAGCCCCGCCAGGTGACGGCAGAAGGAGGTGGGGCCTCCGGAAGGTGACTGGGTCGCGGGCAGAGAGCCCTCGGGATGGGTTAGTGCCCTTCGGGACCCCCAGCTCACTTGCCCTGTCCCTATGAAGTTAGAGGAGACCCCATGGGCAGGAAGCCGCCCTCATCAGACGCCAGGTCTGTCAGCGCCCTCACTTGGACTTCTCGGCCTCCAGCGCGGAGGAACACCTTTCTGCTGCCCATAAGCCACCCAGCCACCCAGCGTGTGGTCTGCTGGGAACACAGCGCGAACTGGCCAAGGCGTGGAGGGGCAGGCATGGTCGGCGCCTGCGCGGACAGCGCCACAGGACTGGGTGGAGCCGGCGCTGCTGGCATCTGCACGGTCCCCCCGGACGCCGGGAATCTGGGTCACTGGGTGGAGTTTCCAGATTTTAAAAGGACAGACCATTCACAACGCAGTTGTGATCCCTGTCCTACAGAGGGGGACACAGTGTAGAGCTAAGCAACAACATGCAAACAAAATTAAAAATGCCATTTCAACCACTCATCCAAAATTTTTTAAAATTCACTTTTGCAGTGCTGGGATGGAGCCTAGGGCCCTGTGCATGCTGGGTAAGTGCTCTAGCACTGAGCCTGGACTATTTTGAACCAGACACTGCAATTGGCAGTATGAGAAGATGATACAAAACTAAGTATGACAGGACCCGACCTTCAGAAAGACCTTCTAAGCTAGCTGAAAATACTAAATGTTATATGGATTAAAAATCCCCGCAGGGTCAAGGCTGGAAGGGAATTGACTAATAGTCTCATCTACTTTGAATATTCTCATATATTTTGATCAAAACACAGGGAAAGGCAGGAAATTCGTGGAATCTGAATCGCCAATACCCCAAATCCCTTTTTTTTTTTTTTTCTTTTCTTTTCCTTTTTCTCTTTTCTTTTCTTTTCTTGAGACAGGACCTTGCTATGTAGTTCAGGCTGGCCTTGAACTCACTATGTAGCTGAGGGTAGCCTCGAACTCATGGCAGTCCTCCTGCCTCAGCCTCCCGAGCTCTGGGATTACAGGCATGCTTGATCACACCCAGCTCCAGCTCCTGCTCCTGATTTTAACACTGGACTTGTGGAGATACTACATATAGTAAGTGAATAAAAGTAAATAAACACAATATTTAGTAAACAGTAAACAAATACTTAGTAAATAGTAAACAAAATACTTAGGGTTTGAAAACATTAGAAATACATTCTCCAAATTGGTCTTATAGAGATATAAACAGGATATTATTTTTAAATGTTTTTAAAACATTTTTAAATTCTAAAAATCAACAATAATAAAATAAAAACTGAACTAGTGTAGTCTATGGATCCATGGGGAGGTCCTTGAGGCTATCTCAGGGATCCACAAGGTCAAAACTCTTTTCATAATAATACTAAGACATCACTTGCCCTTGCTTTTCCTCTCTGTGTAGTGGTGTTTTTAGGGGCTGACACGGACAGTATCCCCGATCAGAAGGTGTCCCTGATCAGGTGGCCCATGGACTAATGCTTGTGTATGCCTGTGTTCTAAGAATGTCTCAAAACTTTTGTTTTTACTTTTAATATTGTAAACATCAATAGACACAACACAGAGAATCATGAGTTCTCTGGGGCGCTCAATAATTTCTAAGTATAAAGAGGTCAAAGGCCACAAGGTTTGATAGTAAGGGCAGGGACTGTAACTTGTTTACTGTTACCTTTACAGCTCCGGCCTCTGCCTCACAAATGACACAGTCTATAAATATTTGCTAAATAAGCCCTAAAACTGACAAAGTACATATTTAAAACTGCTTTTATTTATTTATTTATTTATTTATTTTTTGCTGGGTACCAGGGGTCGACCTCAGGACCTCACGCACCAGCAGGCGCCCGTGCCACTGAGCGATATCACCGGCCCCTTTTTCGTATGGGGGTTCCGGGAGTCGGACTCGGGCCCTCGCGCTTGCCGGGCAGGCGCTTATGCCGCTGAGCCATCTCACCGGCCCTAAAACTGCTTTTAAAAATAGAAAGCAAATAGGCATGGTGGTGCATGCCTAGAATCCTAGCTACTCAGCAGGCTGAGGTGGGAGGATGACAAGTTTGAGGCCAGCCTGAACAACTTAGTGAGACCCTGTCTCAAAATAGAAAACAAGCAGGGGATGTAGCGCAGTGCCCCCTGGGTGCAATCACCAGTGCCACATAAAGAAGAACGCAGGGAAATCCTTTTTAAATGGGAAGGAGAACAAGAGATGGAGGGCAGGGATAGGGGACTCCATGTACCAACTCCCCATGAACACAGTCATCATGTACTGCAAATGTGCTAATAACAATAAAAGAGAAATAGAAAGCAAAAGTCAAACATTTTTCCTTGGCTGCTCTAATTGCCAGTGTTAATTCAAAGTAGTCCCTCCCTCCATGTATCGCACACCCACAGCGCAGCATACTGATGATGCAGGTTGTAAACATCTAGCCATTTGGCCAGCAGTCTGCATTTTCATCGCTGAGCTCACTTCCACCCGCTGTTCTTCTCTAGGAAACAGGCGAATGTCTAGCAGCACAGATGGCCCCTTTGCTGTGACCGACAGAATGAGATCTTGCACTGTATTAGACAACAAAGCAAAATGATTCCAACAGGCAAGAATTGCCCCATCATTCCTTTAATGTCAGTTTGCAGAATAATGGCACTTGTCAGTAGTAATATCCTCAAGTAGATCGCCCATCTCAAGGAATGAAGACCTGGAGTAAAATAACTACTATCCAAGCAGCAATGGATTTCGAGGTTAGCTCCTTAACCTGGGCCTGTTCCCCGTCTGACTCAGCAGGCCCGGGCAAGGTCTGTGCTCCCCGCATCTCAGGCCTGCATCTCGGGCCTCACCTGCCCGAGTCCAGGGCCCCACTGAGAGTGCCTGGCCCACACTGTCCTAATCGCTAGTAATGAGCGCAGCGTGGTCAGCAAGATGAGTAGGCCGCTGGAAGAAACATACTGCACCCGACCGTGCTGTCACAGATCCTGCCTCTGAATGCCAGAGAGGAGCTGGATCATTCTCTTAGACGGAGAATCTTGTAAGGAAATGCACCATGCTGCCTCTGTTGCCAACTCTCACCGCTGCTGTGCCAAGCCAACTGCATGACTTTTGGGAACCTGGGAAAAAGAAACTGAGCCATGAAGAATGCTTGGGGGGGGCCTGCAACTGCAGCCACCCAAGGCGAGGCTGGGGAACCCCAGATGAGTAAGCTGGCAGTGGGAAGGCGAGGGAAAGAGTGGGAGACCAGCGTGTGCCAGTTCCTGCTAACATCCCGGTTTCTACCACACTTGTGAGAGGCCTCATTGCAAGGCTTCCCCTTCCAGTGTCACAAGAGGAAAAAGGAAAAAAAAAATCCTGTTCCTTAAAGAGCATGGTCCAAGCCAGGGGTAGTGGTGCACACCCATAACCCCAGTACTCGGGAGGCTGAGGCAGGAGGATCGCAGTGAGTTCAAGGCCAGCCTGAACTAAATACCTAGACTCTGTCTCCAATCAAAACCAAAAAAGAATTCGGCACCTGAAAGTGTAGCGTGAGGTCTATGTGACAGGAGGGGTGGGAAGGAAAGATGCCCTAGGCTTTATTGTGCAAACCAGGTATCTTGTGGAGGAAGAGGGTACTCATCTTTATAACAGAACAACAGGTGATGTAAACCAGGCAGGACCAACCCCAGGCAGACTCGACGAGACCATCCCTGAGACAGGAAAAGTATTAGGAGACTCAGCCTGCGGGCCTAACTCTACCCCTGCCTCCCCACAGGGCTTCAGACAAGTTACTTCCCCTGAGCCTCAGTTTCCTTGAATGTAAAATAACAGATTAAGTAATCTCTACAGTTTGTTTGTTTTGTTTTTTTGAGACAGGTTCTCGCTATGTATTTTAGGCTGGCCTTGAACTCAGGCTGGCCTCAAATTTACTGTGATCCTCCTGCCTCAGCCTCCTGCCTCAGCCTCCTGAGTGCTGGGATTATAGGTGTGCACCACCACACCCAATTAAAGCTTTTCTGATTAAGAAAAATTTTAGACTATGATGCTAAGTCTTCTTAGCTTTGTATAGAGGCAACTCAGGAGATGTGGTGGACATACACAAAGTGGCCTTTCAAGAATATATTCAGCTGATTGTCTTAGCATAAATTGCAATGACAATGTTGTACTGATTTGACTTTAAAAAAGAAGGGTGTGGTGGCCCAGCCTGTAATTCCACCTAATCAGGAAGCTAAGGCAGGAGGATCAAAAGTTCAGTGTCAGCCTGGGCACCTTAGCAAGACTTTGTCTCAAAGTAAAAATATAAAAAGCTCTAGGGAGGTAGCCCAGCATTCTCTGGGTTCAATCACCAGCACAATAATAATAATAATAACAATATCATGTCCCCATATATTCCCTACTCAGAGCTATGTGGCTAAGCTGTCAGCGGTTATACTCTTTCTCGAGGCATCCATAGAATCGGCCCCCAGACCACTATGGCTCCCAGGTACCCGCTGCTCCTCCCCCAGTCCTGCTTGTCATATCTGTGGGACCCACTGCTGTCCTTGGCCTGGGAAGAGGAGGCAAAGGCGTGACAGCTCCTTTCCCTCTCTCTGGCTCCCTTGCCAGCCCTTCCTGCTGACTTTGGCCACTTCTGTCTCCCTCCTGCTGTGAGACATTCGAGCTGTCACCAGGCCTGTGGGCATCAGGAACACACATTTAATACTCAGAGGCGCATGGCTGCTCTTCAGTACAGTCCGCTGTGTCTGTATCACAGGAGGGCAGAAACTGAAGCTATGGCAAGCTTCAGTTCACAGATGAGAAAACAATAGATTACAACAGCAACAAATGTTACCGCTCTGCATAGTGGGAGGCGCTATGCTGGGTGCTTCACAGCCATCATCTTATTTCGTGCTGTTGTCGGGCCTGTGAGGAAGGTATTATTATCCTCATTTTTGAAATGAGAAACCTGAGGTTTTCAGGGGTTAAATAACTTGCTACTACATTTTTCTAATTAAGAAATTACTTGCTACTTTGCCTGTTCAGCATAATCCAAGTATTTGTAGGTAACAGAAAAAAGTATTCTGAACCTGGTTCTGCAGTTTCTCAGGTCACTCTTCTTTCCAATAAAACAATCCGAAGTAATCCCAGCACTCCGGGAGGCTGAGGCAGGAGGATCACAAGTTCAAATCCACCTTGGGCAATTTTGCAACTTAGCAAGACCCTGTCTCAAATAAAATATAAAAATAGAGCTGGGGATATAGTTCCTTGGGAAGGCCCTGGGTTCAATCCCCAGTACCGCAAACACACAAAAAAGATCAAGAGTGAGACAATAGGACTGGGGGCGTTGCTCAGTGGCATAGGGCTTGCCTAACACATTCAAGTCCCAGAGCCACAGAAAATAAGAACGAGGCACTTGTCATGTACCTACAGGGCAGTAGGCCCTGTGCCGCAGCAGAGACTGGTGGTTGGGCTAACAATGAAACGCAACATAAAATCCTGCCCTTCCAGGCTCTGGGTGAGAATATGGTCCGCAAAGCTCCGTCTTCAGGAACCTCAAAGGTTGGAGGGCGTAGGCCTTGCTTAGGCCTTGACAACGTCCAGGAAATGGGTGTGGCTCAGAGGAGGAGGGCTCTGCAGTACTCTGCCCCTTCCACAGGTGAGGACTGGAAGCAGCAGGGATTACAGGGCTTGCCTGATACATGGCAGGCACAGTGACACCATGAATGTCTTAGCTCCTTCCAGGACAGTCCCTGGGTCAAAGAAATCGCCCTTCAATCACCCCTGGTCACTGCAGTCATTTAGACAGCTACTTCTCACAGGAATTTTTCTACTAAGCAACAGCCAAACCTATGCATTTGGATTTCATTCCTTTTCTCTCTCCTCTTTCTGATGGAGACAAGCTGAGGCACAGACAATCCTCAGAGGAAAAGGGCACCTGGCAGCAATAGTGGCCTTTATTACAGCTATATTCCAGTCAAGTCGTGAGGGGACCGTCCACAGCAAGATGAAGGGAAACCATGATGACCGCCACGCCTGTGTCACGGACTCTGGGCCTGACACTGCCCAGCACTCTACATTCAGCCCCTCGATAGGCCGCATGCACAGGCAGGTTCTGTGGGCCCCAGAGCTTGTACAACTTGAGGGGCTCTTCCTAGGAGAAAAATTCTGGGGCAGAATTCAGTACAGGGCTTTGGAAGGGCCCTTGCATGTGAGGAACCGTGAGCTCCATGGTAAATGTGCTGCTGTGCCAGAGACAGCTGACACCACTCATCCCCATTTTTACAAGAACTGAAATCCAGGCTTTGAGAAGTGACATAATTTGCCCAAAGCTTGACTGAAGGTAGGGTTTTAGACTAATCTCATGTATGTTTCAGTTGCATGACCCCTAATAAAAATGAAATTACTATCATTTACTAAGCATCAACTCTATCCCAGGAGAAGCATGCCTGTTTCCTTGACTAATTCTTGTCACTTTTCTATATACACCCATCATTATTATCTCCATTTACAGACAGGGAAACATGAACCAAGAAAGACAGAACCACCAGCTGCCAGTGCTCAGTCACTCCCGGAGGTTTTACCTACAAAGTTCTTGCTCCTCCCCACCGTCCCACGTACCCACGCCCTACAGCTTGTCCAGGAAAGGGCAGAATGATTTGCTGTGACTACAAATCTGTCCACCGAAATCAGCCCTGTCCTTTCATGGCAGTGCCACATGGTGCCATGCTCCAGGGCTGGGGTGGGCAGTTCTGAAGTCTCCTACTGTCACTTCGCCATCAGACAGAGGCCTTCCTCACGGAGAAAACCACTTGGAAAGGCCAACACAAACTCCGGCCTCGCCAGCTGCCTACACCCACCCTGAACCATGAAAGACCCAGGGAATCAGGACTGGCCACACAGGCGAGGTCCCTCACCCTGCAGGGCTCCCCGAGACAGCCTGTAAAGCCGGGAAGAAAAGTCACATCGAACTGACTATCGAACTGACTATCGAACTGCTTGACTCAAGCCACTTAAAGCAAGAGGCTGACATCCTCAAATAATCTTGCGGTGGGTTTCGATGTGCAGGGTGAAAGAACATGTATGCTCAGGAAACCACGGTACTTGAGAAGCTCAGACAGTGGGCCAGCCCTTCCTTCCCTTGGCACTGTGAGCTTATTAAAAATTAAACGGTGCACTTTTTTTTTTTTTTTTTTTTTGTACTAAGGATTGAACCCAGGGCTTGCCTTTGCACTGAGCTACATCCCCAACCCCTTTTGTTTTTATTTATTTTGAGACAGGGTTTCCCTAAGTCACTAAATTGCCTACACTTGACTGGAACTTTAGATCCTCCTGCTTCAGCCTCCCAGACTGCTGGCATTACACGCGTTTGCCATCACACCTGCCTCCTGCTGTGGCACTTTTTTTTAAAAAAAATTGCCTTTAATTGCTAGATTCCCAGTAATAGGTTACTTCTGGAAACTCTGTTAAAGTACCGTTGCCGCTTGGCTAAGATAACGTTACAAGGAGTACCGACTCAAGCTGGAGCAGGTCTGAGCTTTTTATCTGTCTGCCCGCAGCAAGTGCAGACGAGTAGGAAACCCGAGCCTGAGGTTGTGGGTGCACCAGGAAAGGCTGCCGCAGACTTTTTAAGGGAAAAAGTGGTCCCCCGAACTCTCTCCTGTTCCTCCTTCCCCAGGGCTTGGTGAAGCCGGTGAAAGGGCAGAGACGGTGGCCAGTGAAGTGCAGTCAAAGGATGAGAAGCCTCGCCTCAGGGCCGGTCTCCCGCCCGCGGTGGCAGGGGCACGGCCGGGCCCCTCGGGCTAAGCGCGTCTGTGCGCCGGCCGCCAGCGAAGGGCAAGGAAGGCCGGTGGGACCGGGCAGCGCGGGCGGCCGCTAGAAGCCACGGGCCGCTGAGGGCGGGCTAAGCACGAAGAGAGGTCGCCCGGCCCGGAGCCCGGCCGCCGCCGGCCCAGCCCGGGCAGGGAGAAGGCGCGCCACTTCAAAGGCTGCGTCTCTCCCCGCCTTTCATTCGCTGTCCTTTCTCCACAAGGTGGGAAGGAAACCGGCTGGGCCCAGCAGAGATTGGATTTTCTGGAGCAGGTAGAGAGAAAGGCAAACGACTGCCACAGGCGAGGCCTTGCTGTGAGCCGAGCTCCACAGTCAGATCATCAGCTTGCAGGGGACACAGCTACCTCCCTCGCTCCCCACCCCCGGGCCCAGGAAGGCGGGGGGGGGCGCTCCAGCCTGGGGGTTCCGCGCCTGCTCTGGGGTTCCCTGGCAAGGTCCGCAGTGGGAACACACGCACGCATGCACACGCGCACTCAGCGCACCCCCGACCCCACCTCACCTTCTCCACCGCCCGGTCCACGGCCTTCTGGAAGACCCGGGCCACGAGCAGCGTGACGCTGGTCACCAGCAGCAGCAGGGACAGCGTCCCCGCCGCGTAGAAGCAGCATCTGCCCATCCTGCGCGGCGCCCCGGTCCCCGGCCCGGCTGCGCAGAGCGAGGAGCGAGAGGCGCCGCCCGGCCGTCGCGGTGGCGTCGCGAGGACTCGGGCTCGGAGCGCGGCCTCCCGGTGCCGGCGGGGCTGGATCGGGTTCCCCGGCCGGCGGCTCCGGGGGCAGAGGACTCGCAGGCCGTGACGCTTGCCGCAGCCGGGGTGGGGATTGCGGGGACGGCGGGGACGGCGGGGACGGCGGGGCCTGGGGCGGGGCCGGGTCGGTCACGTGTCCCGCAGCGGAGGCCACGATTCGGCCCGCGGTCGCCGGGCGGTGTCCTGCGTGCCCAGCGCTGCCCTGCGTTCAGAGGCTCTGCAGACCGGGATTCGAGAGGGACGCGACATCGCCCAGGCTCCGGGGGGCTCCCTGGTCGCCTGGACGCGGTCGCGGGGCCGTAGCGCAGTGCAGTGAGGCGCAGTAAGCTCTCCGCCTGCGTGGGCCAGGACCCTCGGGAAAACTGGGTCTGAGGACGCGTGACTGCTTCTCGGGAAAGGGAGGTGTGCAGCCGGGCCCACCCAGAGCCACACACCTGCAGTTGCGCACTGAGGAGCTGAGGGAGGATCACAAGTTCGAGCCCAGCTTGGGCAATTTAGCGCCTCTGCGAGATCCTGTCTCAAATAGAATAGACTAAAATAAAACAGAACAGAAAAAATAAAATAAAACGAGCTGAGTATGTAGCTCAGTGCTAAGCTCTAGGTTCAGTCCCTAGTACAATCAATCAACAGGAGAAGGCTGCACAGAGAAGGAAAAGAGGGCGAGGGCAGCCCTGGGGGGGAGGAGCAGAACTGCAGGAGGCCGGGAGAGACCAGTGTGCAGGGACCGCGGAGGTGCAGAAGGGTCGGACAGGAAGGGCTGGTACCAGCGGAGTCGCAGAAGCTTAGAGCCTCAGGCCCGTGACCTCTTCACTTTGCTAGTTGCTGCCCCGGACACCCAGGCCAGGGCTGCCCAATAAATGCCAGCCAAGTGAACGAGCGTGCCAGGCAGCCCTGTGACTCGCTGGGTGTGCTTGTTCCTGCCTTCCGGAAACAGTGCCAGATGGGAGCGCTGTACAGGGGGTCACGGGGATAAGGGACAGGGAGCTAGGCCTGGAAGGAGGTGTGTTCTTGCAGAGGACTGGGCGAGGCCGGGGAGGCTGGGTGGGAGGATTCCGGGGATGCAGAGTGCATGTCTGGCACGTTCCACCGGGGCCTCGGAGCCAAGTGGCTGTGCCACAAGTCTGGCATCCCCAGGTAGAGCCCTGCCTTCGGTCTTTGGTCCACAGTCATGGATAGGGGCAGCCGTGGAGCTAAGGCCCTGCCCCCACCTGGGGATACAAATCCAAAGACAGATTCCGGCAGGCAAGGCAAAGCGCTGGTCAGCTTTGCTGTGTTCACTGGAAGATCTGAGGAGGACATTTTCTTGGTGACCAAAGTACAGTAGTGCAGTCGCCATCCTCATCCTTGCAGATTCAGCCAAACACAGAAGGAAAATAGTCCAACGAAAGCTCCGTTGTTGCTGGGCATACTGAGCAGTTAGACCCGGCGTGGTTGCTTCTGCACTGAATAGATCGCCATGCCAAAACAATATAATGTGACAACTGTTTACACAGCATTTGCTCTATCAGTTACTGTCAGTAGGCTAGAAATGGTGATGGCGAACTTTCTAGAGATGAGTGCCCAAACTGCAGCCCAGAACCCACTTATTTATTGCTTAGTGCCAGCACTGAAATTAAACCTGAATACCATAGTGAGGTTTTAGTTTAGAAAAAACAACTCATAGATTAGCATCTTTTGCCTTAAAAGAAAAACAAATAACATGCATGCAATAGGTTCGCCACCACTGGTTTAAAGTGTACAGGAGGATGTATGTAGGTTCAATGCAAACATGATGCCATTTTCTGTAGGGGATTTGAGTGCTCCAGGATTTTAATATCCACGGAGGGGGGGAAGTTCTCCAAGCAGTCTGCTGTGGATTATTGTCCTCATTTTACACATGAGGAAACCAGGTTTCAAGAGTTAAGTAATCGAACATGTTCAAGGTGGATCCTGCCTGGTCCAATATATAAAGCTGGTGGCCTCCAAAGCCCTCAATTTTTCTACTCTGTGCATTTTTGTCACTAATGAGAATCTGGGGACAGGAATCAGGAAGCTTTGCTGAGATATGGTGGGGTGATGGATTGAAAATGGTGATGGTTTCTTTGCCTCCCTTATATTGGAAGGTGGAGTCTGCACCTTCTCTGGAACTTAGACTGCACTTAGTGATTTGTGAAACTGTAGAACATGGTGGTGAGTACAGCCTGGAGCTTCCAAAGTCAGGTCACAGATGATTTACAGCTTCTGCCTGGGCCTCTGGGTACCCCTGTTCTTGAAGTCCCAAGCCACCATCAAGTTCAACTCCCCCACAATGGCTGTGCTGGGAAAGCATGGGAGAAACCACAGGAAGAAGGGTACCCTCCTGACTCCCAGCTGTCCCCTGCCATTTGAGTCATAGACTCTAGACATCATAGAGCAGAGATCCCTGCTGATCCCCACTGGGAAGGCAAAATAAAGGATGCTTGTCCTATGCCTCTAAGTGTTGATGTACTGTTGTATCAGTCACTTTTCTGTTGCAGGACAAAATACCTGATGTACACAATTTAAAGAAGGAAAGGCCTTGGACCGGTGAGATGGCTCAGCGGCATAAGCGCCTGCCTTGCAAGTGCGAGGGCCCGAGTTCGACTCCCGGATACCACATACGAAAAAGGGGCCGGTGATATCGCTCAGCGGCACGGGTGCCTGTTGGCGCGTGAGGTCCTGAGGTTGACCGCCCCCCGGTACCCACAAAAAAAAAACAACAAAAAAAAAAAAAAGAAGGAAAGGCCTGTCTTGGCTCATGATTTCAGAGGATTCAGTCCATGCTCTGCTGGATCCAAGGCAGAAACAGCATGGCAGAAAGCCCTGGTGGAGGAAAGCTGCTCAACTTATGGCAGCCAGAAAGCACAGGGAAAGGAAAAGAACCAGAGAAAGAAATAGACCCCCAGTGGCCTACTTCCTTCACTTGGGCCCTCCTTTTAAGGCCCATTCTACTATTACTCACTACTAGAATTAGAACTCACTAGAATTAGAACTACTAGAATAGAACTCACTATTAGATTAACCATGGATGGCAAATCCATCGATGAGGTTGGAGCCCTAATGATCCAGTCACTTCTTAGGCCTTAGCCCCGAGCACTGCTACACTGGGGATGGAGCCCTCATTACATGAGTCTATTTAAACTCTAAGAAGTGTGTTACGGGCTGGTGAGATGGCTCAGCAGCGTAAGCGCCTGCCTTGCAAGCGCGAGGGCCCGAGTTCGACTCCCGGATCCCACATACAAAAAGTGGCCGGTGATATCGCTCAGCGGCACAGGTGCCTGTTGGCACGTGAGGTCCTGAGGTCGACCCCCCGGTACCCACAAAAAAAAAAAAAGAAGTGTGTTACTCAGTTATAGATGAATGGGGCAGAGACTACAGGCTGGCCAGAGGCCAGGCCATTGGCAGTGACTGTGGCTGTCCCCTCCTGGTTCTACCTAAATGTGATTACCAGCGATCTTCAAGCAGCAGACCCCAAGAACCAGCTTTGTGTGTGAACCAGCTTTGTGTGAGAACTGGGATGGGGTTTTGGAATGACTCCACTGTTCAAGCCTGGTAGTGTCCCTGGGTGGCCCCAGTCTTCATGTGTGCACAGTCAGCAGGCCTGCCACGGCCACAGTGTGTTGCATCTCTATCTCTGCCTCAGGTTCCAGTTGTCTGAACAACTTTACTTTGCCCTGTGCCCCAGGTTGCTCAACCAGCTCTGCTACCCTACCAGGCCTCATGTGTCCCTTCCTTGGAATTCATTGGGGGTCTGTGGCAATCTGTGTGTCTTTTCTTTCCCTAACTAGAAAAGAAAGAGCCAAAAGGCTGAAGCAGGAGGATCGCCATGAGTTCAACCTGAGCTACATAGCATAACCCTGTCTCAAAAAAAAGTTCTAAATTAAAAAAAAAAAAAAAAAAAACAATGTAAAGAGGAGTTACCAAGATGGTGCTGTGGTGAGCAGCAGAGAAAGAGCTTCTCTGAGAGTCGCTGTCCAGATGCTGGAATATAGCAACTATAGGAAGAAGAAAGAGGGAAGTGGGTCCCCTGGACCAGGGAAGGATCTGAAGCATGAATTGAAGCCCACAGAGAGAGTGAAGAGAGAAACTTCAATGAAGAAGGAGGTAGCCAGTGGCGCCTTCTCTCTGAGATGGGACTCACTGTGCGAGAGGAACGGTTCAAACCTGCAGACAAACGGCGACTGCCGGCGACCCCAGAGGCCTCCACAGAGAGACACACAGTGGAGGGGAGCAGCAGACGTGAGGGACTACACTAGCTGGCAGTGAGTGCTGAGGGCTCAGTTGTCCTGTGGGAGAGCATGATTGGCCAGGAGCCAACTTGGGGAGGGCCGACTGAGCTCAGAACTCAGAGTGGCTGCCGGCTCCATCTAGCGGCTCCCAGCCAGGCTCTGGCCTGTAGAAGGTGCACTGACTGCTGCAGGCTGAAAGGGTCTGGTCTCAGCCAGAAGATGCAGGCTCACTGAGATTATCCACTACCCCACCAAAAAGCTACTGCTGGGTTACTGGTATAGATCTGCACAGATCGGGACTCTGTCTCCACACATTGTCTACCAGTGACAGCAGAGTCAAACCTGGAAATGAACTTTTTTCTTTTCTTTTTTTTTTTTTTTCCTCTCTCATTGTTTTTTGTCATTGTGGTGGTGGGTTTTTTTTTTTTTCCTTCATTGTTTGATCTTGTTTTTACTGAGTGTGAACAGGGTTTCTAGACTCTTTGTGGCTGTTGTTCTGTTCTGTTCTTCTATTTATCTCTTCCCTCTCTCTTTCCCTCCACTCTTCTGCAACATTTTCCCAAAGCTAGCGGGATCCCTCTTTATCCTCCAGCCTTACTTCTAATCTCTTCCTCTTCTTCCAATTCTCTATTTTCTCCTTAACCCATTTTAAATTTTAACCCCTGAGGGCAAAATTGACATTAAGGACTTGTATACTGTATATAATTTTCTGGTTTGTTTTATATTTTGTTATATAACCACAAATCTAGTTTATACAGTTAAAAGTGGCAAATTACTTGTTAGCTCAGTCTGTCATTTTCTAGGCTGTGTTTGATGCTTTTGGTATCCCTATAGCCAAAAGTGACATAATTGTTCTAAACACCTTTTCTTCCTGGTATTCCATGACTGAGATTGACTAAGGATCACAGAAAATACTGTGGCATGGTACCAAAGAACCAAGGACTGGGCCAAAGAGGCAGCAACTTCTCATGTCCGGCAAATTGAAGAGGTAGGATCTTGCAACAGACTCATAACCCAAAAACAAGCTACACCTGGAAAATACCTCGGAGAAGTAGTCATCTCCTAAGGGTTCTAAATACTAGCAATAAAGCAACTCACCATGGGCAATTTATAAGCATCACCCCAGGAATTAAACTAAAAAAAAAAAAAAAGAAAATGAGAAGACACTTAAGATACAACCCCAGACATCCAGTTCACCAAAGGCAAACCCAGGGGGCAATGAGGTGGGACAATCCAAAAGCCACCTACCTGGCCTCTCTGAAGTGCTATCAACAAAGCAATTGAATGAGGCCCTGGAAAAAATCAAATCAGAAATAATTTCTCAGATAACTGCAGAGATGATGTCCACAATGAAGACCATGCTTAGGGACTCTAGAGCAGATACAGACAAAAAAATAGATAAGCTCAAGATAATTACGGAAGCCATGAATGCTCAGCATAGGAAAGAAATGGAATCCATAAGGCAGATTCAAGCAAGAGAATAAAAATTCCACTGAAAGTATTCACAGCAGATTAAGCCAATGTGAGGACGGGATCCCAGATATAGAAGACACGCTTGCAGTTAGCGATCATGAAAAGAAAGATTTCTTAAAAATAGCAAGGGATCATGACAAATCAATCCAGCAGCTGCTGGATGAGGCAAAGAAGAATAACTTAAGATCAATTGAAGTCAATGAAAAAGCAGGAGATAACACAAATGATATGAAAAAACTGTTCACAGATATTGTAGCAGAAAACTTCCCTGGTAGAGAAAAAGAATTTGACATACAGCTAAGTGAGGCATAGAATTCCAATTAGCCATGATCAAAAACAATCTACAGTATGCATCTCATAGCCAAGATTCCAGAAGTTCAACACAAGAGTAGAATCTTAAAAGCTGTTAGGAAAAGAAACAAATCACCTATAGAGGAAAGCCCATCAGAATCACAGCTGACTTCTCAGCACAAACCCTCAACTCAAGGAGAGCTTGGAGTGAAGTATTTCAAGTTCTAAAGGAAAATAATCTTCAACCCAGATTGATGTACCTCGCA
Organism: Erethizon dorsatum; assembly: GCA_028451465.1. Classification (NCBI taxonomy): domain Eukaryota; kingdom Metazoa; phylum Chordata; class Mammalia; order Rodentia; family Erethizontidae; genus Erethizon; species Erethizon dorsatum. The sequence goes on from CM051825.1 coordinate 109,128,452, forward strand.
AAACTATCTTTCAAAACTGATGGAGAAATAAAATACTTCCATGACAAAGAACATCTGAGGAAATTTATGACCACCAAACCATCACTCCAAAATGTTTTGAAGGACATTCTAGAAAGAGATAACAAGGACTACAACTCCAGGAACCCCAACAGAAGGAATCCACCAGGCAAGGCAAGCAATTATAGGGAGGGAAAAAAAGAAGGGGAGCCAACAACAGGAAAGTAACATGAGAAGGATAAGGCAGTACATATCAGTTACAACCATCAATGTTAATGGCCTCAATTCAGCAATCAAAAGACACAGACTGGAAGAATGGATCAAGAAGCAAGATCCAGGGCCGGTGAGATGGCTCAGCGGTTTAAGTGCCTGCCTTGCAAGCGCGAGGGCCCGAGTTCGACTCCCGGAACCCACATACAAAAAAGGGGCTGGTGATATCGCTCAGCGGCACGGGCGCCTGCTGGCGTGCGAGGTCCTGAGGTCGACCCCCCGGTACCCACAAAAAAAAAAAAAAAAAAAAAAAGAAGCAAGATCCAACAATATGCTGCATATAAAAATCACATTTAATTCAAAAAGAAACTCATGGGGCCAGTGAGATAGCTCAGTGCCTTAAGTGCCTGCCTGGCAAGCACAGGGTCCTGAGTTCAAGTCCTGGTACCCACATTAAAAAAAAAAAAGAAAAAAGAAACTCATAGACTGAAAGTCAAACGATGGAAAACAATACTCCATGTGTCAGGAACCCAGAAAAAAGCAGGGGTAGCTATTCTTTTTTTTGTGTGTGTGGGTACCGGGGGGGTCGACCTCAGGACCTCGCGCACCAGCAGGTGCCCATGCTGCACCAGCCCCTTTTTCGTATGTGGGTTCCGGGAGTCGAACTTGGGCCCTTGCGCTTGCCGGGCAGGCGCTTAAGCCGCTGAGCCATCTCACCGGCCCTAGCTATTCTTTTTGCAGACAAAGTGAATTTCAAGCCAAGATTGACTAAGAGAGATGAAGAAGGTAACTACATTCTTGTAAAGGAAGCAATCCAAGAGGAAGAGATAACAATCATAAATATATATGCAACAAATACCAGTGCACCCAACTACATAAAACAAATATTAATGGACATGAAAAATCAAATAAGCAAGAAAACAGTTGTATTGGGGATCTCAGTACCCCACTGTCACAAAAAGACAGATAAACTAGATAAAAAATCAGCAATGAAATATTAGAACTGAACCAAACTTTTGAACAAATGGACTTAGTAGATGTCTACAGAGTGTTCTACCCCACAGCATCAGAATACACATTCTTCTCAGCTGCACATGGGACATACTCCAAAATAGAGCACATACTAGCTCATAGAACCTGCTTAAGTAAATACAAAGTAATTGAAATTACCCCATGCATATGATCAGACCATAGTGCAATGAAATTGGAAATCAATGGCAAAAGAAACCACAAGAACTTCCTAAACACAGGGAAATTAAATAGCACCGTCCTGAACAACCAATGGGTCACAGATGAAATTAAAGAAGAAATTAGACAGTTTCTACAGATGAATGATAATGACAGTACAACATAGCAGAACTTATGGGACACAATGAAAACAATCCTAAGAGGGAAATTTATAGCATTAAATACCCATATCAGAAAAACAGAGCAAGCATGAACAACTTAATGGTGAACCTCAAACTTCTAGAAAAAGAAGAGCAGGCTAAGCCAAAAGCTCGTACAAGGGAGAAAATTATAAAGATCAGAGCAAAAATTAATGTACTGGAGACTAAAAAATCAATACAAAGAATCAATGAATTGAAGAGTTGGTTCTTTGAAAGATTAAATAAAATCGACAAACCCTTACCCAACCTTATTAAAAAAAAGGAAAGAAAACACTCAAATCCACGCAATTAAGAATGAAAAGAGTGATATCACAACGGACTTTGCAGAAATCCGGAAGATCATCTATACCTACTTTGATTTTTTTTTTTTTGTTTGTTTGTTTTTTGTAGGTACCGGGGGGTCGACCTCAGGACCTCGTACGCCAACAGGCACCCGTGCCACTGAGCGATATCACCGGCCCCTTTTTCGTATGTGGGATCCGGGAGTCGAACTCGGGCCCTCGCGCTTGCAAGGCAGGCGCTTATGCCGCTGAGCCATCTCACCGGCCCTATACCTACTTTGAAAACTTGTATTCTAATAAGATGGAAAATGCAGAAGAAATGGACAGATTCCTAGGCACATATGAATGACCAAAGCTGAATCAAGAAGATACAAAAATCCTAAATAAACCAATATCAATCAATGAAATTGAAGAGGTAATTAAAAACCTCAAACAAAGAAAAGCCCAGGCCCTGACGGATTCATTGCTGAATTCTACAAGAAATTTAGAGAAGATCTAATGCCACTACTTCTCAAATTCTTTAATGAAATTGAAGGGGAAACAATACTCCCAAATTCATTCCTGGAAACAAGCATTACCCTGATACCAAAACCAGAGAAGGATCCAACCAAAAAAGAGAACTGAGGCCAATCTCTCTAATGAACATAGATGCAAAAATCCTCATTAAGGTAGTGGCAAACAGAACACAGAAAATCTTCAAGAAAATTATACCCCATGACCAAGTAGGATTCATCCCAGGGATGCAGGAATGGTTCAACATATGCAAATCAATGCATGTAATACACCATATTAACAGAGCCAAGGATAAAACCACATGATTATCTCAACAGATGCAGAAAAACAGTATGACAAAATCAACACCCATTGATAAAGAAAAAACACTACAGAAAATTGGAAAAAATCATATGATCATCTCAATAGATGCAGAAAAAGCTTTTGACAAAGTCCAGCACCCATTCATGATAAAAACCCTACAGAAAATTGGAATAGATGGCCTTTATCTTAATCTGATAAAAGCCATCTATGACAAACCAACAACCAATATCATACTAAATGGACAAAAACTGGAAGCTTTCTCTCTAAAATCAGGAACAAGACAAGGATGTCTACTGTCTCCACTCTTATTCAACATAGTCCTGAAAACTTTAGCCAGAGCAATTAGAGAAAAGAAAGAAATAAAAGGAATAACAATAGGAAAGGAAGAAATTAAATTATCATCATTTGCAGATGACATGATACTCTACATAGAAGACCCCAAAAACTTCACTAAAAAACTTAGGTTTAATAAGCAAATTCAGTAGCGTAGCTGGATACAAAGTCAACACTCAAAAATCAATAGCATTCCTGTACATGAATAACAAACTCACTGAAAGAGAAATTAGGGTAACAACACCTTTCACAATAGCATCCAAAAAAATGAAATACCTAGGAATCAATCTAACAAAGGACGTAAAAAACTTCTACATTGAAAACTACAGTACTCTGAAAAAGGAGATTGAAGAGGATATCAGAAAATGGAAAGATGTCCCTTGCTTTTGGGTAAGAAGAACTAATATAGTGAAAATGGCTATACTTCCAAAATTGTTATACAGATTTAATGCAATTCCGATCAAAATTCCAAAAGCACGTCTCACAGAATTAGAGAAAACAATCGTAAAATTCGTTTGGAAGCAGAAGAGACCTAGAATAGCAAAGGCAATTCTGGGCAACAAAGGCAAGGCAGGGAGGCATCACAATCCCTGACTTGAAATTATACTATAAAGCTACTGTGATAAAAACAGCACAGTACTGGCAAAAAAAAAAAAAAAGAGCCAAAGATCAATGGAACAGATTAGAAGATGCAGAAATAACTCCAGACATACTAAGCCACCTTATGTTTGACAAAGTTGCCAAACACATTCACTGGAAGAAAAATACCCTCTTTAATAAATGTTGCTGGAAAAAATGGCTCTGCACATGTTGAAGATTAAAATTAGACCCATATCTTACACCATGCACTAAACTAAATTTGAAATGGATCAAAGATCTAAATATTAAAACAGAAACATTAATTCTGCTGGAAGGTAGGATAGGTAAAACTCTTGAAGACATTGGTGTAGGCAAAGACTTTATGAATAAAACCCCAATGGCACAGGAACTATCACAAAGAATCAACAACTGGGATCTCATCTTATTAAAGAGCTTTTGCCCAGCAAGAGAAACCACCAACAGAGTGAAGAGACAGCCTACAACATGGGAAAAACTGTTTGCCAGCTGTTCCTCAGACAAAGGATTACTATCGAGAACATACAAAGAACTCAAAAAAATCAGACCTCCCAAATTTAAAGACCCAATCCAAAAATGGGCATCTGAAATGAATACACACTTCTCAGATGAAGAAATACAAATGGCAAATAAATATATGAAAAAATGTTCCACATCACTAGTCATTCGAGAGATGCAAATTAAAACAACACTGAGATTTCATCTCACCCCAGAAAGAATGGCTATTATCAAGAAATCAACCAATAACAAATGCTGGAGGGGCTGTAGGGAAAAAGGAACACTTCTCCACTGTTTGTGGGAGTGTAGACTGGTACAACCACTGTGGAAATCAGTGTGGAGATTCCTCAAAAACTAGGATTGGAGGTCCCATTTAAACCAGATATTCCCCTTCTGGGTATCTTCCCAGAAGAATTAAAGACATCATACCACAGTGATATATGTGCACCCATGTTTATAGCAGCACAATTTGTAATAGCCAGATCTTGGAAACAACCCACATGCCCATCAACCGAGGAATGGATAAAAAAGATGTTGTCTTTTTATAAAATGGAACACTACTCAGCCATAAAGAAGGATAAACAAGACTTTTATAGGTAAATGAATGCAACTCGAGACCATATTCATAAGTGAAATAAACCAGATGCACATGTGTGAACATTGTATTGTCTCCCTAGTGTGAGAAGCTGAAAGAGTAAATAAGATCCAAAATGTACAATAGATATTGCATAATGGGAAGAAACTGTTGAAAAGGAAAGAGAAACTGGGATAGGGGAATGGAGAAAAGAAGGAAGGGAAGAGCAAAAAAAAAAAAAATATATATATATATACACACATATATATAAAAGATAGTTATACTACTAATTTCTCTTAGTTTATTGAGAAGAAAGGTTTGTGTTAATATTGTTTGGACAATGAATGCTGATATCTTGTACTCTGTGTAACTAATTTAAATATAATAATATGCAATGTATTAACCATTGTTACCCTACTGTTATCTTGTTTTGAAATTTTCATTCTTTTTTTCTCTTAAAAAAAATTCAATTAGCCAGAAAAAAAAAAGCAAATATGTGCTTGACATAGGTCCATTTTTAAATTGCACTCCCATCTTGCCACTGACACTAAAACCAAACTTTCTCTTTGCTGGCTCCATTCTGGAGGGCAAACCCCATAGGAACCCACCCATTCCATCCCTGGCCACCAATCCTGGGCATCTTCCTTCTCGTCCATTAATGTCCCTTCTTGCCTCTTGTCTGGGCTATGAGGGCAGGAACAGGCTATGGGATGGAGAGATGGAGCCAGACTTGGTCACCATTGTCTCAGCGTGGGCGTTTCTGAACAGGGGCTTCCCCTCGGTGGACCTGAGTTTACCTCCTGCTGGTCTTGATCTTGGTTGTGTCCATGACATCAGGCTGTTGGGAAACTGCTTTCCCTTTAAATCTCTGGCCCAAGCTGGACCAAAAAACCTCTTTTCTTGGTTCCTATTAGCCCTGACCAGACCAGCATTTTCAAGTGTACTAAATATTATGACAGAACAATAATGACCTAATTACAGGAAACATGAAATGGTTAAAAGAAAAAAAAAAAAAGAGGAAGCGTCCCCTTATAGCAGGCTGTATACCCATAGCAATTCCTGTCTTAACACGAAGGCCGGCACAGCTCCTGAGCACGTGGCCTGGCTGTCCTTCAGTTCCACCTCCTCCTGTGCCGCATGACAGCTGACATGGGCTTCTTAGTGCCCTCTGCTACTTCCTCCTCGTTTCTGATCTAGAGGACATGTTGCTGCCCCCTCTGATATTGGCATTATTAGTTAACTACATAGAAGCCCCTCCTCTCCTGGCAAGGCTCCACCCTCTGCTTTAGGGTGTGGCCACTGGCGACAGATCACCAGAGAAGGGGTCACTGCGCCACCTGGGATGGGGAGCTGCCAGGGCCCTGGCAGCAGGCAGGCAGGAGGAATGTCCCTGATGACCTCTCTGCTCATAAAATCAGAAAACTTCACAAGAATGAGTACACTTAGGATTGTTGATGCCTGTTGAAATTCTACAGGTGGTTAGGACTCGGAACAGAAAAGAACTTTCTTCCAGATTCTAAGATAGGGCCACCGCGGGGAAGCAAGAGGGCTTTTTGAGCCCCACCTGAAATCTGGAATACTGACCTAACACTCAGACAAGGTTACTCACACAGTCATCGTGCAGTATATTTTTATGTTGAAAGTATTCACGTGTTCACTGTGAACACCTGTAATACCCCATAACTGTATAACCGTCCACAGCTCCAAATGTAACTGCCCGTGATCTCCTCTTCCTCCACCGCCTCCTCCTCCACCTCCTTCTTCTTTGTGGTACTGGAGATGAAACTCAGGGCCTTTGCCTTGAGCTACATCCCCAGCCCCTTTTTTAAATTTTACTTTTTATTTTGAGACAGGGTTGCCCAAGCTGGGCTTGAACTTGCAAACCTCCTGCCTCAGCCTCCTAGACTAAGCTACTAATTTTGAGTGGTTTTTACATTATGATTTAAAAACCCCCACATTTTGTTTTTTGGTTTGTTGTTGTGTGTTTGTTTGTTTGCTTTTTGAGACAGCGTGGAGAAGTTTGCTATGTAGTTCAGGCTAGACTTGAACTCAATGTGTAGCCCAAGCTGGCCTCGAATTCATGGCGATCCTCCTGCCTCACCCTCCCGAGTCGGGGGTTACAGGTGTGTACCACCACACCCGGCTACCATGTTTTGTTATTTACTAATTATTTTAATATTCCAGGGACCTAGAGTAGAATGGAAGTGATTTAGGCCTTGCTTAGTTTGTGATCCATCTGGCTCCAAGATGTTTCTGTAACTCTCCGCTTTCCTGTTCTTACCAGAAGATGAACTGTACAATGCCACCCTGTCCTCATGATCCACCTGTGTTATTTCTAAATGTTTGTGGAGTATCCTGAGCCCCATGCATTGCAGGATCCTTAAGAAAAAAATTACTTTCGCCTCCTTTTCTCCCTTGCCAACCATCCCAAAGGTCTTACATCACAAACTTTCTCCTGCAGAGGGGCTGCCACTCTCTGGGGGAGGGCTCGTTTACATTTTTATTTCATCATGTGCTTCACGCCACAGCAAGGCAGAAGGAGTCGCTGTGAGATCATCCAGACCCTCTCTGTTGCCTTCTGCAAACAGTAAATCCTCATGGCTTCCGACCATTATCTTCTCTGTACTAAGCCAGAGGAATCAGAGTCTCACTGTGTAGGTCAGGCTGGCCTCAAACTCATGGTGATCCTCCTGCCTCAGCCTCCCCGGTGCTCGGATTACAGATGTGCGCCACCACTCCTGGCTCTATTCTAATTTGTTTTGGGTTATGGGAAAATAAGAAGTCTCCTCTTCCAATTCTCATTTTTTTCTTTGTACCTGTAAGGATGTAGGCTTTTTTAAAAAACACAAACGTAGGAAGAGATAATTTTCTTGTTCCCTGTTCCCCCCTGAATAGCCCCTTCTAAACTAATAGAATACATGGGTGAGGGTGGGGTGGGCCCTGAGAGGGAGGGGGAACAGAAAGGAGAAAAGAAGTGACAAAAATGATGACTGTGTTAACATTATCTGCTGCTTACCCTGGTGTCAATCTCCGTGCCAGCCAGGGATTTGCATCTCTTCAGTGCCCTCTGAAGTGGACACTCTGTCCCTGTTTTAGGGAGGAGGAAATGGGCATAGGGCTGACTAAGGGTTTCAACCTCACATGGCCACTAAGAAGCAAAACTAGTCCTGAGACCCAAATCAGCAGACACTGAAGCAGCTCTGACCCTCGGGACAGTCTCAGTGACGCAGGCACGGGGGCGGGGGGGGGGGGGTGCTGGGCTTCGCTGAGCCAGAGCCCAGCGCCTCTGCCTGCCTGGGCCTGAGTGGGGCTGTGATGCAGAGACAGGAACAAGCTGCCAGGATTGTGGCTAAAAATGTAATTTCCAAAACACATCCTGACATGAACCTATTCTCACGGGAAAGTAGCTTGAGTGTACTTTCTAGAAGGAGAGGAGGCCTGGGTTTTGTTTAGTTAGCTGTTCAGCTCAGTGTGGCAAAACCAGGATATTGGGAAAGACTAGGGCTGTCTGACTTCCTGCACATTGGGCAATCAAAAGTGAACACACGTCACAAGGGTTTACAGTTATTCTTTAACGCTTCATTCCTCCACTAGAAGTTGTTTAATGAGAAAGCTGTATTTGCGGAGTGCCTCTCTCTAGGGGAGATGAGAGGGATGGAGAGTGAAGAGGGCCCGCCTGGGGCAGCCCCAAGGAGTGGGAGGAAGTGTTTTGTCAGGGGTCAGGGGTCAGGGGTCAGGGGTGAGATGTGATAGGGGAAACAGATAGGGGCTGGGGGATAGGATATTGGACTATGGAAAGGGTAACGATAAGACCTGCATCTCACGTCCACACCTGACTTCTGATCACACTCCGGGGGCCTCTTTAGAATTGTTACCCAGAAGCCTCCTGTGTTGATCCAACTTCAAAGAAGATCGCTTGTTGGGGACTGTGAATTGTAAATTGACACAGTATTTGTCGCAGGCTCTCCTTGCCCCGCCTGCCTTGTGGGCCGGTTTGGGAATGAGGAAATGACCTTCTTCTGTCAATGAGGTTAGCACCCAGGTGTAGGGACGGATCTTGGCTTGTTTCCTTTATGTTGTTAAACTTGCCCATTCAACCACTGTTCCAGGGAAAGTACCCTGCGCACTCCCCTGCAGTGGCTAATAAAATGGTGGCTAGCTGGAGATTCGGGCCTTTTTGTTCTCAGAGAGCAACTGGTGGTCCCAGATCCCTGCTACGCACCCCTCTACCTTGTCTCTTGCCCTTTCTTTCCTTTTCCACTGTGCACTGTAACCCAGACAGGAGATTGGAACCCATTGCAGGGGTCTCCAATAACTGGCACCGTGGGTAGTAGGGTCCCTAATGATCGCTAGTTAACTTGCCAACAACTATTTTTCTAGAAACATTTCCAGTTCTAAGGGCTGGGATTGTAGCTCAGTGGTACAGCACTTGCTTAGCATGTGTAAGGTGGGATTTAAGGTGCTTCAAGGGCCTGATGCTCTGTAAAACATCAAAGGTTAGAAATGAGGAATTTGGGGCCAGTGAGATGGCTCAGCAGCATAAGCGCCTGCCTGGCAAATGCGAGGGCCCAAGTTTGACTCCCGGATCCCACATACGAAAAAAGGGCCGGTGATATCGCTCAGCGGCACGGGCGCCTGCTGGCACGCGAGGTCCTGAGGTTGACCCCCGGTACCCACAAAAAACAAATAAATAAATAAAACAAAAGAAATGAGAAATTTATATATTTTAAATGCCTAATAGTAAAGGGAAAGAGATTATCTCCATTCTGAACTGGGTGTTGAATAGAGGGCGGCACAGCTGGGGGCTCAGTAGAACCAGAGAAATGGACAGCACAAGGGTTGGTTGGGCAAACACGAGGCCAGCTGTGTTTGTTGGCTGGCAGTTATCGAAGTAAGGGTTTTGTTCTCCCATGGAGTCTTGAGGACAAAGGCCTCGGGTGTTTGTTTGTTTTGTTTTTCTCTTTTTTTTTGGTACCAGAAATTGAACTCAGGACCTTGCGCTTGCCAGGCAGGCGCTCGTGCCGCTGAGCTATGTCCCTGGCCCTTGTTTTTCAATGAGGGTTGAACCCAAGGTTTCACAGTGAGCCACATCCCCTTCCCCTTTTTAAAATGTTATTTTGAGACAAGGTTCCATTAAGTTACCCTGGCTGGCCTTGAACTAGCGATCCTCCTGTCTCGGCCTCTCCAGTAGATATGACTACAGGCACGTGCCACAGTGCTGGGTGATCTCATTTTTTTGATGTTTATATTATACGTTGTAAGAGACATGTATTTACAGTTGTTAGCCCTTTTCAGTAAATGCCTAGCAGAAGGTTCTGTTTCAGTATTAGACGGCACAAAATACCACTTTCTAAATTCAGCCTCCAGTCCTTGCAAACAGCGCCCTCTCCTGGAAATCTGGGAGCAACTCTCCTATGTTCTTTTCTCGGTTCCACAGTTCTGTCCCAAGGAGCTGCTCAGCCCCGCGTCACTACCAGAGGAGGCTCTGGGTCCTTCAGACTCTGTATGGGTTCAGAAACCCAGACTTTTCTTGCCATCACTGAAATCCTCTCAACTTCTCTACTCTGCTAGCAAAAGAATGCATTGCTATATGACAGGCTCTGCTTTAACAACTCGTCACCTAACTTGTGTGGGGAGGGACACATCCTGAGAAATGCATCTTAGGCAATATCACCATTGTGCCAACATCGTAGAGGGAACTTACACAAACGAAGACCACTGGGCCTCACTAGGCAATACAATCTTCTGGGACGAGCGTCCCCGCTGCAGTCTGTCATTGACTGAGACTTTGTAATGCAGAAACCTCATCTGGTTATGGGTGTTTCCACCACCAAGGATGAAGAAGCCCCAGCTGACCAGCTAGTTTAGATCTTAGTAAGAAAAACGTTCTAAACTGAAGCTCAGCAGAAAGGCAGGTGGGAAGGGACCCAGAGGAAAGGCTAGGGGTGAGGAATGGACTACCCAGGGACAGAAGTTTCTGGCACGATTCAACCTAGATGAATGAGGGCATTAGACTAGCAGCAGTTTTGTACCCCGTTGAAGCCAGATGTGCAAACTGCCAAGGCCATAGTTTCATGCAACCCTGAAGGCAAGGCTTTGTGGGGGCTGGTGGCCACGGCCAGGCTCCTCTCCAGTCCAGCCCCCAGACAGGCCCCTGTGAGCACACCCAGCCAGCGCAACGGCAGGACAGCAGTGGTCAGTGAAAGCGTGGTGCTTTTCGCCCTAGCTTGGCCATGGTAGTCTCCTTCCCAAAACACAAGCAGCTCAGTCACATGTGCTCCAGACACATCCAGGGCTTGCTCTAGTAAAGGTCTGACAGACAAAACCATCTCCTACTAGCACATTTCCAGTGAGCTTTGGGTAGTTTGTGTCCTATGGGAATGCCCCGGTAGCCTGAGCTTTATCCAGCTCTATTTAGTCAAGTGTATCAGTCAGCTTTTTGGTGTTGGGACAAAATCCCTGATATATACAATTTAAAGGAAGAAAGGTTTATTCTGGCTCAAGGTTTCAGAGATTTCAGTCCACAGTCGGCTAGCTCCAACTCAGAGACATCAAGGTGGAAGGGCCTGAAGGAGGAAAGCTGCTTACCTCACTGGAGCCAGGAAACAGTGAGAGCAGGGAAGACCCAAAGAGAGACAGAGAGAGAGAGAGAGAGAGAGAGAGAGAGAGAGAGAGAGAGAGAGAGGAAGGGAGAGAGAAGAGGCTGGGGACAGAACAAACCCTTCAGAGGCTACACCCCAGTAACCTGCTTCCTCCACTGGAGCCCCCACCTCCTGAGAGCCTGTTTGGCTCTGAACTCATCAGTAAACCGTTGGGGACCAGACTGTGTAAGGATTAAGCTGCTGGCCACAGCGCTCTCGCTCTCAGAGGTATGGAAAGCTCCTATCCACAGCCTCTGCAGATGAGATAAAGTGTCAGCTGCGGGCTGCTGACACTCCTTGTTCCAGAGCAATGAAACTATCAACCCTAGAGATCAAACGTTCTCTTAATTAGCAAAATGTACTGCCTTTGTTCTAACTGCCCCTCCACTTCCTACACCCCCCAAAATATGTGAAATAAATACAGGCTGTCCGGAGAAATTCTTGTCTTTGCTCCTAGAGAGTCCTGACTTCCTGAATTCCCCACAAAACCATACTACTTGTCTCTTTTTATTTAAGCCTTCACCGCTGCACACTCGGTTTAGGAGGTTGGGGGCTAGGCCAAGTCCCTGATAGTAAACTAAGCAAGCCATCAGTGAGGCAGCCTCAGCATCCAATCGCCTCTCTAGGCCTCACCTCGGGACACTGCTGCATGGGGTTCAAGCCCTCAATCCACAAGTCTTTTTTTTTTTTTTTTTTTTTTTTTTTGTGGGTACCGGGCGGTCGACCTCAGGACCTCGTGCGCCAGCAGGCGCCCGTGCCGCTGAGCGATATCACCGGCCCCTTTTTCGTATGTGGGATCCGGGAGTCGAACTCGGGCCCTCGCACTTGCAAGGCAGGCGCTTAAGCCGCTGAGCCATCTCACCGGCCCTCAATCCACAAGTCTTTAGAGGACAATTCATATTTAAAACACGATGGCAGGAATCTAACTTTGAAGAGAATTAGTCAAAATCAGACTGGGTACGGTTAGAAGAAAGCAGAATTCTGTATAACCCAGAATTTGTATTATCCGCCCACTGTCTGCACAGGGACTGGCTCCAAAAGCCTCAGGATGCTGCTGAAGGACAAAGCGGTGACTTCCAGCTGCCCTGAGAGGTATGTGAATTTCTTCTGTGGCTTCCTCCAGCTGGCTCCTTCCCTCCCTCCTCGTGGGCCTGTTCCCTGCCTCATTCCCCTCATGCCCACCACTCTCTTCCTCTGATGCGCTGCTGCTCAGGATGTGTTGCCCAGGCAGAGCATCGGGCCGCCAGAGAGCTTACTGGGAACAGCGAATCGCAGGCTCTGGCACGGACCAGCTGAACCCAGCCTTGCCTTTACACAAGACCAACCTATGACCTATGTGCACAGGCAGATGTGAGGGGGGTGGGCCAACCCATGTCCCCTCCTGAGTCACCATCCCACTTTCCCCTCTGTATCCTCACAGCTGGTCACTGCTCTCTGCATTCTCAGTGGGCTGCACCCACTCGACCTTGAAGAACAGCGTCACACTGTGTCCCAGGACCTCACACTCCCCAGAGTGTCTCAGGACCTCTATGTTGGCTATGTCCTGGGCCATCTAGACTTGATCTTTGAACAGCTGGTCTTGTCCCAAAAGCTGTGCGATACAGTCATGGACCGTCTTCCGAGGCCCTGAAGATCCAGGGAAACAGTGAGAAGCAAGATCCCTGGAACCAATTCTATCCCAGCACCTACAAAAAACAAACAAACAAAACTGCCAACTCCAGAAGCCTCTCCAAACAGGCAGAAGAGAAAGAAACAATTTTATTGTTGAATAAACATTAAACCCAAAAGTGATAAAGAGATTGTCAGGACCAAGGGAAACCTACCTTTTTGTGTACTCGGGCGGACACAACCTGAGGGGGCTGCACAGCGGCCCCTGCCTCGCACAGTTCACTCTCCATCTGCGTGGCAGTCGGGCGTCCACTCATGCCAGCCACCTGCCTTTATCCAGGGGACACGAAATGCCTCCTGTGTTTACAGTGAGGAGCAGTTTTGCAACTGCAGCTGGGCACCTGCCACATTGGGCACCTCCCCTCCACAGGACCTGGGAGACCAGGGTGCTGTCTCTCTTCCTGATTCTGTTCAGAGTTGGCTCCCAGGTCCTTGAGAAGCATTCCCAACACTTTCAAGGGGCTTTTAAGAAGATTTACATACTTTAGGGCAGAGGAAGAATTTGCAAATTTTAAGTTTTCTAAAGTAAATGCTTAAAGAAAAGGCAGGGCAGGGGTGGCCTTGGGGTGTGTGTGTCTCTGGCCCTTATTGCACCAAGAACTGTGAATTGTTATCTGGATTTGTGTTTCCCTTCCTGGACTGCATGGATTTCTGTACCCTAGGAAGGAGTGCAGTTGTACATAGCAGATGCTCATTTTCTGTTACTTTCTTGTGGCTGAGAGTCCATATTCCACACCTACAGCTCTGAGGAGGAAAGGTTTATGTTGGCTCACAGTTTGTAGAGTCTGCTGGCTCCAAGGCAGGGCGGAGGGCAGAGGCACATGCAGAGAGAAACAGTCCGTGGCAGGGCAGCGGAAGCAGAGATCGAGGGAGGAGAGGGGAAGAGTTAGACCCCAGCTACACCCCAGTGACCCACCTCTTCCCACCGAGCCCCACCTCCCAACAGCAGGTCAGCTATAACCTCCTAACCCAGTCGCCTTTCAAAAGCCCCACCTGTAAGTCCATGAGGCTTTGAGGGACATTTCAGATATAAACCAAAACACGAATGCCAATTGCAAAATGCACTAAATCTTTCTGCTGAGAACCCTTGCAATCAGTGAATTCTAGAAGAGAGATTTTGGGAGAGGAGTTGTGTTTTCAAAACTCAAGTCTGTCCCCTAGCTCCATGCTCGCCTGGACTGCACCTTCTCAGAGAGCTGCCTACACCCCTCTGTGCAAGTTTCTGAAATGATTGTGAGAGAACTGCTGGAAGGCGTGTGGTGCACTCTACCAAAAGGCCTTCCCGGTGACAGTTTAGGACTCTTAGAACTGGATTGGTTTCCCCAGGTATTGGGGGCCGGGGCAGAGGAATCTGTGTGTGAAGACAAAGGGCACCAGATATTAAGGAGCTGGTTTATTGTGGGTATTGCAATGGGAAATGTTCGTTAAGGAAGGACACTTCAAAGAAAGAAAACAGAAACATTTCAGAGAATGAAGGGGTAAAGGAGAGTCCTGAGGAAGGATGAAGACAAGTCTTGTCTCCTACACCCGGACTGCCTTTTGCTAGCCGGGACACGAAGGTAGGGAGGTTTCGCAACTGTGGTTGCTTCCTGGCAGCATAAGGCTCAGGTAAAATTTAATATTGTCAATGGACTTGGGAGCTCATTTGTGTTTGAATCCTGGTTCTACCATTTGGTAGCTGTGTGACCTTATGCAAGTAACTTAACCTCTCTGAGCCTTAATATCTTCATCCATAAAATAGAAATAATAATAGCACTTATATTTGGGTGTGGTGGCAAACTCCTATAATCCAGCTACTCCAGAGAGGAAGACAGGAAGATCACAAGTTCGAGGCCAACCTGGGCAACTTAGTGAGACCCTGTCTCAAGGGGAAAAAAAAAAAGCTAGGAATATTGCTCAGTGATAGAGCACTTGCCTAGCATGCATGAGCCTATGGTTTCAATCCCCAGTACCACACACACACACACACACACACACACATACACACACACGAAAAGAAAAACACCATTAGATGATGTCTTAGTTACTTTTTTCTTGTTGCTGGGACAAAATACCCGACGCCCAAAATTAGGGAAGGAAAGGTTTATTTAGCTCACAGTTTGTGGAGGTTTCAGTCCATAATCAGCTGGCTCCAAGGCAGGGTGGCATGGCAGAGGGGCAACAGTTCAGGGCAGCTGAGGAATTCAGAAAAAG
The DNA here is from genome assembly GCA_028451465.1 of Erethizon dorsatum. Taxonomy (NCBI): domain Eukaryota; kingdom Metazoa; phylum Chordata; class Mammalia; order Rodentia; family Erethizontidae; genus Erethizon; species Erethizon dorsatum. Next base: position 109,143,666 of record CM051825.1, read on the forward strand.
CAACAAGAGCAAAAGGGAGGAGCAAACCTCTTTTCCTCCCTCATATTGTATGCAGGCTACCTGCCCCAGGGCAGGTGCAGCTCTCACACCACCAATCCCAGCACTAGACAATGAACCAATCACGAAGTCTAGATTCAGCTGCCTGGAAAAGCCCACCCCCATGACCACCTGACGCTTTGCAGAGGGGGGGACATACAGACATTCACCATAATAGATGAGATCAAGTATTTAAAAGTCCTGGCACTCTCCAGTGTTCAGTAACATCATTACTATTCTTAAGCTTTCTTTTTTTCTTTTCCCCTTTCTGGCTTTATTTGGAGACAGGGCCTCACTATGTATTCCAGGTAGACCTGGAACTCACTACATACCCAAAGTTGGCCTCAAACTTCCAACAATCCTTCTGCCTCAGCTTCCAGAGTGCTGGGATTATAGGTGTGCGCCACCATGCCTGACTAGAAACTTTCTTTTTAAAATATAAATTATGGGGCCGGTGAGATAGCTCAGTGGCACAAGCGCCTGCTGGCAAGTGCAAGGTCCTGAGTTCGACTCCTGGTACCCACATAAAATATAAATTATGAAGTCTCTTAAATAATAGCTCAAATCTTTATGTGTATTTTTATGTAAATGGTTTTCATTCATATATAATGGACTATGGGGATTTATCCAAAGGTGAGGTTTAAAGTGATGTCCTACCATTATTTCATTTTGGGGAATGTTCATTCATTAAAATTGTGCCTGATTTAAATAGTAAAGTTAAATTAAGATAAATTTCATTTAAAAGGAATATTTTTTAAAAATATAACTCCAAGCTAAAATTATGATAGGAATTGGGCCGATTAGGAAGAGAAGCCTCTTTTGTAGGCTGGGGACAGTGGTGGGCACTGTCCATATTTTACTTTCTTTACAATAATCTGAGGTGTAGGCCTTATTGGTCTCATTTGACTCATGAACAAAACTGATAAGATCTCAAACAGATTAAGTAACTTTCCTAAAATCACGTCGCCCTAAATAAGACTGTCCAAGATTCACGCGTTATTCAGAAGTAATGCTGCGATGGGAATGTGATGGAGACTACTATGAAGCAGCTCTAGCAGGACTTAAAATTAATCAGTTGGCTTTCTATATTTACTTATGAGTCTGTCCCAGGCCTAAGCGACTTGGTCAAAGAGCAGCGGCTGGAATGCAGTAAGTGCAGCTGTCCGTGCCCACAGTCACAGGAGAGGCCTGTATTTGTCCGTGACACTGTGACACCTCAAAGGGCAAGGTAAAGCTGCAGCTGAGGACACCTGGTTCTCACTCCAATTAAGACTGGAGCTGCAGCCATTTGGCTTCTGCTGTAAATGTCAGCCTTAGAGATAGGACAGTTCTCTTAACTGGCAAAATTTATTGCTTGGAGGTCTTTGATCTAAACTTTCTAAAGTCCTGCTCAGGTTCCCACCTTTACCTCAGCTATCCCTTTCTTTTGTTTGAAAACCTAATAAATATAGGCCTTCCAGAAAAGTCCTTGACTTAGCTCCTAGAGAGTTTTGACTTTCCTGGATTCCCCAAAATCATATTACTTGTCTCTTTTTTATTTAAGCCTTCACCATAATTCATTTTAGGAGATTGGGGGCTAGGCCAAGTCCCCGATAGGAATGCATATGTCACAGTAAACTGTGACATCTTCAAGGAGGTTGAGACAAAAAAACATTTTATTTAAAAGGCAAAATGAGAATTACATAAATTACTTTGATGCCAGGCATGGTGGTGTACACCTGTTGTCCCAGCACTCAGGAGGCTGAGACAGGAGGATCACTGTGAGTTTGAGGCCAGCCTGGGCTATATAGAAAAACCTTGTCTCACCACCCCCACAAACGAGAATTACATGATTACTTTAAAATAATACTCTTTGGCTACAAAGATTGTAGAGGCTGTAAAGGAAAACTTAAAAACTTATATTTCTAATACTAGTATATTTCTAGCACTACTCAAGGATAAGACTGAGAAACACAGCCTGTTCCCATAATTAGAAAGCTACAAAACTTAACAAGCCTTAACATTCCAGGTGCCAGCTGCCAGATAAGTGTAACTCAGCCAGACAGTGATGTTTTACTTCCTTTCAAGTCCCAGAGACTTATTTCAAGGACAGCTCAACTCAGTCTAAGACAGTGATTGATTCCTCCTGCTCACCCTAGCCTTGACCTCCCTGTTAGAGGATAGAAAGCCCCCAATTAACTTGCCTGAACCAAACCTGCCTAGCAACATATGACAAGACATATGTAACCAACTGTAAAATATCATGTCATCTGCCTTTTGTACTTCCTCCTGAAAACCTATATAAGAAACTACCCTACCCCAAAACAGCACTGATGATTTGAGACCTGGTCCCTATCAGCCCACTAGTATTAAAATGAAAGGTGCCTTCTAACCCCTTAGGTGCAAAGAATCTTCCATTTGGTTTGATATCAGATTTCTATAACAAGATCAATTACAAGGATGGTGTCTAAGATCAAACAGTTGCTGGACCCTGGTCGTTGGCTAGAGTATTTTTGTGTGAGTAACAACACTTGGTCTTGTACAGAGTTGTGATAGTTATTGTTATCAGGCATAAGCATAAGATTCCCCTCCTTCATAGCCTCCTAGTTGTATTTATTTAATTTTTATTTTTTGTTAGAGTTTAACCAAACTGACTTCATTTTTTATTCTGGCCACTCTCACAATCAGGAAGCTATTACACAGGCACAAGTATGAATTCCCAGCTACGGGCTTGTGGTAGAGTGAAACACCCCACCGCAAACGTATTTCCTTGGTATATTTTGAGTTGGTTATTCAAAGAAACTGCTGAGTTCTGAAGAAATGGGAATGGTTCTGAAAAGCTGTCCTTTCCTACCAAGAAATCTACACCCATCAACATTAGTAAAGATCAAATGCAACAGAGCATTTCCATTGGGTACCCCCCACTTTCTATCTAGGTGGGATCTTCCTGCAGGAGGGAGAAGTCTGGGGTCTGACACTTGGCCCAGACGGAGGTGACATCGGAGGCTGTTACCTGGGTTACCTGGGAGAATCCATCTGCATCTCAAGACAACCCTGCTCACTGCTCGCCCCAGCCTTCCACAGTCCCCAGAAGCCAAGCTCTTTCCTTTTAAGCGCTGCATATGGTTCACCTATCTATCGGATCTCATACTCCTGTCTTAGAAATGTAATACTGTACTGTATATTTAGTATGCCCTTTGTGGGGGAGGGTACTGGGGATTGAATCCAGGGCCTTTGCACTGAGCTACATCCCCAGCTCTTTCTTTTATTTTTGAGACAGGGTCTCGCTGGATTGCTAAATTGCCCAGGCTGGGCTCAAACTTGTGATCCTCCTACCTCAAACTCCCAGAGTGCTCAGATTGTAATCTGAGCCTGGGTCATTTTATATATTATTTTTCCTGTTATCTGTCTATTGTCAGTTTAATTTCATAGACTAAAATTATCAAATCTTGCTGAGTTCTCCCAGAGTGTTAAAATTATAGCACATCCAACATCATTGGACTTTTTGAAGATTAAATTCGTTATCACATGTAAGGGTCTCAAAACAGTGCCTAGCATGTAGTTAACTTGCCAAGAAACATTAGGGCTATAATACCAAGATTTCTGAAATGGGACTCTAACTGTAGAAATATTTGATGAATTCCAGTGATATGTGGGTCTGGAAATTCCCAGCCTTGTAAACAGCAGGACTATTAATAAACTGGTAATACAAAAAATGAAAACTCTTTTCCCTTAAGTTGATCTCTCCTGAGCCTATAGGGAATCTTTAAATTTATTCTTTTCCAAGTCCCTTCATTTCGGCAGTAACTGAAATGTCCTTTTTGACTTTGACCGAGTCTCTAGTGTTATCACGTTATGTTTATTTCCTGCAATGAGATGACTAGTGGTGATGCCCAGGCGGCTCAGGGTTCGTTTTAGTCCTTTGGGTGTCTGCCTATCCCTGTCTTGTTCCACACAACATCACAGAGGGCAAAGTGTGGTTATCCTAAGGACAAACCCAGGAGTTTGGTCCCAGGGATGATTTTGGTGTGTGTCCTGCAGGTCCTCGGAAACTGAACATGAATTAACTAACCAATATTTGTAGCGCTCCTTGAACATTACCATATGCTATGGTCTGAATGTTTGTGTTCTCCCAGATTCACATGTTGAAATCCCTGAGGCAATGGCATGAGGAGGCGGGGCCTTGGAAGGTGATTAGGTCACTGCTTCAGTCCATTTTCTGTTGCTGGAACAGAATGCCTGAGGTGGGGTGATTTATAATGAACAGAGGTTATTTTAGCTCATGGTTCTGGAGGGTGTAAAGTCCAAGAACAGATGGCCACGTCTGGTGATGGCCATATGCTGCTTCAACTCTTCATTGGAAATAGAAGGGGTGGTGGGGTCTTGGGAAGAAGAAAAGGGGCGCAGATTTCCTGAGACAGCTAAGCTATTCCTTGAGAAAGGCTCTATCCCCAGGACCCACTCCCCTCCCACTAGGTCCCACCTCCCAGTATGGCTGCTCAGAGGAATTAAAGTTCCCAGCCTGAAGCAGCCATGGAGGTGGGTGGAGTCCTCGCAAATGGGATTAACAGCCTGATAAAGGAAGCCTAAAAACCCCTCAGCTTTTCCACCATGGGAAGGGCAAGAAGGCACCATTTGCGAGCCAAAACATGGGTCTTCTCCAGACACCAAGCCTACCTTGATGTTGGCTTTCCCAGCCTCTAGAATAGTAGACATCTATATTGTTTATATGTGCTCCAGTTTATGATATGTATTTTGTTCTGGTGGCCCAAATGAGTGGTAAATAATTTGTCTTTCAATGACACAAGACACAGGAATGGTAAATAAGTTATTTTTCAATGGCTGCAACTCAATGGTACAGTCAATCACCTCAAACATCTTTGGTGAAAAGAGATTTCTTACAAATCGTGATGATAAATACCACTGATAGCACAAGAAAGGTCTTCTCCTCTCCCACCACTGAACTTATGCTTCCTAAGTCCCTGAACTCGTAGTGCACACCAGAGCAGTTTGAACTAGATATGCAGGGAAAGCTACTCGGATTGACTTCTCACAAAACAAGTGACAGTTACACAGTGCGGAAGGGGTAGGATGCAGACCGAAGGGGCATCTATGATGTTCACTAAAAACGCTAAATGCTTAATATTTAAGAGACAGCAGACTATGAAAAGAGCTAGGTGGGAGGCAGAAGGGGACGGGAAAGACTGCTTCTAACGGGGAGTGTAGGAACACCTCCAGGAAGACCTGAACCGAGGTGGTGCTTCCAAGACAGCGGCCGAGACCCACTATGAAAACATCGTACGCTGAAAGGAAGAACAGAAAGTAGGGTAATGTAATGGACGGGAGAGAGTGGGACATGGGGGAAGATGGGTGAGCAGGCCAGATTTGGGAGTCTTTGAACAGTAGTCCACTAGGACTTTGATATAGTTTGGGCTGACAAGGACTGAGTCTGTTTTATTTTCCATTATAAATCCAGTGCACAGCATGATGCAAAGCATCAGTGTTTGTTGACTGAAGGCCTACTGTGTGCCAGGCAGAGTACTAGGAATAAGATGCAAATGATCCTTCTCTTCCGTTCTCTATAGAAATCCTACCTCCTTCATGCATGGCTTGTACTCCTAGCTACCCAGGAGGCTGAGGTGGGAAGATTGGAAATTTGAGGCCATCCCGGGCAAACAACTACTGAGACCCTGTCTCAAAATAAAAAATAAAAAGTTCTGGGGACATAGCTCAGTGGTAGAGCACTTGCCTAGCATGTGTGAGGCCATGGGTTCAGTCTCTCCACTGTAAGTCTCCAACCGGACCTGACTATCCCAGCCCCCAGCCTGCTTGCCAGCAGAAGCGCTACTCTCTGTGGGGAACTCGGCTCAGTACTGAAGCTGTCATCAACAAGCACAGGAAAGGAGATAAGATAGGACAAGGAATTTTGCAGGTCCTGGGGTCATCTGGAGACACCTGAAAATTTACATGGACACGTCAAAGATTCTGCCCACTGAGATGCAAGACTGCCAAAGAACTTTGACCACAGATGTTCATTGAGATCCTCCCGCCTAATGTCCCCTACCTTTTCTCCATCGCCTTTTCTCCATCGCTATAAAAGGGACACATTTGTCTTTGTTCAGGGCAGACGGTCTTATCGTGCTCTCTGCCTGCACCCAGGCACAATAAATTCCATGCCATGTTGCCTTTACACGAGCTGGTGGTCTCTGCTGGTTCCCCTCTTTCCCTCATATATTACATCCAGTACTACAAAAACAAAACAAAACAAAAAACAAAATATCCTATCTCTTCAAAATAATTAAGGCTTGAATTTGCTATCAGACTAGTATAGCAGATAATAAAAATAATTGGGCTTTTATAAAGATGATCTATCCAGCTTTCTCCTCTGATTCTTATCCTAACCCTAAATAACTATGAAGTAGGAAGAAATATTTCACAGCTGGAAATACTACTACTCAGTAGTTCTTGAGGGATTCTTAATTGTCAGTACTGTGTTAAGCTCTATATTCATAGAATCCTCTCAATTACCCTGTTGGTAAATATAATAGTATTTCTTGCATTTTCAGAGTCGGTCATTAATGGAGTTTAAGAAAAAAAGCTTAAGTAACAATGCCCAGGCATACGTTTGTTAAATGGTGAAACCCAGATGCACCTCAGGAGTGGAGTCCAGAGTTCTCCTCTGCGCAGAAAGGCAGCTGGGCTGGGCTCAGGGAACCAGCGCCAGCGCCGGAACCGGATCAGGCGTGGGGGGGGGGCGTGGCTTTGCTATGACCCAGCTGTTCCCATTCCCTGAGGTGGAGCGAACATTCCCAGAGAGTTTGAAGATGAGGAAATGCTACCAAATGACTAAAAGATTATCCCACCAGATAAACATAATTTGATATATTTGATGTTGCGATACTTTTAAGACAGAGAATGCTTTCTTTCTATTTCCTCTGGAAACAGCTCTTGCATTTAAACCACGAACACTCAAAAGTAGACATGAATTTCGCGAAACCAAAATGCATCCTCTGCAGTCCGCGTTTACGCGAGCATCTGCCGGCCAGGGCCGGCTGGATGGTGACATCTCTTCTGGAAAGGGGCCGAAGCAAAAGAATTAAAAGGCGCAAGGGCCTAGAGGGTCCCGGACACCAGCCGGGGCCTGAGTGGGGTCTTAGTCCTGGGCTTAGGCGATGAGAAGGGCGCCCCAGGCTGCGGGGCGACTCTGCTTGCTCCTTCTGCCTGCTTCCTTTCTTCCCTGCACTAAGTTGGTTTTTGTTTTTGTTTTTAAATCGGCGATTTAAAAAAGCCCGGTCCCGCTGATGGTAAAATCGTCCCTGCGGATTGAAACGCGGGCGCACCAGGGCGCCTCCTTCCCCTCCCGTGGCCGGGAGGGTGTGCGCGCAGGGAGCAGGGCGCACGGGGTACACTGGGCGCACGGGGTACACTGGGCTCCCGGGGAGCGCAGTCTCCTGGCGACCGAGACGCGGCGCGGACGCCACCCGGGCCGGCAGGGGGCGAGCAGCCGGGCACCGTGGCCCTGCGCGCGGGGATAGGGCCCGGGCGAGCGCGCGGGTGCTGGGCGCGAGGCCCCTCGTCTCCCTCCTCGCCCCCCGCACTGTCCCAGGGGCGTGCTGCAAAATCCTCAGCGCCAGACCGACTTCCCTCCGTCCCCTCGTCCTCACCGCCGGGACCCGGAGGGAGGCCGTGGACGTCCCGGGCCGGGCGGGGAGCTGCGGTCACTGTCGGCCGTGGGGATTAAGAGGCGGGGCTCTGGAATCCCGAGGGCTCGAGCGGAAGGCGTGGTCTCCTCTTCCTTGTCTGGTGACTTTAGCAGCTTCGTGCCTCCTTCCGGGCTCACCTTTCTGAACTGTGAAAGGGGAACCGTGAAAGGCGTCGATAGGTTCGGAAGGATTGCTGTGAGGAGGGACGGAGGCGGCACCTGTGAACCCACGGAATTAAAACAGGCACTCTGCACGAGTGTGCTGGAAAAAGTTTTAACTAGAAAGTAATAGTAAACAAGGGGGCGGCACAGCACTGACAGAGATCAAGAAAGGAGAAGAAGCTGGCCTCCGCTTCGGCCTGAGGAACGGAGGCACAGATGTGAAGAGGACGCTAAGACCGGCCTGCTCTGGAAAGGGGGGCGGTCCAGCGTCGTGGGGTGCTCTGGTCGGCTGGGGCTTGGTTGCTCATTAGCCCAGTCCTGGTTTTTAGCTTCTGAGGAATCCACCTGGCTTGAGGGCCCCTTCTGGTCCCATGAGAAGAAAACACAAATCATGCTTTCAATGAGTAACTGGCTGAGGGCCCTGGAATTTGTTTGTCCCCTGTCCATGTAGAGGACTCTGGCTGTGCCAATAGCATGCACTGTATGGATGTGAGCAATTAAGGACTCTGGGTGTTTTTGTTTTTCTGCCGCATTTAAAAACCTTGTTTTGAAATAATTGCAAGCTCACAAGAAGTTGCAAAAATAGTCCAGCGATCCTGTAACCCTTTCCACAGCTTCTTTAGTTGGTACCGTCTTACATTACGATAGTTTATTACTGAACCGGAAAATTGACATTACAATAATTAGATTATAGACCGGTGGATTTCGTCAGCTGTTGATTGCACTCCTGAGGGTTTACATAGAGTTCCGTAAAATTTCATCATCTGTCTACTTCAAGACACAAAGCTGCTCCCTGACCATGAGGGAATCATTTTGTGCTTCTCCTTTATTGTCACCCCTTTGCCACCCCCACTCAGAAACCTCTTTTCTATTTCTATAATTTATTCTTTTAGGAATGTGAGCTCAATCGGATAATACAGTGTACAGCCCTTTGATATTGGCTTTTTTTTCACTGGTCATAATGTTCTTGAGATCCGTCCAGGTTGTATGTATCACCCTTGCTCATTTTTGTTGCCAGATAGTGTTGTGTTTAAGGTTTTTTGTTTTGTTTTGTTTTGTTTTGCTTTTTTGAGACAGGGTCTCACTATGTAGTCCAGACTGTTTGAACTATGTAGCCTGAGATGGCCTTGAACCCTTAGCAATCCTCCTGGCTCACCTCTGCAGTGCTGGGATTACAGGCACACCACACCTGGCTTGTTGCCAGGCAGTGTTCTGTGGTGTGGTGTCCTATGGTGTGTTTATTCACTCACCTGCTGACATTCAGGTGTAGTTTTTGACTATTACATGTAAAGCTGCTGTGAACATTTGTGTACAGGTTTTTGTGAGAATGTGAGTGTGATGGTTTGTGTCTAGATGTCCCTCAAAGCCTCATGCAGTCATAGGTGGGGCTTTTCGGAGGTGGCTGGATCTAGAGTGTGTGATGCTGGGATCGAGGATGTGTGATCACTAAATTAGTCCACTGATTGGTTTGGCATAGTTCTGAGTAGGATCAGGGGTGCCCCACCCAGGGCGTGAGTGCTACCCACTCTAAGGGAATAAGATACAAGGGACAGAAAGAGGGTTCTTGTTTGCTTGCCGCTTGCCGCTTGCCACCTACTGCCTGCCCTGCTTTGCCACTGACTGTTTCTCCTCTGCGATCCCCTTCTTCCATGCTACCTCGCCTTAGAGCCAGCCAACTATGAACTGAAAACTCTACAAACTGTTAGCTAAATAAACCTTTCCTCCCTTGACTTTGGGTTTTGGGTATTTTGTCTTAACAATGAGAAAAAGTAACTAAGAGAGTAAGTTTTCATCTCTTTATGGTAAATGTCCAGTACTCTTTCATAATTTTTTTTTTTTTTTTTTGTGGGTACCGGGGGTCGACCTCAGGACCTCGCGTGCCAGCAGGCGCCCGTGCCGCTGAACGATATCACCGGCCCTTTTTCTGTATGTGGGTTTCGGGAGTCGAACTCGGGCCCTCGCGCTTGCCAGGCAGACACTTATGCCACTGAGCTATCTCACCGGCCCTCTTTCATAATTCTTAGAGAACTATCTCACATATCATATACCAGTGTTTGTGAAAAGAGTAAACATTTAGAAAAATGTTTTCAGTTTTATTTTATAGGTCAAGCAAGATTATTCATGAGCTTACTGGAATTCAGAGAGAAAATTTAAAGCCGTGCATCTCTGCTTTAGGTGCCTCGTACTGAATCTTTAGGTGTGATTGACAGGAATGATTGACAGGGTGCTGAGTCATCTTAGGGGCTCAACAGCCATGCTTGTCCTAGAATTCACTTTGATCTTAATTATATTTATGATATGTGGTGCATATTTATGAACCTCTAATGAGGGAGTAGGGTAAAGGTGACCAAAGGTCAGCCTAGGCGATCCAACAGGCTTGTGCTCTTGCCTAGAGCATCAGGGATCTCCTGAGCTTGTGTTATTTCATTTTGCACCTCTCTTAGGACAATGGAAGCAGGAATAGCTGTAGGTTGCTGTTTAGAATTAAATGGAAGGAAGGGAATGACTCCGTTAGCTCCCTTCCTTCTAACTGTACTAGACGGGTCTTCAAATATAGTGACATGGATGGGTATTTAAATATAGTGCTTGGTGTCTCAGTCACTTTCCTTATCTGCAACTTAGAAGAGGAGAGGTTTATTCTGGCTTCCTGTTTTCAGTCCATGGTCATCTGGCTCCGAGGCAGAAACAGCATGGTGGAAGGGGCTGGCAGAGGACAGCTGCTCATCCCATGATGGCCAGGAAGCAAAGAGGAGGGAAGAGCTGGGGAGGGAGAGGCACCCTCCCAGGTCCCATTGGCAGTGGGGGACTCCTTAGACCAGATCTTGCACACTCAGCTATGAGTTCAGCACCCTTGTGATCCAATTACCTTCCAAAAGCCCTGCCTCTGATTGCATGAGAGTTTGGGGGTCATTCTTGAGCTAAAGCATAACACTTGGCAGATAAGAATCATAAATCTACCGTTTATGCAAATGGGGAATACATGCACTATAGCGAGCCCTTCCTGGTCCTTGTCACAGTCTGGGAAGTTCATATTTGTAATCCCATGGAAAGGTTATTGGAATTCTAGTGAGTTAATTCCAATCTACCACTTCCATTGCAACCCACGGTGAGAATAATGACCCTAAGGCATATCTATAGTTGTGGGGAGCCAAGGTGGTCCTAAGTCCAGCTAGGGTGATGGTTACTGGAACAAAGGCCATAACCCAGGACCAAACCCTGGTTTTATTAATTCTCGAGGAGGGGAGTGGCTCAGGGATGAGTGGCTGTGAGAATGGAGGAAAGTTCATGAGTGCTGTGAGCTGGGCTTGGTAGGCGGCCTGAAATCACCTTTGCAATATGCAGGGGAAGGATATGCAGAAAGAGTAACCTGCATAACACAATTTGAGGAAGTATCTAATATTTTGAGGTCAGTGCTTCAGCTCTGATGTGTAATCTTTTATGCCCTGGGAAGTCATAGCCTCTTATCCGATCCCAGCCGACAGTGCGGAACACGGCTCTCCATCCTGCCTGGCTCACACATGTGTTTTTGGGAGCTATGGAGGCGGGGAAACACTGACCTGTCACCTTGCTTCAAAGACTACACATCAGCACCTCAGCTGGACTGATTTGCATTGCTTAAAGCCAGTTGAAGGGATAAGGAAAAGTTCTAGCCAGCTCTGTACATCTTAGTACATGGAAATAGGGCCAGGTTTAGCCAAAATGAGATAATTGCTCTTCTTTCAAGGAGAGCCATACAGATGGTCCTCCACAATGCACATAAAAGGATAATTCAAATTCTTAAAGGATGATGCAGACAAAGGACACAGTCCACATTTGTGAGCATGGTTTTGCCTACATAAGGGATGTAATGGAAAGGGGGTGTGGTGACAAAATAGAATAAAGAAACCAGGAGTGAGCTAGAGCTACCATGCAATGAATGAGGGTATGATTAACTCAGCCTTTCCCGGGTGAGCCCCTCTTCCCACACCCTCTCCCCGAGATGGGGTGGCCAGCCTCCTCACAGCCATGTCTCCAGCACAGTCCTGTTTGTTGCATTCAGGGGTGCACACCACACCACTGCTCTGTAGCTAAGCGGGATCATACACAGGGGACCAGTAATTAATCAAAGGAACAGAGTTTAAGAGGGAAGACACGGGGGGTTGAAGAAGATGGCAGACTGTTGAGAAGCAGACAGCGAGCCTCTCTGAGTGTCGCCATCCAGACACTGGGATATAAGGCTCGGGGAGGACAAGAAAGAGGGAAGAGGTTCCCCTGGACCCAGGAAGGATCTGAAGCACAGTTCAGGGCACACGGAGAGAGTGAAGAGAGAAACTTCAACAAAGAAGAAGGAGGTGGCCGTGGGCGCCTTATCCCTAGGTCAGGACTTGGGCGCAACAGTAGAGGCTCAAACCTGCAGACATGGTGACTGCTGGCGCCCCTGGGGGCCTCCACGGAGGGACGCAAGACGTGGCAGTGTAGAGAAGCGGCAGCCGTGAAGGACTGCGCTGGCTGGCGGTGAGTGCTGAAGTCCAGCCATCCCCCCTGAGAGAGCGATTTGCCGGGCGCCATGGTGGGGGGGCGGATGAACGCGGAACTCAGAGCTGCTGCTCAGTCCATGGCTCCAGCCAGGCTCAGGCCGCAGAATGTGCGCTGACTGCGGCAGGCGAATGAGTCTGGTCTCCGCCAGAAAGTGCTGAGGTTACTCACTAACCCGCCGAAAAGCCACTGCTGGCTTGTTGGGACAGATCCGCACTGAACGGGACTCTGTCCACACGGTGTCTACAGCAAGAAAGAAACCTGGAAGTGAACTTTTTTTTCTCATTTGTTTTTTGTTCTGGTGGTGGTGTTATTTTTTTTTTTGTCTTTGTTTTTGTTTGTCTGTTTGTTCTTTCCTTCATTGTTTGATCTTGTTTTTATATGAGTGTAAACAGAGCCTCAAACCTCTTTGTGATTGTGGTTCTGATCTGTTCTTCCTTTCATCCCTTCCTTCTCTTTTTCCCACCAGTCTTCTGCACCAATTTCCCAGTGTCAGCAGGATCCCTCTTTGTCCTCCAGCCTTACATTTAATTCCTTTCTCTTCTTCCACTTCTGCATTTCCTCCTTAACTCATTTTAAATTTAAACTCCTGAGGGAAAAACTGACATATTAAGGACTTGTATGCTGCATATAATTTTCTGGTTTGTTTTAGATTTTGTCATATAACCACAAATCTAGTTTATATGGATGAAAGTGGCAAATAACTGGTTAGCTCAGTCTGTCATTTTCTAGGCTGTGTTTGATCCTTTTGATACCACTATAGCCAAAAGTGACATAATTGTTCTAAATACCTGTTCTTCCTGGTATTCCATGACTGAGATTGACTAAGGATCACAGAAAATACTGTGACACAGTACCAAAGAACCATGGACTGGGCCAGACAGGCAGCAACTTCTCATCTCCGACAAATTGAAGAGGTAGGATCTTGCAGCAGGCTCAAAACCCAAAAATAAGCTACACCTGGAAGATACCTCAGAGAAGTTGTCATCTCCTAAGGGTTTTAAATACTAGCAATAAAGCAACCTACCATAGGCAATTTACAAACATCACACCAGGAATTAAAATAAAGAAAGAAAAGAAAATGAGAAGACACTTAAACAAGATGCAACCCCACACATCCAATTCACTAAAGGCAAACCCAGGGGGCAATGAGGTGGGACAATCCAAAAGCCACTGACCTGGCATCTCTGAAGTGGTAACAACAAAGCAATTGAATGAGGCTCTGGAAAAAGTTAAATGAGAAATAAATTCACAGATAACTGCAGAGATAATGTCCACAATGAAGACCATGCTTAAGGATGCTAGAGCAGATACAGACAAAAAAATAGATGAGCTTAAGAAAATTATGGAAGCCATGAATGCTCAGCATAGGAAAGAAAAGGAAACCATAAGGCAGATTCAAGCAGATATCCAGGAGAACAAAAATTCCATTGAAAGTATTTGTAGCAGATTAAGCCAATGTGAAGACAGGATCTCAGATATAGAAGACAGGCTTGCAATTAGTGATCATGAAAAGAAAGATTTCTTAAAAATAGCAAGGGACCATGAAAAATCAATCCAGCAGCTGCTGGATGAGGCAAAGAAGAATAACTTAAGATTGATTGGAGTCAATGAAAAAGCAGGAGATAGTATAAATGACATCAGAACACTGTTCACAGACATTATAACAGAAAATTTCCCTGGTAGAGAAAAAGAATTGGACGTGCAGATATGTGAGGCATACAGAATGTCATTTAGCCAAGATCAAAAAAAAATCTTCAGCCAGACATATCATAGTCAAGATTCCAGAAATTCAACACAAGAGTAGAATCTTAAAAGCTGTTAGGGAAAAGAGACAAATCACCTATAAAGGAAAGCCCATCAGAGTCACAGTGGACTTTTCAGCACAAACCCTCAAGTCAAGAAGAGCTTGGAATGATGTATTTCAAGTTTTAAAGGAAAATAATCTTCAGCCCAGATTGATATACCCCACAAAATTATCTTTCAAAACTGATGGAGAAATAAAATACTTCCATGACAAAGAACATCTGAGAAAATTTATGACCACCAAAGCAGCACTCCAAAATGTTTTCAAGGACATTCTAGAAAGAGATAACAAGGACTATAACTCCAGGAACCCCAACAGAAGGAATGCACCAGGTAGAGCAAACAATTAAGCAGAGGGAGGGGGAAAAAAGGGAAGCCAACAACAGGAAAATAATATGAGAAGGATAAGTCAATACATATCAGTTTTAACCATCAATGTTAATGGTCTCAATTCACCAATCAAAAGGCACAGACTGGCAAAATGGATCAAGAAGCAAGATCCAACAATATGCTGCATACAAGAAACACGTTTAATTCAGAAAGAAATTCATAGACTGAAAGTCAAAGGATGGAAAACAATACTCCATGAGACAGGAACCCAGAAAAAAGCAGAGGTAGCTATTCCTTTTGCAGACAAAGTGAATTTCAAGCCAAGATTGACTAAGAGAGATAAAGAAGGTCACTACATCCTTGTAAAGGGAGCAATCCAAGAGGAAGAGATAACGATCATAAATATATATGCAACAAATACCAGTGCACCCAACTACATAAAACAAATATTAATGGACATGAAAAATCAAATAACCACTAATACAATTGTATTGGGGGAATCTCAATACTCCACTGTCACAAAAAGATCAACTAGACAAAAAATGAACAATGAAATATTAGAACTGAACCAAACTTTTGAACAAATGGACTTAGTAGATGTCTACAGACTGTTCCACCCCACAGCATCAAAATACATTCTTGTCAGCTGCACATGGGATGTCCTCCAAAATAGACCACATAATAACTTGTAGAACCTGCTTAAGTAAATGCAAAGGAATTGAAATTATCCCATGCATATTATCAGACCATAGTGCAATGAAATTGGAAATCAATGGCAAAAGAAACCACAAGAACTTCCTAAACACATGGAAATTAAACAGCACCCTCCTGAACAACCAGTGGGTCACAGACAAAATTAAAGAAGAAATTACGCAGTTTCTACAACTGAATGATAATGACAGTACAATATACCGGAACTTATGGGATACAATGAATGCAGTCCTAAGAGGGAAATTTATAGCATTAAATACCTATATCAGGAAAACAGAGCAAGCACAAATAAACAACTTAATGGTGAACCTCAAACTTCTAGAAAAAGAAGAGCAGGCTAAGCCAAAAGCTCGTACAAAGGAGGAAATTATAAAGATCAGAGCAGAAATTAACGTATTGGAGACTAAAAAAACAATACAAAGGATAAATGAATCAAAGAGTTGGTTCTTTGAAAGATTAAATAAAATCGACAAACCCTTATCCAACCTTATTAAAAAAAGAAAAGAAAAGACTCAAATCTATGCAATTAAGAATGAAAAGGGTGGGCCGGTGAGATGGCTCAGCGGCTTAAGCGCCTGCCCGGCAAGCGCGAGGGCCCGAGTTTGACTCCCGGAACCCACATACGAAAAAGGGGCCGGTGATATCGCTCAGCGGCACGGGCGCCTCCTGGCGCGTGAGGTCCTGAGGTCGTCCCCCCGGTACCCACAAAAAAAAAAAAAAAAAAAAAAAAAAAGAATGAAAAGGGTGATATTACAGATGACCATGCAGAAATCCAGAAGATCATCTATACCTATTTTGAAAATTTGTATTCTAATAAGATGGCAAATGCAGAAGAAATGGACAGATTCCTAGATATGTATGAATTATCAAAGCTGAATCAAGAAGATATAAAAATCCTAAATAAACCAATATCAACCAATGAAATCAAAGATATAATTAAAAACCTCCCAACAAAGAAAACCCCAGGCCCTGATGGATTCACTGCTGAATTCTATAAGAAATTTAGAGAAGATCTAATGCCACTACTTCTCAAACTCTTTAATGAATTGAAAGGGAAGCAATACTCCTAAATTCATTCCTGGAAGCAAGCATTACCCTGATACCAAACCCAACTAAGAAAGAGAACTACAGGCCAATCTCCCTAATGAACATAGATGCAAAAATCCTCAATAAGATACTGGCAAACAGAATGCAGCAAATAATCAAGAAGATTATACACCATGACCAAGTTGGATTCATCCCAGGGATGCAGGGATGGTTCAATATACATTAATCAATAAATGTAATACACCATATTAACAGAACCAAAGACAAAAATCATATGATCATCTCAATAGATGCAGAAAAAGCTTTTGACAAAGTCCAGCACCTTTTCATGATAAAAACCCTACAGAAAATTGGAATAGATGGTCTTTATCTCAATCTGATAAAAGCTGTCTGTGACAAACCAACAGCCAATATCATACTAAATGGACAAAAACTGAAAGCTTTCTCTCTAAAATCAGGAACAAGACAAGGATGTCCACTGTCCCCACTCTTATTCAACATAGTCCTGGAAACTTTAGCCAGAGCAATTAGACAAGAGCAAGAAATAAAAGGAATAATGATTGGAAAGGAAGAAGTTAAATTATCATTATTTGAAGATGACATGATACTCTACGTAGAAGACCCC
Source organism: Erethizon dorsatum (assembly GCA_028451465.1). Lineage (NCBI taxonomy): Eukaryota > Metazoa > Chordata > Mammalia > Rodentia > Erethizontidae > Erethizon > Erethizon dorsatum. The sequence goes on from CM051825.1 coordinate 109,160,579, forward strand.
AAAAACTCCACTAAAAAATTGCTAGATTTAATAAACAAATTTAGTAGTGTGGCTGGATACAAAGTCAACCCTCAAAAATCAATAGCCTTCCTGTACACAACTAACAAATTTACTGAAAGAGAAATTAGGGAAACAACACCTTTCACAATAACATCCAAAAACATGAAATACCTAGGAATCAATCTAACAAAGGATGTAAAAGACCCCTACACTGAAAACTACAGTACTCTGAAAAAGGAGATTGAAGAGGATATTGGAAAATGGAAAGATGTCCCTTGCTCCTGGATAGGAAGAACCAGTTTAGTGAAAATGGCCATACTTCCAAAATTGTTATACAGATTTAATGCAATTCCAATCAAAATTCCAACAACATATTTCACAGAATTAGAGAAAACAATCGTAAAATTCATTTGGAACCAGAAGAGACCTACAATAGCAAAAGCAATTCAGGGCAACAAAGGCAAGGCAGGGGGCATCACAATCCCTGACTTGAAATTATACTATAAAGCTACTGTGATAAAAACAGTGTGGTATTGGCAAAAAAAACAGACCCGAAGATCAATGGAACGGATTAGAAGATGCTGAAACAACTCCAGACATACTAAGCCACCTTATCTTTGACAAAGGTGCCAAACACATTCACTGGAAGAAAGATAGCCTCTTTAATAAATGTTGCTGGAAAAAATGGCTCTGCACATGCTGAAGATTAAAACTAGATCCATATCATTCAACATGCACTAAACTAAATTCATAATGGATCAAAGATCTAAATATTAAAACAGAAACATTAAATCTGCTGGAAGGTAGTATAGGTAAAACTCTTGAAGACATTGGTGTAGGCGAAGACTCTATGAATAAAACCCCAATGGCACAGGAACTATCACAAAGAATCAACAACTGGGATTTCCCACAACGTGGGAAAAAATGTTTGCCAGCTATTCCTCAGACAAAGGATTACTATCAAGAACATACAAAGAACTCAAAAAAATCAGACCTCCCAAATTTAAAGACCCAATCCAAAAATGGTCATCTGAAATGAATACACACTTCTTAGATGAAGAAATACAAATGGCAAATAAATATATGAAAAATGTTCAACATCACTGGTCATTCAAGGATGCAAATTAAAACAACACTGAGATTCCATCTCACCCCAGAAAGAATGGCTATTATCAAGAAGTCAACTAATAACAAATGCTGGAGGGGCTGTGGGGAAAAAGGAACACTTCTCCACTGTTGGTGGCAGTGTCGACTGGTGCAGCCACTGTGGAAATCAGTGTGGAGACTCCTCAAAAAACTAGGATTGGGCCGGTGAGATGGCTCAGCGGCGTAAGCGCCTGCCTTGCAAGCGCGAGGGCCCGAGTTCGACTCCTGGAACCCACATACGAAAAAGGGGCAGATGATGTCGCTCAGTGGCACGGGTGCCTGTTGGCGCACGAGGTCCTGAGGTCGACCCCCCGGTACCCACAAAAAAAAAAAAAAAACTAGGATTGGAGGTCACATTTGACCCAGCTATTCCCCTTCTGGGTATCTTCCCAGAAGAATTAAAAACATCGTACCACAGCAATATATGTGCACCCATGTTTATAGCAGCACACTTTGTAATAGCCAGATCTTGGAAACAACCCAAATGCCCATCAACTGAGGAATGGATAAAAAAGATGTGGTCTTTTTATACAATGGAGTACTACTCAGCCATAAAGAAGGATAAACTGGAGATTTTTATAGGTAAATGGATGCAACTCGAGAAAATACTCATAAGTGAAATAAACTAGATGCACATGTATAAACATTGTATTGTCTTCCTAGTGTGAGAAACTGAAAGAGTAGGATCAAAAATGTACAATGGATGTGCTAAAACAGGAAGAAACTGGTCAAAAGGAAAGAGAAACCGGGATGGGGGAATGGGGAAAAGAAAACAATTATATATATAAAATAGTTAAGATAGATACACTACTAATTTTGCTTAGTTCATTGAAAAGAAAGGTTTGTGCTAATATTGTTTGGACAATTGAATGCTGGTATCTTGTAACCTGAGTAACTAATTTAAAGATAACAATACGTAATATATTAACCATTGTTACCCTCCTGTTATCTTGTTTTGAAATTTTGTTCTATTTTTTTCTCTTTAAAATAAAAATTAAAAAAAAAAAAAAAGAGGGAAGACACTTTATTTGTAGGGAGGAAAAACATAGGAGACTGAAAGCTGCCCTGTCAGAGGTGAGGGTTACCCGTGGGACCTTTGCCTTTGGCCAGTTTTAACAGGTGGTAAACAGCTTCCCTCCCAGGTCAATACCTGGAACTTGTCACAACCTGATTGGCTCTCTGGACTGTCATAGATGGAGGCCAGGCCACAAGAGCCTAACCCAGGCGCCATTGTCTACATGCACATTCCTAGGTGGGCTTTGTTTGTTTTTCTCTTTCCCGCTTGTCCTTGTCAGGGCCTTATCTCTGGGATTTATAGGTGGAGGTTAGGAGGAGCCTTACAAGGCTGCTTGGAGTTAGCGATTAAGGGGATGCCTGTGCAGTAGTATAGAACCCTAGAGTGAGATTCATAGATGTATGTTTTTTTATATACTAAATAAGAGTTTTATTTTCAGTGTCCGCCCCTTGTCTGCTTTGCATTTTATTGGAGGTGGGGTGGGGTTGCTAACTTAGTTAAGGCACCTGGCTTCCTCTTGCTCTGCTTATCAGCTCTCCTGAGCATCCTCTTAATTGCTCCCTTCAGCAAAGTTTTACATCTTTAGTCAGCACTTGCCAGAAAGCCTAATGGGGCCCTTATTTTGTTCTTTCCCTGCTTATGGACCACCTGCCCCTACGTGTTGTCTTACAGGTGCAGAGAGACTCTGCCTCCCGTGCACTCCCTGGGGCGCAGCTCCTTGGACAGCCAGTGCTGGGTGTTCCTGAGAGAGGGGTGAGGAGGTCTCACTACCCAGGGTCCCCAGGGGAGCTTTCTTCCCTGGATTCACTGCAGAGCCCCCCGGCCTGCCCCTAAGAAGAGCCAAGGTGAGCTGCCCAAGGAAGCAGCTCCAGTCTGCAAGCTGGACCAGGTGCGGGCCCACCTGGCCACACCCCCCCACCCAGAGGAATCCCTGTCTGCAGAGGTGACTGTCCCCAGCCTGTGGTGGAGCTTCATGTGGAGCCTTTGAGGGGGGCACGTTTATCAGGAGAAGAAACAAATGCCTTCCCCAGGGCAAAGGGCATCATTTGCCTCCTGGCAAGTCACTGGGCTTACAAAGGTACAGCAAGCTGGGCGTTGTTGTGCACACCTGTAATTCCAGAACTTGGGATGCTGAGGCTGGAGGATTGGCATGAATTTGAGGCCAGCTTGGGGTACATAGTGAGATCTTGTCTCAAGAAATGACAAAAAATAAACAAAAACCAACCTAAACCAAACCAAACCAAACCAAACGATAACAACAACAACAACAACAACAACAACACCCCCCCCCCCCGCAAAGAAAACAGAGGTATAGCAAACTAAGAACTTCGGCTTTTCCCTTCAGCTTTGGTTGGGGCGCTGGAAGGAATATTAAGTCTTACTTCAGGCCCTTTAGCCTTGGGTTAGGCAGGGTCTGTAGGAAGTCACTAGGAGATGACAGGACCCACAAGACTGCCTGTCAAGGCCAGGGCTGGGCAGCAGTCCTTTCATGTTACCAAGGTCCCAGTCTGCTTCCACGTGCAGCTCCATAATCCCTAGCATGTGTCACTTGTCCTTGTGTGCCAAAATGATGCCAGGTCTGTCTTCCAAACAAGAAGGCAGGGGCAAAGTGAATGGTATATGCAGCCGGCTGGTTTTAACTAGGCAAAACATAGCCATCCCAGGGAACATCTCCTTCATCTGACCATTCCTGGCTGCTAGGGAGTTGTGAAATTGGGCTTAGTTGAGCACTGTGACCTTGAACAAAACCCAGGCTCTCTTGGGTTTAGGGAAAGAACACAGCATGGAGAGGGCAGAAACTGGCACTGCCATCCTCATGCCATGCACAGAAAGGCTGACCCCAGCATGTGACTCCTCCAATCCAAGCCCCTTTGCTTGGAGAAGCCCCTTGGGCTCCTGGGTGTTTGGGTCAGGCCCCTGCCCTTGGCCTGGAACACCTGCCCCGGTGGCTGCTGGCCTCCCTCCTCACTTCCTGCAGGACAGCACTTCCCTTCCACCTTCACCTTCTGCCCCTCATTATCTTTGTTTCTCATCATGGACTTGACACCTCTAGGGTCCTCACGAAAAGGAATCTCTCTGAAGGCCAGGACTTTTTCTGCATCTGTGACAGGCTGTGCATCACCAATGCCTGGCATATGGAGACTCTCAAAATAACATTTGGCAATGAATGAATAAATAAGTGAGGGTGGCAGAGGAGTCTATGGAAGAATGGCTGGAAGTAGTGATCAGTTGTCTTCTGGTAACTGCTTCCTGCAGGCCAGAGTTCGTGTCCATGAGAAAGATGCTTCCCCCACGCCTCATGTGGAGCAGGGCCTGGTGTGGGCTGGTGGCTCTTATTTCCATGGCTGACCTCCTAGGAGTGTTGGCTTCTTTTTGAGGCAGAACTTCTTTGCCTGGTGCAAAGATGACCACCTGCTGATCGAGATGTAAATTCCACCCACTTAGCAATACGTACCTCTTGGAGCTCGAGCCCTGCAGAGTCCCATAGCCTGATTTCCGTGAGTGCAGCTTGGTTCATGAGCCAGCCCTGGTGGAGGGGGGAAGGGGTAAGGTCAGGCCAATGCAGACCATGAGGCCTAAGGAGGAGGGAGGGGCTTCTCCAAAGAAAAGAGGGGCTTTCCACTAGCAGGGTCTTTGGGGCTGGGGTAGGCAGGTCACAGTAGGCCCATCCTGAGCTGGGACAGCAGCACAAAGCCTACACACCTGTCCCTGTCCCTCTGGTGGGCAGGTGGGAGTCTACAGTACCCAGCATGGACAGATAGTGCAGAACTTGATGAATGGGGGCCGGTGAGATGGCTCAGCGGCGTACGCGCCTGCCTGGCAAGCGCAAGGGCCCGAGTTCGACTCCCGGATCCCACATACGAAAAAAGGGCCGGTGATATCACTCAGCGGCACGGGCGCCTGCTGGCGCGTGAGGTCCTGAGGTCGACCCCTGGTACCCACAGAAAAAAAAAAAAAAAAAAGGAACATGATGAATGGCCTTGGCTGGCTGAAAAGGAGAAATAAGGGGCAGGTTGGTTGTTTTGTTTTAGAATAGGGGCTGCTCTTCCAGCATGCTTTCTCCTCCCTTTTATAGCCATTTCCTATTTGTAGCTCTTATTAAAAGCACTGGAAGTACTTGATCCTGAGAGGGAGCCGGAGGACATTTGGGCTGATTGTCAGGACACCAGCAGAAGAACTGAGGAACCCACAAGGCTTTTAAAGGAATACCCCACACGAGTGTGCCTGGGCCCGTGAGTACTACTCTTAGCCCCCTGCTCATGGCTATCACCTGGTGAAAGTTTCTAAGGATTAAAATTTTTTTTTAGGGTTTTGTTTTGTTCTGTTTTGTTTTGAGATAGGTAGTCCAAGCTGGCTTCAAACTTGTGATCCTCCTGTCTTAGCTTCCTGAGTGCCAGGATTACAGGTGTGCACCACCATACCGGGCTTTTTAGAGAACTTTTAAAGGAGCAAAATTCACTAAGTTCCTGAGGAGGAAAGAAAGATGCCCTGGGTCCTGGTCTGAATAGTGCTTATGTCTCAGATAGAAGTGATCTATCTAGCAGTGGCACAAACATCGGCAGCCGTACGAATCTTACTTGGCAAAAGGAGAACTGTAATGGCCTTGAATTATCTATGGCAGAGGCCCTGAGGCCAGTAGTTGGTTGGGGAATCACACACATTCAGTTAATAATATAGGGATTTATGAAAGGTAATACACAAGTTCTTGAAATATTTATCCTAAAGCATAAATGTCCATTCATTTCTAGTCTTTTATGTGTGTGCGAGTGAGTGTGTGTGTGTGTGTGTGTGTATGTGTGTGTTACTGGGAAACTGAACCCAGGGCTTTTGCACTTTGCACTGAGTGACATCCCCTACCTCCCACCTCCTTTTTGAGATAGGGTCTCACTAGGTTGCCCAAACTGGGCTTCAACTTGAAATCCTCCTGCCTCAGCCTCCTAGAGTGCTGGGATTATAGGTGTACACCACCATGCCCAGCACTCACTAGTCTTTTAATCTAAGATGAAGCCTTCTAGGGGTCTACTGCTTGGAGTCCCCCTCAGCTTTCTTCCATGAACTGTACCAGTAATTCAGCCTTTACTGAAGCTTGCCAAAGCATTACACTTAGCGGAAACATCTCTCTCTTGCATCATATTCACATTTCCCCAGTTTACACAATACTTAATTAAATCATGTAAATGCCGTGATAAATGTACCTGACAGAAATAGATTTGGCATACACTTTTGACTTTGGAAATTAAATGCTCTCACCAGTGGCTGCTGAAGAGTGGGGTGGACCGAGAACAGGTTGGCCACTGTGCCTCACTTGGGACGGGGTGAGAACCCTGTCGGTGTGTTTGGTAGGGCCATGAAGAGCTTCGTCAGTCACGCAAGTGACCTGTGTGGAGGTGGATTAAGAGAGAAGCCGCCATATTAAGTTGTATGTGTTGGTTAGGGTGGGACCCAAGGTGACAGGAGCTACATGACTGAGCCATTTCTGGCCTTGCTGTCCGATCCCAGGTAGTCTGGGAGAGCAACTGGCCATGCTCACTCCACTCTGCCCTGCTTCGTAGTTCTACTCCTGTACCCTAGAGGGCACTGTTCCTGTCCCTCCCTGCTGGGGACCCTGTGGGGAACCCACCAGTTCTGGGTTTCCTTAGCAGTCCTCAGCCCTAAAGCCATGTCCTCCAGCGTGGCTGCTGCTAATGATAAAAGCTGATATCTTGGCTTTCGTCTTTGCTCTTTGTACAGCTGCATGTTTCAAGTTGCTGTCAGCGTTGTGTGGGCAGAGCTTTGTGATAGAATAAGAAGTATCCATACGGGGGGGGCCGGTGAGATGGCTCAGCGGCGTAAGCGCCTGCCTTGCAAGCGCGAGGGCCCGAGTTCGACTCCCGGATCCCACATACGAAAAAGGGGCCGGTGATATCGCTCAGCGGCACGGGTGCCTGTTGGCACGTGAGGTCCTGAGGTCGACCCCCCGGTACCCACAAAAAAAAAAAAAAAAAAAAAAAAAAGAAGTATCCATACGGGGGAGCCGGTGAGATGGCTCAGCGGCGTAAGCGCCTGCCTTGCAAGCGCAAGGGCCCGAGTTCGACTCCTGGAACCCACATACGAAAAAGGGGCCGGTGATATCGCTCAGAGGCACGGGTGCCTGTTGGCGCATGAGGTCCTGAGGTCGAACCCCCGGTACCCACAAAAAAAAAAAAAAAAAGAAGTGTCCATACGGGATCTGCCCTTAGGTTGGGCAAGAAATTACAAGTGAAGAGGTTATCTATGGGGAAGATGGAAAACAAAGCATAGAAGGCACAAACAATATTAACGTATGAATAAATTTCATATCACAAAATAATTGTATAATTATACAATGTTGATTTTTTTTGTCAGCTCTGTCTATTAGTTTCCTTTGGCTGCTGTAACAGTTTAACACAGACTTGGTGGTTAAAAACAAAGATATATATATAAAAATAAAATAAAATAAAAAATAAAAACAAAGATATCTCCTATCTCACAGCTCTGGAGGCTGGAAGTCTAAAACAAGTATCACTGTGCTGAAATCAGAATCAGTGGAAAGGGCTGGGATTGCGGCTCTGTGACAGAGCAGCTGCCTAGCATGTGCAAGGCCCTGGGCTCCATCCCCAGCACCACTCCACGAAACCAGCCAACCAACCAACCAATCAAGAGCAGAGTCAGCAGGGCCATGTTCCCTCTGGGGTTCTTAGGGGAGAATCCATCCTTACCTCCTCCTGCTTTTGGTGACCGTGGACTTCCCTTGGCTTGTGGCCACATCGCTCTAGTCTCCAAGACCAGCAGCTTCAAATCTCTCCTCTCTGTCTTCTCTGTGTGCTCTGTATGTGTCAAATCTTCTTCTGTGTCTCTCTTTCAAGGATGCTTGTGATCTGGCCCACCCAGATAATCCAGGATAATGTCCCCATCTCAGATGCTTTCACTGAATCGTGCCTGCAAAGACTCTTTCCAAATAAAGCAACACTGCCATGTTCCCAGGATTAGCACCCAATCTCTGTGGAGGCCATTACCAGCCTCCAGCATCTGAGGTAGAACTGTACCTCTGCTCTTGAAAACAGCTCCCCTTGGCCATGTAGCCTCCCTTTTCCTTTAGAGAAAAACTCCTTGAAGAGGCATCCAAACTCACTTCTTTTTCTCTTGAACCTGAACCAATGAGGTGTTTATCTCTAGCAGCCACCAAACTTGCCCTTGGTTAAGGTCATCAGTGACCTGTGTTAGTAGGTCAGTTTTCACTGGCTGCCGTACTTGATATGTCAACAGCAGTTGACACAACTAATAATGTCTTCCTTCTCACAACACCTTCTTCATTTGGCTTCTGGAGCATTCCTTTTTCTTAGTTTTTCTCTTCTCTTTGGTCCTCTCTCTTTGGTCTTCTTCTACTGGTTCCTTTTTATTGCCTTTAAACCTTGACGTGCTTCAGCCCTGCCATCTTCTTTTCTGTCCAGTCCATGGATACATGGGTAGTTCAGTGTTTGCCCTGGATGGATAAATGGCAGCACCCTCAGTTTCTCCCTGAAACCTATTCCTCCTCATCTCTTCCCCAGCTCAGTAACTACTAGCCCCATTCTTCATACCAACCTACCCACAAGTGAAGGGGAGGAGGAAGGAATGAGGTTAACTGGACAGCACGTGCAAATGCCATGTCCAGAGGGAGCTTGGTGAATCCGTGGAACCAAGAGAAGATCAAGGAGGTGGGTAGTTCCCGCAGAACCTGGAGACAGGCAGGGGCCAGGACACAAAGAGCGTTGGAGGCTTTGTTAAGATTTAAGCCTTAGCTGAGCACGGTGGCCCATGCCTGTAATTCCAGCTACGTGGGTGTCTGAGGCAGAAGGGTTGCAAGTTTGAGGCCAGCAACTTTGCAACTGTGCAAAACCCTGCCTCAAAATGAAAATAAGGGCTGGGGAAGTGCCTCAGTGGTAGAGCACCCCTGAGTTCCAGCCCGAGTACTGCAGGAATGGAATTAAATCCTTCATTGAAGGAGTAGCAAAAAGTTATTGAACACAAAACTTGAACATGAATGTCCATAGCAGCATTATCCCTCATAGCTAAAAAATGGCAACAATCTAAATGTCCATTGACTGGTGAATGGATAAAGAAAATGTGGTGTATGCTACAGTGGAACATTATCCAGCCATAAAGAGGAATAAAAACTGCTTTATGCTACGGCATGGATGATTCTTGGAAACATGCTAAGTGAATGAACCAGACCCAAAAGACCACAGATTGTGTGGTTCCACTTAGATGAAATGTCTGGAATAGGCAAATCAGAGCACAAAAGCAGATTAGTGGTTGCCTGGGGAAGGGGAAGGGAGGAAATGGGAAATGACTGTTCATGGTTATGGGGTTTGCTGGGGGGTAATAAAATGTTCTAGAGTTAAACAGTGGTGGTCTTGGTTGCATAACTTTGTTACTGAATCCCAGACTTTGTTACTGAATCACACAGTTTAGAAATGGTAAGTTTTATGAGTTCAATGGTATACAAATTGCATCCCAGATTTTTAGAAGAAACTACTTGAGGCTTCATCAGTGGAGGATGAGAAGCTACTGAGTTCCTCATCCTTGAAATGTCTTGAAATGACTTGAAGTGACTGTGTTGCCAACATGCGGAGAGTGGACCGGGGCTTGGGGGATGTGAGGGGACCCAGAGTCCCCACCAGGAGCTTCTGCAGTGGTTCAGAGAAGGAGGCAGAGTTAAAATCTGCCAAGCACTGATGGACTGGATTTTAGAGATGGGAGAGGAGCCAAGGGCATCTTCTATTTGTCAAGGTTGCCTGAGGCTTTGGTAATTTGAGCTCTTCCCAGTACATGCATTAAAAAGTGGTACTCAGAATTTTAGAAATCAACTGATAATGCTTGATTAAATATTTCTGGGTTTTAATTACAGTACACCCCTGCCAAATTGCAGTTCAGAGTTTGCGGCCTCAGTCATTTGTGGATTTTTCCTTAGAACCTAACTAATAAGTGTTCTCAGAAACTCCTGAAATTTTGCAGAAACAGTAAATATCCTCCACAATTGTTTTTTCGGCGGAAGGTTTGCAAATAGCCTATCCAGGAGCGATATTCAGTTCTCCTTGCTGCTGATTGGCTGCTGCCCTGTAACCCATCTCTGGCAGATGCACCAGCGTCCCCGCATCATAGCAGGTTGCTGTCCTGCGTGTAGCTATCGCAAGTGTTCTTGGTTTTGTTCTTAGAGATCTTCTAAGATCCCTAAGATGCCACCAAAGTGCCCTACACCTTCTCAGGCTTTATTAATACAGTATTTTATTAAGTTAAATTACATAACTGGGGGAGACATAACATATTTAGGGTTTAAACTATAAAAGTATGTATTTATAGGCATTTTTCTGACCATATCTGACATTTGTGGTTTTTCACAATTCATGGGTACTCTAGGAATGTAACCCCCATGAATTTCGGGGGTCCACTGTATAGCAAATCATGATTTACTTGTCTTTATGATATTGACAATGGGAATGCGATCTTTGAAAAATTAAAACATAAGTCATGTGAACTTGCAAGAGACTGTTAGGAGCAGTTGTCTTATGGGCTTCTTTCCCCCCAGTACGATTGAAATCTACTTGGATTCATTGTCCCTCAACTCTCTGATGACCTCGCTATCTTTAGTCTCAGGAAGACTCCTGTGTTACATTTGGGCCAGTGGCATTATGAAGGAAAGCCAAGGAAAATGGATCTGCTCAAGGAAGATGGTCCTACTGTTCATGAAGATACACGCCAAGGAGTTCGTGACTTCTGCAAACGGGCAGCTGCTTTTGTAAGTTAGTAGTAACACTTTAACCTAAAAAGTCAAATTCATCAGGAGGCTGAGGCAGGGGTATGGCTAAATTCAAGGCCAGCCTAGGCTACATAGTAAGTTTGGGATCAGCCTAAAGTATATAGTAAGACCCTGTCTCAAAAAACCAAAAAACAAACAAAAACCAGTCAATTCAAAGTTACTCATTAAAAGTAGTATTTGAATAAAATCTAAGACAAATTATCAAAGTCATAAAGGAACAGAGTCTCCCACCATTTGTAGTGGAACTATTTCTGGTAGATGAAATTTCTGGAAAGTTTGTAAGTTTGGAGCTAATTCAAATGATTGTTTGTATCTCACGTCATTGTTGTTGCTTCTTATTTTTATCATCTGTTTTGATGTCAGGAACTTTCTCTCTGCTCTGCACTCCATCTCCACTCATGCTTCTCAGTTATATCTTCCTACACCTACTTGGGAGGTATGCTCAACTGTGAGTTTCACAAAATGTGTTTCTGACAGGAGGAGACGTTTGACGTAGTTATGCTTTGGCTCTATAATGTTCCCCAGCTGGGCGTGGTGGCACACGCCTGTAATCCCAGTACTTGAGAGGCTGAGGCAGGAGGATCACCATGAGTTTGAGGCCAGCCTGGACTAAATAGTGAGTTCAAGGCCAGCCTGAACTACATAGCGAGACCCTGTCTCAAAAACAGTGTCCCCTGAAAGGCTCATGTATTGGGGGGTTGGTCTCCACTGCAATGAAGTTCAGAGCCAGGGGTTCGGAGAGGTGTTAGGGCCGTAAGGACTCTGATCTCACAAATGGATTAATCTGTTGATGGCTTCGTACTTTGATGGCATCACGGGGACATGGTGGACACTTAGGAGATGGGCCTACTTAGAGGAATTAGGTCACCCTGGCCCTTCCTTTCTCCTTCCAGGCTACCCTGAAGTGAGCAGCTTTCTTCCACCATGATGTTTCTGCTTCCCCACAGGCCTTAAAGCAATGGAGCCAGCTGACTGGATGGAAACCTCTGAAACTATGAGCAGAATTAACCTTTCCTCTTCTAAGCTGTTATTCTCAGGTAGTTTGTCAAAGCGACAGAAAGCTAGCACAGTTATCAAGGCCTTGCCTTATCCTGCTCTAAGAATCTTGTGTAGTTACTTATGCTCATTCTTGAGTCTCTTAAATATCTAGATTCTTAACTTTCCCTGGATTTCAGACCTTCCAGTGTTTATAATCCCTCCCATCCCACCAATTTTTTGAGTGTATTGGTCAGTTTTTGTTCATATATTTACTTAGCACTATTTTATTAGCAAGTGACTGCCCTCCAGACCCCCAAAAGAGTCATTCAGACTCTTTTGAGAGAGAAAAGGGAATAATCCAGAGGTATTAGGAAGTTCCGGGCACAGCTGGATCCAAGTGCAAAGTGTTTTTAGGTTTTGCCCTGTATCTTGGCTGCACTCCTCTGTCTGACTCCTACCCAAGCACTCTTTCCTCAAGAGATGCCAACAGTAGTCACTAAATTTTCCAAGCTTACATTCTACCAGCGAGCAACTTAAGTGGAAAGAGGGTGACCCTTTTCCGACAGGGAAAAGTCCAGGGCCCACCCTCCCTGGACTCACTGAGTCACAGGCCTGGCCTGCCCGGACCCCTGTGATGGAGGGGGTGGAGTAAGCTCACTGGCTAGGCTGGGTCACATGTCCACCCCAGACCAGGGAGTGGGCGGGGCCAGCCCAGCCTCAGCCACCTGATGGGAGTCAGGAAAGTGGCCCAGGGGGCGATGGGAGTAGAGATGCTGGACGAGGTATATGGCACCCAATGTACCCAGTGCCTGCACCACACCTTGTCCGTCGCAGGGCTGATCCCCAGTCTTTCACCTCTCCTCTTCCTATTCGTGGCAAAGAATTTAAAGAACATTAGGATAGTGGTTCAGCTGCTCTGGTAAGCAGCCTCCTTTTTAGTCCCTTATGACCAACATCCAGTCTTTCCCAGGGTTCTACAGCCTTCCTACAACCTACCCTATCGCTTCAGCGCGTGATATTTTCTTCACAGCACTAACTCACCCTTTCCTTTCTGTGCTATTTATCTTCACCTCATTGGTCCTGCTCCTTGTTTCAGACTCATTTGGAATCTGCTCACCTCTTTATGCCCCCAACTCTGTTTCATGACTCCCCTCTATAAATTTCGTGCCCTGCTTCAGCTCCAGCTGTTAATGGCCTCACTCGCTCTCTTTCCCAATTTTTATTGTCCAATGTGGGATTCTGTTGAGCCCGATTTATCTTTAACCAAGCACCGTGACACAGGTTAGCATCAGGCTCTGGCTTAGCTGCTGTGAATGTGCCCATCTCTCCTCCGCTGGCTGCGGCTGGGGGAGGAAGTGGAGAGGCTTCCCGGGGCCAGCGTCCCATCTACAGCAGGGCTGTGGACAGAACAAACGTGCCGTGTCGAGACATGTCTGGAAAACACCTCGAGGGATGTCACTGCTGTCCAATGCTGGAGCAGTTTGCTTTTGAGCAAACAGACATTCCCTCAGGGGCTCGCTGCCTCTTGCCTGTCCTAAGGTGTCTCACAAGCTACTGACAAGCCTTGCGGTCCCCAGAGACCTCAGGTCTCCAGTGAATGCTGACTCAGCCTGTGGTCAAATGTCTCCCTTACACGAAAGAGGAAAGCAAGGAGCGTTTCATCATTTCTCCTCCATTCATGCCTGTGATAATTTTTCAGGGAGATTTGAGCATCGATGAACAGTTCATTCGGAAACAGTTTGACATTGACCATCAGAGCAAGCCCAGCGGTGAGGTGCTCCACGTGAACCTCCAGGTTCCCCTGGAGCTAAAGGAGAGGGTGGGGCTAAATAAACCGCAGGAGGCAGGATTCTTCCAGAAACCAGACCATGAGAGGAGGAGCCGGAGACTGCGGGTGATTGCAGAAGGCCGGAAACCTGGAAGAGCCCTAGTAAGGTCTTGGGTTGGGGAGTAGCTCTTGCCTAGCACGTGCAGGCCCTGTATCTCAGCACTGCAAAAATAAATCAGTAAATAAGGTCTTAAATGTTCCTGAATTCTGGTACTTCAGGGACACTGACTTTTTAAAGTAGAATTCTTGAAATATTTTCAAGCTTAAAGAAACGTCTGATAAATGAACAAACATTTAACACGTCTAACAAAGTCAGTTACACAAAGAAGGCACGTCATTCAGAATTATTACGAATAGCTGAACATTCCTTTCCAGAGACAATCTTCGTGTGTTTCGTATGTTAAAATTCTAACAGCTGGTAGAAATATACATGCATGTTTATTATTCATGAGCAAGTATAATTAATGAATTGGTAGAATTTATGATGATGAATACTGTCAGAGTCTTAATGACCGCCGACCATCATACTTGACCACATGTTTGCCTAAGCATTAGCACATCGCGCAGTTTCCTTCTGTTCTTGCCATGAAGATGGAACAATACAGTAACAGAAAGGAGAAATGACGTGCTGTGTTCCAAAGGGAAGTACCGTGGGCCCCTAGAGGACCTTTTTACTTTTCCACACAATGTGTCTCTGCAAATATATATATATATGTCAAATTGTGTGAGTCAGCAACAGTACTTAAGTTGAATGCATGGGGGAGGGTATCTTTCCCTGAAAAAAAAAAGTATATTATTTTTAATTACCCTTTGTTTTTACCTGTAATGTTTGGTATTATATTTTAAATATTTTGAACATAGTAAATTTTGTCCTTCACAATTGAACACAATTGACTGACCTATTTTGACATGCATTGTTTTTCTCTCCTTGAGTCTCTTGCATAAGATTTGTGAAACTATGCATTACATCACTAACATCAGCATTTTCATTTTTTAATTTTCCTCTCATCTTTCTAAATGCTAAAGTGCACGATGGAATTGAACAGGCAAATTATGTCCCTCATACCTGTGGCCTGAACCACTGCTTGTCCTGAATCTGGGCTGAATCAAATTGCTCAATTCCCTGTACTTACAAATGATTGTGCAAGCCCTGCTTTGTTAATTGTGAGGGTTATTGCCAAAGCTGAACTTTTTTTTTTTTTTTTTTGAGACAAAGCCTTGCTATGTAGTTCAGGCTGGCCTTGAACTCCCTGTGTAGGCCAAGCCAGCCTCAAACTCATGGCTATCCTCCTGCCTCAGCCTTCCATGTGCTGGAATTATAGGCATGCACCACCATGCTCGGCTCATAAGATAAACATTTGACTGCAGATGAAGGATAACGATGCGGAAGTTTGGATACGTTTCCATGTCTTATCATTTTTCTTCTGCCTGAACATTTCCTCCAGTGTAAATCTGCTGGTGATAAAGTCCTTCAGCTTTTATATATCTGAAAATATCCTTATTCTACTCTTTTAAAAAAAATATTTTGTGGATATAGAATTCTAGCTTCATAGCTTTTTTTGTTTTTGTTTTTGTTTTTAGCTTTCAGTACTTTAAAGACATTGCTGCACTGTCTTCTTGGCTGTAAATTTTATGTCATTCCTGTCTTTGTCTTTCTGGATGTTTTTCCTTGGTTTCTTTTAAGATTGTCTTTCTATCATTGTTTTATGTACATTGTTTTATGCATTTAGCAGTACTGGGAATTGAACCCAGGGCCTCACTCATGCTACCACTGAGCTGCATCCCTTGCTCTTTTTATTTTTAAATTTGAGACAGGGTCTCTCTGAGCTGCTCAGGCTGAACTTGAACTTGTGATCCTCCTGCCTCAGCCTCCTAAGTAGCTGAAATTATAGTCATGTGTCACCATGCCTGGCTTATCACTGGTTTTAAACAGTTTTGCTATGGTACAATTGGATGTATATTTTTAAATGTTTCTTTTGCTTGAGGTTCATTGAGCCTCTTCAGTCTGTAGGCTTATATTTTTCATCAAATTTGGAAAGTTTTTGAATATTATTTCTTTAAATTTGTTTTTTGAAAAAAAACTAAAGGAAATAAGAAAAAAAATTGTTTTTGGTCTTTCAGCCCCCTCCTGTGACTCTAATTGTGTGTAATTAGGCTGCTTGAAGTTGTGTCACACAGCTCCCTGCTGCTTTGTTCAATTTTTCGATTCTCCTTTCTTTCTGTTTTTCTATGGATATGTCTTTAAATTCTCTTATCACTTTTTTCCATGTCTAATCTGCATAGTTTTTACCTCATTATTACAATCTTTGCCTCTAGAAGTTTGATGTGGTTCTATCTTCCATGTCTATAATCTTTTGAACATATGAAATTCAGTTTGAATAACTGCATTGATGTCCTTGTATGCTAATTCTAACATTTGTGTCTCTTCTGTGTTGGTTTCCATTAACTGACTTATGACCTCACTGTGGTCTATGTTCTCATGGATCTCTGCATGTCCAGTGATCTTTGAGTGGATTCTAGGCATTGTGAATTTTAACTTACTAACTGTTGGATATTTTTGTATTACTGTAAATATTTTTAAAATTTGATCTGAGATACAGTGAAGTTATTTGAAGTCTGATCCCTTTGGATCTTGCTTTTTAAATTTGTTGGAGCTGGGTGTGGTAGCACATGCCTGTAAACTCAGCACTCTCAGAGGCTGAGGCAGGAGGGTCACAAGTTTGAGATGGTGTAAGTAAGTTAGTGACTTAGCAAAACACTGTCTCAAAAAAAATTTTTTTTAAAGGCTGGGGATGTAATGCAAAGTGCCTGGGTTCAATTCCCAGTACTAAAAAAATTGTTTTGTTGATAGGAACCAAAGTAATGTTCCATCTAGGGCTAATTATTCCCTATGACTGGCCAAGACCCTATAATGTATTCTTCCCAGTCTCTTGTGAATCTTTAGGTTTTCCTGGAAGAAGAGGGCACTGATCTGGCTCCCTGGGAGTACTGGGCACTTTCTCTCTTGCCCTTTCATTGGTTCTTCCCCTGATTTGGGGTAGTTTCTTCCCAGCATGCAGAGGGGCTCTCTGTGGTCTTCTGGTGGACTCTCTCTGTGGAGCTCTCTTTTACTCTGAGCTGTAAACTTCACCTGCCTCCACCTCCCTGGATTCTCAGCTCTGTCTTTTCAACTCGGAGTCCCCTGGGCTCCTCCTAGACCCCCTCCTCCCTGTGTGTGACCTGGAAACTCTCTCAAGGGAGCGAGCTGGAGGCAATTTTGGGGTTTATCTTGTTTATTGCTTATCTCTCAGGATCGCTATTCCTTGTTACCTGAGGTTCAGTGTCTTGCAAGCCATTGTTTTTGTTTGTTTTGTTTTTTGTTTTTTGTTTTTTGTTTTTTTTCATTGTTTTTTAGATGTTGTAGTTAGGAGGGTAAATCTAATCCATATTCTGGAAGTGTAAGTTCCATTTTTATTTTTCTGCTTCATATAGGTTTCTCAGGACTGCACCTTGATGGTCTTCTTTTTATTTTATTAGTATATGTTTGTGATCCCTAATAAATACATGGATTTTTTTTTTCAATTTTTAAAATTTATTAGAGTAAAAGACACATTACCATTAATCCCTCTTAAAATATTCCCCTTTGCTTCAAATAATACATGGAGTTTTTTCCAGGTCCCTTGATAGGCATTAATTTATTCTTACTTCTAACCTTTCATCGCACTCAGTGCCTCTCTTTTAGCAGATCTCTCTTTGAACTGTATATCAACTCTTCCCTTTGTTTATGTAGTAGACAACAAACATTTCTAAGCAACTTGTCCAAAAGTGCTGGGAGCAAATGATATAAACCTGAAGGACTGCTTCCTGCACATAAAGAACTTCCCATCAACTGGGGTCAACAGGTAAATGGTTAACTATAGCAAAATGATGTCATGTGTATACAGGACAGAGGAAGGACTCATCAATTCCGCCAATCATGGAGGGAGGGCGGTTTCAGTGAAGCCTTCACAGAAATTAGCTTTGTGTTGAATCTTGAAAATTAACAGTTAACCAACCACACGACATATTCAGAACTCAAGTTCTTTGGTGTGGTGATTTTCAGATGCCTTTCTTCTCCTTTCCTTCCCATCCCCCCTTCTTTCCTTCCCTTAATTCAGTGGTTCTCGACTGAAGAAGATTTTGCCCCCATTCTCTCTGCCCCCTCACCCTGGGATATGTAATTGTCAGTGTTGGGAGGTGATGTTTTTGGTTGTCACAACTCAAGTGTTGCTCCTGGCATCTTGTGGGTGGAGGTCAAGGATGCTGTTAAACTTCCTGCAATGCCTGTATCCCTGCACCCCATAAAGAGTGATCTAATCTCAAATGTCAGTAGCACCACAGTTAAGAAATCTGACTTTTATTCAACAAATATTTATGGAGCACCTGTTATGTATGAAGTGTTGTTCTAGATGCCAAGGAGATAGTGCAGGGAACAATCTCTGCAGCTTACATTTTAGTAAGAAGAGACGGTGAACAATCAAAGGGTGTGGAGCACGTCAGACCATGACACGTGTGGTTAAGCAAAATGAGGTAGGAAAGAGAGTGTTGTGAGGGGTTTGCAGGTTTTAAATCTAACGGCCTGGCAAGCCATTACAGAAAAGACGATGTGGAGTAGGCAAACGGTGAGCCATGTGGGTGTGTTGGAAAGTGTATCACAGCAGCAGAGTGACAAGGAACGCGGGGCACCGGCACAGAGGTGGGTGTGAGCCTGTGGGACCAAAAGGGCGTCAGGGTGCCTGGGCAAGAAGGCTGAGTCTGGCTGTGGCAGGGGTTTCCCTCTGGTGGGCTCTGCCCCATTCTCCCATTTAGACACTCACATCTGGCTCAACTACAGAATGCCCCACCCTGCCCACCACATAGTTTAAATGTGGGTGTCGCGGCCACAGTAACTGGCTGTGAAACAACAGCGGGTCCTTTCCCAGCTTGGTGCCCTGCTGGGGAAAGGCAGGAAGAGGAGGAGTGAGAGCTCCTCTTCCTCCTCTTCCTCCTCTTCGGATTAGAGGCAGGAGGTTGGTGTGAGGGAACAGTGTGGTCAAAAGTAGCCCCACACTGACAAGACTGGATGGAGTGCTGGGCCTTTGGTAAATCGGAGAACTTAACGTTTTCATTATCATTCAAGATCATTACCCTTGGGCGAAACATGCAACTGTGGCTTGATTTCTAGCCGCTTCATATAGTCTCTCCTTTCATCTTCACAGTAACCTTGCGTGTGGACTCACAGGAGCTAAGTGGGGCAAGACTGGATTGAAACCCGAATCTATGTAAACCCAAAGGCCTTGTTCTTCACCATTACATGATTTTTTCAGTTATGAATGCTTCGTGTTTCTTCTGTAAAATCAAAGCATACTGAAACTTCATAATATACTCTGCCAAGGACAAACCCTCAGTTCAAACTACAGATACTGCTTTCATAAACAGAACCTTAGGTTTATTGAAATGACAAAGCAAACAGCAAAAGCCAACGCTAACACCAGGAATTCCATTAATTTCTATAGGGTCCTTATAACCCTCAGTGGGTAAAGATGAGGTATGGAGTGTGGTACCTGAGCACTGGCTTGTGGAAAAAGCAAAGATCAGAAGAACCTTTGGTTGACCCAATAGTCTCATGCAAAGCTCAAGATGAGACGTTGGAAAAGCAGCTATGGAAACAGGTATGTACATTACTGCAATTCGATCGCCTGAGCTCAGGATGATCGAAGTGCCTGGATAGTGCAGAGGGTCCACTGGATCTTACAGCTTGCATATCGAATTCAGCAATAAGAAAAGCAAGTAAGGGCTGGACAGATGGCTCAGCGGCACAAGCGCCTGCCTGGCAAGCACGAGGTCCTGATTTCGACTCCCAGTACCCACATAAAGGGAAAAAAGGGGCCGGTGATATCGCTCAGTGGCCTAAGCGCCTGCTGGCAAGCACGAGGTCCTGAGTTTGACTCCTGGTACCCACATTAAAAAAGAAAAAGAAAAAGAAAAGCAAGTAATATGGCATAGAATTTGTAAGAAGCAAGACCTGAAATTGCCTGGTGTCATGGCCAACACAATATCTCTAAAGATGCGGCCACCATCCTCGGTACTACTATCATTTTGGAACAATTCATTTCATGGATAATTATTCAAAGGGCAAGTTGAATTGACAGGGCACTGGGAGGACCATGTTAGCGCTCAGAATAGAAATGATGTCATGCTTCCTATCAGCAAAGAATGGCAAAGAATACAAAATTGCAACTGGGATATTTCTCTTACGCAATTGCAATTCAGCAGAATCGCAGGAAAGGGACAAAGGTTTAAACACTGTTCGACATTGCGAAGCAACAGACACACATAACGAAGACATGCTTTAGCTGGGTTGGTGGTGCATGTTTGTATAGTAATCTCAGTACTCAGGAGGCTGAGGCAGGAGGACTGCTGCAAGTACAAGAACAGCCTGAACTACATAGAGAGACCCTGTCTCAAAAAGCAAAAAAAAAAAAAAAAAAAAAAAAAAAAAACAAGAAAAGAAAAGAAAAGGAAAAAAACAAGGATGTGCTCTAATTTTACTCCCAATAAACTCTGTGCCTGCATGTCTTGTATACAAGTGTCTGATGGAAAGAAGACAGTCGTGGTAGTTCATACACACTGACGCGACACTTTCAGAGGACTCCGTGACAACATTTATGGGCCTCTTCTCTTTTTCTACAGACCCAAACTTCTCCCAGACAACAGATAAGAAAAGTAAAATACTGTACGAATTTGGTTTATCATTCATCAGTAATCGTTCATCAAATTTTTCCTTTAGAGAGCTAAGAAAAGAACGAGGGTCATTTTTTACCTTTTTCCAGTGCTGAGTATAAATTCTTGTTTTCATGTATGAGGTCTGACAAAAATATATGAGCACAGTATGCTTATAGAAGTATCAAAATAATATAGACAATATTTAGTAGAATTTCTCAGTGTATAGTTTAGGGAACTGCTGAAGTTTACAAATTTAATATGTAAGAAAATAGTTTCAGTTGTACTTTTAAAAGTAACTTTTTCTTCTGAATTAAATTCTTAAAAACAAAAATAGTTACAAACTTTTGCTTTATGATGCTTAGAAGTATTCTTCTGAAAAATACATTCCTAAAGACTAATTGTTTTTGTTTTTGGTACTAGGAATCGAACTCAGCTTAAACTCTATCCCTGGCCCTTGAAGACTAATTCTTAAAGAATTTTCCAAAACATAATTCATTTTCATGGCAAAAGCTAGTAAAGGTGTTACAGTCAGTTCATGAATGGGTATAGTCAGTTAATGAAGAAGTAGTACTGTATTTAAATGTGGAGAATATGGTTCTTATAACTATTATAATAAAATTTGTTTTTTTGGTTTTTGGTTTTTTTTCCAAGACAGGATCTTACTATGTAGCCCAGGCTGGCCTTGAACTTGCAATGCTTCTGCCTCAGCCTCCTGCGTGCTGGGAATACAGGTGTGCACCACCATTCCCAGCTGCAAAAATTTGTTTAAGAGGTTTAGACATAGGGAGGATTTGAAACAATAGAAGTGTTCTATGCTTCTTTTTGTAAAGTAGAATTTTGTAATACCCACGTGCACTTTAGGTGGCACCCTAGCCCCTGGAACTCCAACTCACAAGACACAGAGGCAGGGGTGTCCTGGAAGGGGACGGTCACTGTCAGCAGCGCTGTTTTGCTGGGAACTCAAGAGTTCTATCTTTGATTTGGTTTGGAAGGTGAAATGGTCTTAAGGCATTGGATTGCAATTATGCAAATTAATACATCCAAATTTTCGATTCCACTCAGTGTGAAAAAACCAAAAGGGTGCTGGGCTCTGAGAGGAGGCTGAGATGAGCCAATGCTCTCTCGATTGTCAGGCTCTTTGGGTTAAGATCTGTAAAGTGTGGGGGCAGCATTGCTCTTGCATAGATTGGTCTGGACCTCCAAGGCCAACCACTGTCTAATAGGGGTGAGAAGAGGGACTGGAGAGGGAGTGGAGGCTGTCGAGGGCTTCCACACTCTTCCTCTCGTGCATGGTATTTACACACACGTTCAAAATGAGAAGGATGTTGTCTAGAAGGAGGGTCACACTTTCTTTAAACTCCTCAGGAGGAGTTACTTGCAGACCTTCACGGAACAGTTGCCTTCAAGGGTCTTGTTCTAAGCAGGCGCTACAGGATGCCCGGGGTGAGTAAAGCGTTCTTTGGGAGCCCAGTTATCGAAGGGTAGGGGTTGCTACCCTGACAGAATCACAGTACTTCTCAGCCAGGTGTGGTGGCCCATGTCTGTAATCCCAGTACTCAGGACGCTGAGGCAGGAGGGTTGCAAGTTCTAGCCCTGCCTGGACAGTTTAGTGATTTTTCCGTCTGGAAAAAAAAAAAAAAAAGAAAAATATCAAAAGGGCTGGGAATGTAGCTTGGTGCTCCCTAGGTTCAACCCCCAGTGCCAAACCAAGCAAAATAAAACACGAACTTTTCCCACAGGCATCCGCCATAGCCAGGCCCTGGGAGGAAAGGCCATGCTTTTCCCCAGAGAGGGCCCCACAGACAGGATGCGGCCTTCTGCCCTTTTCATTCTGCCCGTTTGGTTTTGGCTGCTGTCGGAGGCGCCGCCCCTCTTGCTGTGTCATTAGGGTTTTTTTTGTTTTTGTAAAGCATAATATATTTAGTTTCTCCATCACTGTCACTGGGTTTGATCTCGGCGGGGCCCGCAGTGGAAGGGGCCAACGTGCAGGGCGTGTGCCTTGCAGAGTCTGTTTCTAAAACACCTAATTCTCGAGAAAGTCTTTATGTTTCCTTGATTTCCAGGTCTAAGGGCAAACAGCTGTGGCAGGGTCAGGACAAAACAGAGTCGAGATGTGCGACTTTATTCTGGTCCCGCGAGCTCTGTCTGCCTCAAGTGGAAACAGACTAGTTCACTCCGCGGCTCCGGGCCACGTCTTCCGCCTCTTCCCCTCTTTCTTCCTTCTGCCCCCTGTTGCTCTCCGACTGTGAACCTGGCCACGCCTCCTCCTGGGAGCCCCGCCCACGGGAGACGGTGACAGGAGGTGGGCAGAAAGGGCGAGGACAGAAGGCCAGGAGCCTGGAGCGGGCACCGGGCCAGCCCTGTCTCCGCCGCAGGAAACCACAGCATTTGGGGCCAGAGCCGTAGCTAGTAACAAGCCACACATTCGTCCACCGTCCCCTGTGTGGGAGTATTTTGCATTTTGGCTCTTTATTTTTTTACATCCCCATTGGCTCTTTTTTTTTTTTTTTTTTCCTGTATTGAGGATTGAATACAGGTCTTTGTACTGAGCTTTGCACATTCCCACCCCTTTTTAATTTTTTTTTTTTTTGAGACAGATTCTTGCTAAGTCGTAAGTTGCTCGGGCTGAGCTTGAATTTGCCATCCTCCTGCCTCAGCCTCCCAGACTGCTGGGGTTATAGGCATGCACCGCTATACTCAGCTCATGGTCTCTATTTTATCAATAAGTTTTCAACTAAAAGAGGGAGCCTATCACAGTAAACAAGATACTAGAGTCTGCATCCACACACACGTATGTGTATACATAGTCACTACTTAAATTTACACACGAACATTCATTTCCTTTTTCACACGTAATGTATGTGCATACCGTGTGTGTATAATTCACAGATGTCACGTGAGCACACACATTTATGTGCACATTCCCTTATCTGCTGGTGGATCACCCACCCCATGCATCGCCCACAGCTTTATTCCCTTGCTGAGCAGATGGGCCCCAGGTCTGACAACAGAGCAGAGCGGTGTAAGGCTGTGCAGAGCGGGGCTGGGCTGCGCGTGTGCGCAGGGCGTCTCCGAAGCTGTGTAACCACCGCATGAAGACAGTGTGCACCCTTGTGAGGTGTGAGGGTGGGCGTCAGGGAGAACGTGGATCTGGGTGTGGACGCAGGAGGGGAGGGCTGTACGATATTTGCTTGCCGATAACAAAGAGTCTCGTGTGTATATTTTTACTTTTTAGTCCCCTGAGAAGACGTATACTGGGAAGGAAGGTGAATGTGCGCATAATAAGACTCCTCTAAAACTAACGCAAGCATAGAAGAACCTCGGGGAGGAGACCAGGCAGAGCGCGTGGACTACATTCTTGGCTCTTGCTCTCACGTTTTAAACCCTGCATAGAATTTACGATGCGTGTCCCTGTGGGCAGATAACTCTGACGTGGTGGAGAACTCGGCCTTAAGTGTAAAGACCAGGTACTTATAAATGTTTCTCAATGGCTTTCTGCTTCAGTTAATCCATATTTTATATACTTTACCAACCACGAGATTAGTATTCAAATGTCGACTTCTTACATTTTTGTATTATTGTGAATATTACATAAGTATATCAACTATTCATAAAAATAAGTAAAACCATAAATAAAGGCAGAATTACTTTCCTGCATTCTCCCTGCTTATTATTTTCCCTGGTTTTGAATGAGTACCTCTTTTCCTCTTCCTTTAAAATATTATTTTCTTTCAGTTAAGGTAACTATAGTATTTGTTCCTTTTTTAAAAAGCATGCTAGCTGTGGTAAGAAATGTATACCTATACTATAAAGTCATAGGTCAGAAAGTTTAATTAAAATTCAAGATGATGTACAAATTTTAATTACTTTCCAAAAATTATTTTTATTAAAAATGTTAATGTTCACAGTAGGAAAATCAGAGACTATAGACCAGCAAAAAGAACATGCAAAATACCAAGACTTTCTACTTGAGTCAGCAGTAACCACTCTCTACTCATCAAAATGTATCCTTCTACATTTTCCTCTATGAAACCCACTCTGGCTAATTTAATCAAGAAAGGAATTTAGAAAGAGGATGTAGGGCCCCACAAAGTACCTTTAGGAACAGAGGACGATTTGGGGTATACCCTGCCTGGGAGAATGCCCAGACTCATGCCTCAAAACTGAGCTGGTGCCACGATCTCGACTCATGCCCTGGGCAGGTGTGAGGCAATCAGCATGGGGGTCACATCAGCACTGGATGCCAGATACCACCACCAGAGCCACCAGCACTGGTGCCTCTGTGAGTTGGTGCAGTGCCAGTGTCACCCCTGCTGGTCCTCAGTGTGGGTTCTGCTCCTCTGTCTCAAAATTCCATGTGAGATGTGTGATTGGTGGTGTGACCTAACCCTGTATTCACAAAGGGTCTGAAGCTGGATGCTAGACACAGGGTTCCCTAGTTTCCATGACTCCAAATCAGTGCACACTGCTTAGTAATGATTCATCGCTCCTTGACACCCGATAGCTCTTTCTGTTTCCAGTTCTTCAGGTAGCATGAGGAGTCCACAATGACAAGGTGACCATCTTAGCTTCTAGGTCATGGAACCATTTGTGTTTTCCGAAGCTTTTAAATCATGAGATGTCAGTCCAGAGGCTACGGGACAACTTTGCGGAGGCTATCTCATGGTTCTGGGCCTGTACTTTGTATTCCGGCCCAGAAGCAGAAGCAAGAGCTCAGGGGGATTGCTATTCAGAGCAAATACAGTCATCCCTCAGCATCATGTGGAGTAGATTCCAGGATCCTCTGGGGACACCAAAACCCATGGACAGTCAAGCCCCTCATTTAAAATGACCCAGTATTTGTATAAAACCTACACACATCCTCCCTTATACTTTGAGCCATCCCTAGATTACTTATAATACTTAATACAATGTGAAGTCTATGCAAATAGTTATACTGTGCTCAGGCAATAATGGCAAGAAAAAACCCGTCTGCACATGTTCAGAACAGACACAGTTGTTTTGAATATTTTCAATCTGCATTTGGTTGAATCCAAGGGAACAGAGCCCACAGACCTGGACTGCATTCTGGAAGGTACTGTCTTGCACCTGGGGCTGTAGATGAGCTGTACTGAACCTTGTAAGAAGCCAGACAGTTCAGAGTGATGGAGTCACCACAGTGCCAGACCATTGCTTTATCATTTTTGCTATAAAATTAGTTTCTTAGTGAGAACCAATGTTGCATGGACTAACATGGTAGTGACTAAGCATTTGGTGAGTCTATAAATGTTAGTGAGGGCAGAAATTTGTTAAGACAGGTCAGCAAATCCAAGTCCAGAATAAATTGCTCTTCCAGTAAAGATAAATTAGTGCTTCTTTCACAGTGACAGAAGAGATCTGTGGCATTCTATAAATACAGTTACCAAAACCCCTGTGGAGGGTTTAGGTCTCCCACCCAGCCATATGGCACATGGATGCAAAAGAAAGACAAAGAGAGAATAGTCTGCAGTTGAGGAGCTCTGGAATGATTCAGTGTTCTCTGTGGAATAAAAGATCTCATGTCCAAAAGCTCATGGCTTTTATTGGTGTCAATCAGGGAGGTGGGTGGGGGTTGAGGCAGAGTGCTAGGAAAAAGAAACTTTGCAGGCATTGGCTGTAATGAGAAATAGCAATTTTGTACCAGGCACAAAGTCTCTCCAATTAGCAATGTAAGGGCACCACTGGAGTGCTGGTGGAGGAAGCAGGCGCATGTGCAGAGGACAGGCCAACTTTTCTCCTGGTTACTGAGTGCTTCATCTATAGTGAAGGCCTTTTTTGATGGGCATCACAAAGAACTAAATGGATCCATGCTGATATAGCCCTACTGCTCCCTCAAAACATCCCTGTCACCAGCCCTGTGTTCTTTCTTGGTCCTTTTAAGTCCCTGGCTGCTGAGCTAAACCATCAGCTCCTGACCATTAACTGGTAAGATCTGCACTGCAGGTGACTTCTCTTTTCAGATGTAGTGGTCAACAAAATATGTTTTAGTTTGTTTTCTATTGCTGTAACTGAATACCACAGACTGAGCAATTTATAAAGAATAAAATTTTATTCAGCTCATGGTCCAAAGGCTGGGAGCTTCATCTGGTGAGGTCTTTCTTGCAGAGGTGAATCCTCTTGGTGTGGACTTGGAAGAGTTGCAAGGTGGCATAGGGCATCACATGTGAGACAGAAAGTACTAGCCCAGGTCTCTCTTATAAAGCCACAGTGCCATTGGATTAAGGCCCCATCCTTATGACCTCATTTAACCTTAACTGCCTCCCCAGTTCACCTCTAAATATCAGATTAAATTTTCATTCTCTTAAAAACCTCACAATGGGTATTATATCTCGAGATTAGCTTCGGTGCAGATTTTCAAACCATAAAAGAGAAACACCTGAAATTCTGCCTTCTGGAATATTCCCTTCTCTGCTAATCCTCAGAGCCACCCTTGAGTTGGGCTGGAATGTTGTCATTGTCCACTTGTGGCTGGTGCGGTCCCATTATGTGGGTTGTCTGCTCAGTCAGCTGGACTTGGAGAGTTTTCCAGAGGTGCAGGTTGAGGAAGAAGCAGCAGCGTGGCAGAAATGGATGCACCATGAAATTTGTTGTGTCTTTAATTTCTGCTCAGGCCCAATCTTATACTGTATAGAATACTTCCCCTAGATCATGAGAAGAAATCCATTCAGTAACCAAACATGTGTACTTTGGAGCTGGGGGCCTGGGTTCTAACCAAACTCTGCCACACATTAGGTCTATGACCATGGGTAAATTGCTTACCCTTGTCTGCTGCAGTCTTCTCATCTGAAATAGGGATGACCTCTGGAGCACCATCTCCCAGAAATGTGGTGAGGATTAGAGGACGTGTTACAGTGCTTAGAACAGAGCCTGGCGCATGGTGCACATTCTAAATGTTAGCTGACATACTTTGTGGGTCAGATAACCCCATCTATGATGGACATCTGTCACATTGTCACCTGCTTCTCATGGTTAGGCTGCTGTATTTATAAGCGTCCAGCAAGAAGCTAAGATCTGCTTCTCAAAAGGACAAGTTACAAGCTACTGAGTTTGTGGCTCGGCTGCAAAACACTAAGGGCCCGTGCCACACTCCGCCTTTCTGGACCCAAAGCGCCATTCGGCAGCTGTGTCTACACCAGTCTGGGCCCACACTGCCCCACCGCTTGCAGGGCAGAGCTTCCTGGGCCAGCTAGGAAGGCGCCTCTTGCTTTGTGCTATGCTCAAAGCTGGTGGCTCCTCAAGTTACTAAAGAAATGAGCTGAAACGGCAAGTCTAAATCTAGCCTCCTTATCACTTCTCAGCCCTTTGGCTAAGGTCAAATGTAAATCTTGCCTCCAGAATCCAAAAAGAAGTGCCATGATATAGTACTTCCCATGCCCAGATACAAGAGCCATAAAGAAGCTGAGTGTATAAATAATAAGTTGCTAAATACCTAGGAATGATAGGTTTTTGAGTTATTACTTTTGTTATACACATCATTTATTTAGCTGTAAGTACAAATAACTTAAGTTTTATTAATGGTTGTATTGTCAGGTGTGGTGGCACATGCTTGTAATCCCAGTGCTTAGGAGGCTGAGTTCAAGGACAGCCTGGGCTACATAGTAAGACCCTCTCTGAAAAAGACAAAAAAAAAAAAAAAAAAAAAAAAAAAAAGGTTGTATTTACCACCAGCTCACTAAACTCCTGAGAATTTGTCAATAGACTTTTATGAGATGGTACAACCTGTCCCCAGCACATCTGTGGTTACAAGGTTCAAGGCCAATGAATGATGTTGTGGGTGAAGAGAACAGGTTTGCTCCAGGCCCCAACAACTATTTCCACGAATATCACCAGAGCCTTCGTGGAATGTGGGAGAGCCTCACCCCGTGGTGGTGTGTCAGGAGAACTTCTCTGGTGAGGAAAACTGCATCAGTTCAGGTCTGCGGAGAAGCAGACAGTGTGATGGGATTTGACGTTTGTGAGCTGAGTTAGGGGAAGGGATGGGGAAAGGCAGGGAGAACTGCTAGACTGTGATGCACGTCTGACCTCTGCGGAAGGAATGGGTGTGTGCAGAATCCTGGAGCGTGGTACAGTTCAAACGCAGCTCCCATCCGCCCCCTGGGGAATCCTCAGGCTGAAGCTGGTCACAGGAGGAGCCTCACATCTTGCCAAGACAGGGCTGCCTTGGTGCTTCTGCTGGGTCTGTGACCGATTTCTGCATTGGCAGACCTGACAGTGACGCCTCAGAGAGCTGAGAGTTTGGGGCACACAAAGCCATCTGTGTCTTCCTGCTTGCTCCCCTTTCAGCAGTCAGGGCATCACTCTTTCTTGGTCCATGCTGTATCTTCACATAAGAGATCTGAAAAAGCTGTGAGTTCAAATGAAATTTTGTTTTATTTTATTTTTACCTTTGATGCTGGGGATTGGCTCCAGAGCTTCACACATGCTAAGCACACATTCTGCCAATGAGCCTTGGAACCCCAATTTATAGCCCGTCAGGTAGAGGGAGTGGCATCTACAATGGACAAGGGGAGTCTTGGGGACAGCCCTCAGCCCACGGAATCTGAATTAGAGGACACACAGCTGGTGTTCGGTGCAGAATTGCTTGCTTGGTGTGTGTGTGTGTGCATGTGCATAATTCTCACACATTTGATCACAGAAGTCTTCTGTATGAATTGTGGTGGAAGAGCAGAAAAGAATTGTTTTTCATCATCCAGGGAAAGTAGAAAATGCATGTAATGAACTGGATGAGGTTGCCAAGATTTTCATATAAAATGCTGAAGGTGCCACCTAGTTTCTCCTTGATGATTATGGGTAAAATGCAGCAAGGAACAAATATGCTAATAGGACAGTTAAATAAAAAGAAACTAGAATTTTATAGTTTTGAAAGTTGTTAGATTCAATGATATTTAAATGATTCAAATGATATTTAAATTAAGAAATAGTTCAGGGCAGAGGTCAAATCCAGGATACTTCCAGAGATGCGGTCTAAAGATGAATCCAAGAGTGTGACTGTTAAAGCTTTTGTTAAGACCCCAGAAGGAACAAAAGTGGCACCTCAGAGCACCATTCAGCTGGACAAGAGGCCCCTTAAGATTTTTACAGGTGCTGCACGCTGATTCTCTCCCACAAACAGTAGTGCTTCTGAGAAGCTGAAGAAGGTTGCTCTTCATCAGAAGCCCACGAAAGAGAAGGGCTTATCTCAAAGGGATTTGGGGACTTGACTTTTCTTTCTTTCTGCATTGGGGATCGAATCTAGGGCCTTCACATTCAGTGACATGCAAGCCTTTTTTATTTATTTATTTTTAAATTTTGACACAGGGTCTCACTAAGTTGCTAAATTGCCCAGGTTTGGCTTGCGGTCCTCTTGCCTCAGCCTCTCAGAGAGCCAGGATTACAGGTGTGTGCCACCATGCCTGGCTGGGACTCGGCTTTTGAGTAATAGTGTGGACCCAATAAGATTCACAGGAGACCCACAGTTTTCCAAAGAATTATGTTGGCATAACCACGGCCAGCTTGTAGCAAAAGGGTGAAAAACAGTATAAAATGAAAGAACTCTTTGGATCTCCAACATTCTGCAGGCAGAAGCAGGCTGAGGGGGCTCCTCGGCGGCAGCTGTGTGCTTGTGTGGTAGAAGAGACGACTCCGAGAACCAGAGTGGGATCAGGGGCTGTGGAGAATGAGTCTCAGGTAGGAGCCTGACAGAGTTCCTGATCAGGGAGCGCCCAGCGATGCCGTGTTTGGTTCTCAGATGCTGTGCAGCAACAACTCCTGCATGCCCCCGAGTACCCACTTGGAACAGCAGTGTCCACGGTGGTGCTCTTGTGCCTCTCCTACACTGGGTGTCAGTTGTTCTGTGGGGTGTGGATAACTCGTTTCTTTCATTCCCAAGTCCCCGGGTTGCAAGCAAATGTGATAGAATAACCGTACTTGAGGACTCACACCTAGTTTGCCTCTGCACCCGAACCTGATCTATATTCTACCCTTCTGGATTCCAGGCTGATGCGACAAAAGAGTGAGGTTTGAGGGAGGTTTTGTAAGCATACTTTGTATGTAAGAGGAATGTAAATGATTTGTGGCTAGAGGACAAGTGTGTTTCGTTCTTAAAATATGTTCACAAATTCTTTGATTCACTTTCCTTTAATTCTCTTAAAGCAGCAGAAGTGGCGACGTGTGGTTTCCGAGATGAAGTCCTAAGGAGCACTGTGCTTCTTCCGTGCTGTCCCTGCCTCACCTGCTGCAATACATTTTCTCAGTGTGGCGATGCCGATAGTGCAGATGGAATTGTTCTCACTACTTTCTGGAGGGAAGGGCTGCCCTGTGCACCACACTTGGCCCGTGTGCAGTTAAACTTCCCAGAAGTTGAAATGCTGTATCAGGAGTGAACACACACTCATACAATTGCTTGTTCTGTTTTTGGTTTTCTTTCTTTAGTTTGCTTAAGACAAGGTCTTGCTATGTAGTTGAGGCTGGCCTTGAACTCACTGTGCAGCCCAGGCTGGCCTCAAACTTGCAGGGATCCTCCTGTCTCAGCCTCCTGAGGCAGGGATTACAGGTATGAAGCAACCATGCCTGGCCTGTTTTGGTTTTCTTTTCTTTTCTTTTTTTTTTTTTTTTTATGCGAGTGCTGGGAGTCGACCTCAGGACCTCACGCTTGCCAACAAGCACTTGTGCCGCTGAGCGATATCACCAGCCCTTTTTTTTCCTTTATGTGGGTTCCAGGAGTTGAATTCAGGACCTCGCACTTGCCAGGCAGGCGCTCATGCCGCTGAGCTATCTCACCGGCCCTTTTTTTTAATTTTAAAGAGAAAAAAAATAGAAGAAAATTTCAAAACAACGTAATAGGAGGGTAACAATGATTAATACATTGAATATTGTTATCTTTAAATTAGTTTCTCCGGGTACAAGATATTGGCATTCAATTGTCCAAACAGTATTAGCACAAACCTTTCTTTTCAATGAACTAAGTGAAATTAGTAATGTATCTATATTAATGTTTTGGTTTTCTTGAGGCTTTGGATATATAAAGATAAATTGCCCTAATTTTGTATCTTTCCCTCTTTCACAGGTTAAATAAAGAGATCCTTTTCCTTAGCCTCTTTGCCAGTATCGAGTTTCATCTTTTCAAAAAAAAAAAAAATGCTGCCCGTTTGATAGATGAAAATTAGTATCTTGTCTTCGTTTGTATTTTTTTAATTACTGGTGAGCTTGAACACTTAAGACATGATTTTGGTCTGTTCTATTTCTTTGTGACTTGGCCCATTTTGTCACGCACCCCAGGGTCTGCCTCCCATGTGAGGGGAACCGGCAGGACTGCACATGCGGGTGGGGTTGGGGTAAAGACCCTCCCAGCAGGAGCCCAGGGCATGACATTTTCTCATTAGAAATTCATTTTTTTGGCTTGTCCTCCCTCTAGGTTTACTTTTGAATATCAAACTCACCCTAAAGTACTGATGAAGCGTCAGCTTTGCTTTTGACAAAAGTTAGCAGCTAACAAAGAATATTAGCAGTGCCATGGTTGAGTGGGTAGATCAGTTAAAGAATACTACTGAAGAGGAAGACGACAAGGAACAGGAGATAAGTGACACCCCGAACCGTCCTCACTGGGGTTTTGCCCTGGTCTGTCCTTATATCATCTACCGCATTTTCTCCCAAGAAGATAACAGTCAACTCGAAAGGAAGGAAGGAAGAGAGAGAGAGAGGGAGGAAGGGAGAAAAGAAGGAAAGAAGGAAGGTGTCTTAGTCACTTTACTGTCACTCACTGCGACAATACCCAACACCCACAGTTTAAAGGAGAAGAGGTTTACTTTGGCTCACAGAGTCAGTCCACGGTCAGCCGGCTCCAAGGCAGGAACAGAGGGGCCTGGTGGAGGAAAAGGTGCTCACCCATGGCAGCCAGGAAGCAGAGAGAGAAGGAAGGAGCTGGGGACAAGAACACGTCCTTCGGGCCGGTGAGATGGCTCAGCAGCATAAGTGCCTGCCTGGCAAGCGCAAGGGCCCGAGTTCGACTCCTGGAACCCACATACGAGAAAAGGACCGGTGATATCACTCAGTGGCACGGCGCCTGCTGGCACGCAAGGTCCTGAGGTCGACCCCCGGTACCCACACACACACACAAAAAAGAACATGTCCTTCTAGGTCACTTGCGCGGTGACCCACCTCCAGCCAGGCCCACCTCCTAACAGCAAGGCAGCTACGAACTCATCCAAACTGATCCACTGATGAGAATGGCACCCCATGACCCAGTCACCTTCCACACATGTGAGAATCTGGAGGGACATTTTAGATCTAAACCATAGGAATAGAAAAAGGAGGAGAAGGAGGAAGGGTGGAAGGGAGAGAGGATATCTGGACCTGTATTTGCTATAATTTTCATAACACATTCTTAGCACTATACCATTCCTAATGTTCATTTATTCAATCAATACACATCTTGAGCCCCTCCTAGGTAGGACCCCAGGCACTCTACAGGACACTACTATATTTTCTTATGGCACTACTACATTTTCTTAGCTGTTTTCCCTCCATGTGTGGCTGGGTGGCCTCGGGGCTGTACCTGTTGAAGAATGGTATTGCTGGGTCTTGGGGTAGATGCATATTCGATTTCATAAAATTCTTTCAAATTGTACCTGTTTGCTTTCCCAAAAGGAGTGCCACACCTTCTTTCTAATATTTGCCTTTCTGATGGATGTAAAATGGTGCAACATCACTGTTTTAATTTGCATTTATTTGACTACCAGGGATTTGGACCATGCTGTATCTGTTCGTCTCATTCAGCTGAACATTCCTGTGAGAACCTATGCCTAGGCACCAGGAAAAGAACACCTTGTCCATTTTTATTTTTATCTTATGTCACTTTCTTTGTATAACTGGAGGTTAATCCTTTGTCAGTTTTAGACAAAACAAATATCTCCCTGTAGTCTGAACTTATCTGGTAGCTTTATGGTATACTTTATCAGATGCCATAATATCAAAAGAGCCTTGTTTTGATGATGTCAGATTTTTTTTTTTTTTTTTTTTTTTTTTTTGGTCTTCTGTGTTAGGCAATGTCACAATGATAGTTCTTTGATTTTGTTCTACCAGCTTTGGAGTTTTAACATTTATGTTTAGGACTTTATTGAACCAGCATTCCACCATTTTATGTGGTACAAAGTACTAGCCCAGATTTATTTTTGCCTTCATACAATGAGCTAGTTTTTCCAACACAGATTTTCTTTTGCTAAAGGTTTCGTCATTTAGCACGGCAGCACGGCAGCACAGCTTGGCGTCTATTCTAGAACTAAGATGAGTCAGAGTTTTGCAAACAGTTGTGGTCAGAAAATGTCTCTATGAAACCTGAAGCCGGGTGGCTCCGATGTGACTGGTTTGCCGAGAGGGTTTGCTTGCGGCTAATGTTGTGAGGCCCAGGATCAAAGGTTGACAGTAGCGGACAGGTGCTGGGTGACACAAACATTTCCCTAAGGGAGGCAGGGCTTGCACAGAGATGAATCACAAAACAAGAATGCATCTAAAATTCATCATAAATGTTGGGACACTTCCAAAAGGGTGATATTGGGGCATCACACACCCCAATTTGCACACTCACTTCTAAAATGTATGTCTTAAAATTTGGACATGGTTTAACAGCCATCAGGATTGAATATAGCTCGAGTTTCAGAGCATGGGTCCTGGGGTCAGAATCCTGGGGTCAAATCTCAGTTTGGTCACTCATCAACTGAGTGACCTTGGGGAGA
Source organism: Erethizon dorsatum (assembly GCA_028451465.1). Lineage (NCBI taxonomy): Eukaryota > Metazoa > Chordata > Mammalia > Rodentia > Erethizontidae > Erethizon > Erethizon dorsatum. The sequence goes on from CM051825.1 coordinate 109,194,793, forward strand.
TGACTCCCAGTGGGGTGTCACATGAGGTAATCCCTACAAAGCATTTGCCGATGCTGGCAGATACTAGTATTCACTAAACAAAAACAATAAGGTCTATTCGATGATAGAATTGGCATTCCAGGGAATATGAAGTATGAACAAGCTTTGGCCCTCAAAGAGTTCATGGTCTAAAGTGGAGTGAGACATGCTACAAAAACACTTACACCACAAGGGAAGACCTCATACAGTGGACCTTGACTCAGGAACTCGATGTGTTCCCGAGGGCTGGTTGTGACTCAAGTTTTCAATTGAAGGCTCAGGCTCCTTCAGGCAGCCTTCAAAGTCTCTCTCCTAATACAGGCGGATCTCAGTGTCCTCAGAGACACACTGGCCCAAGATTTCTCAATTGACCCCATCCAGGAAAGGATGCTGTAATGTTCTTTCCAGAACGCTCTAAGGGTTAACTCTGTATCTGAGACCATCTGGAAGCACAAGCAGCTGGCATTCGGGTCACAACTCAAGACTTTGGTCATAAGTTAAAATTAAAATTATGGTCATAACTCAAGTTGTTTGTTATTTTTCTCTAAGAAAGTTATAAGTGTATGTTCAGAGTTCAAAGAGTGACGTATCAATTTGAAGACTGGGGGGGCGGCATGGGTTCACTGAGCTCAGGAAATCTTTCACAGTACGAAGTGGCATTAGGAAGTGGGTTGAGCAACGATGAAGGTCTTGGCAGAATTCCAGAGTGGCGGAGGGCAGATAAATGATAAAGACCCGGAGGAGCTGGTTAGGGCCGTGTCAGAGAAGATTTTGAGGGCTGAGATGGGGTTGAATTTCACCTGGCAGACAGGGTGCCTGGCTCAGGCTGAACTTCAGGGGGTTAAAAGGGGAGTGGTGGTAGAGGGGCGGTAGTCAGCAGGGGGACAGGCGGTGAGCGTTGTCATCTGGCCAGACACAGGTGAGGCCTGAGTGGCGCCAGGGTTCTGGAATTACAAGGAGAGGGGCCAGGAAAATACTGCTTACTCTCAAAACTTTACTTCTGGTTACCAAAATGGGGGGGGGGCACACCAAGCAATTCCCCACCTCTCCATGGTAACTGGGTTGTTGTCCTATAATTGAATCCAATTCTGACCCTCCCCACCTGAGTTATGTCAGATCCCACGACTTAAAGGGCTCAGTTCCTCAAGATGGACTCCCTTCAAAGGCCAGTCCCAACTCCATGCTTCCCCCGTTTCTGACCACTGCCTGTAAATGGGGGCTCATACTACCTTTCCCTTGCATCTGATGATTGCTAGAATGGTTCCCAGAACTTGGGAAACACTTATGTTTCCTGTTTTATTATAAAGCATACCTGCTACAGTTGGGATATGCTTCGTCCCCAAGCCCACCATGGAATCCTTAATTAGTTGAAGAGCAAATTTGTTAGACAAAAGGGTAATCTTTACGCTGAGCTAAAAGATGCACACAGTACCTGTGCAAGGCAAGGAAACCAGCGAGGCTGGAGAGGGCAAGATGGAGATAAGCCCAGGTGCTGTGGGGTTGGAAAGGCTTTTGCTCTGAGATCTCGAGCAGTTGGAGGGTCTTGGCAGTGTTTCCAAGGGATTGCGCGGACCACTGGTGTGAAAGTAGCCCGTGGGGGCTTATTGTTTAGCTTAGTTGTGTTTGTAGCAATGGGAAGGATATGGTTGCCATCTACCCAGAGGGGGAGAATGGGAGCGAGTTGTAGGCTTGGGAAGGAAGTAGGAGAGGTGCATCCCCGAAGGAGCCTCTTCATCCTCTCCACCTTGTCATTGTGCAAGCACACACGAGTGTACACACACAGCCCGCCTGTGACTCCCCAGCAGCAGCGGCTGTTTCCAGCGAGGGACGCAACGGAATTCGTCCCGCCAGAGGGAGCCTCGCCAGCAATTACTCGGAGGCGTATACTTGCCAGCTGTGGCCTTCAGCAGCTGGACGTGGAATGTGCAGGGCAGGGGAAAGTTGAGGCACAAACACGAAGGCGGGACCATCAGCTCGAGGTGGGTGCGCAAAGCCATCGCAGCAGCACCGCAGTGAACTGAGGGAGAAATGTGTGTCATAATTCACACGGTTGCAGCTGTTTGGTGAGGATTCAATAAACACGTATATAAAACATTTGAATACTGAGCGCTTAATAAAGGGTTGCTACTTTTACGAATACGTTTATCTGCAGGAACTCCGTCCCTGGACAGTACCTGGTTCACCAGACGGGCGCGCATTTCGCGGGAGACTGGACGTGGGTGAGAAAAGTGACATTTATAGAGCACAGGGCCTCAGGCCACCTCTTTTATTTCGCAGGCGAAGGGGCAGAGGCGTGGGAGGCTGGGCGCAGCTTTCCTCCCGAGTCCCACCCCCTTCGCCCTCTAGAGCCCGGGCGGCGGCCGCGCCCGGGAGGCGGTGCGAGGGGCGGGCCCGGGGCGGGCCCCCAGGAGGACGCCAGGTCCCGCACCCCAGGCTGCGACGGCCGAAGAGCCGGGAGCGAGGGCGCGGGAAGAGGAGCGGGATCTCCGCTGGGCGATCCCCAACCCGGACCCTGACCCCGACCGGGGTGGCGGCGCGCAGCGTGGGTGTGTTCGCGCCATGGGCGCAGTCTGGTCCGCCCTGCTGGTCGGCGGGGGGCTGGCGGGGGCGCTGCTCGTATGGCTGCTGCGGGGCGGCCCGGGCGACGCGGGCAAGGACGCCCCTCCCTCGGAGGCCGCAGACGCTAGAGGCCCAGGTACGTCCCCAGCCCTGGTGCGTCCCCACCTACCGGGCGCCCTGGCGTTGGCGCAGGGAGCGGAAGAGGGCCCGCTGGCGGTGTCCCGTGCCGATCCGGGCTGGTGTCTGGCTGCGTCCGCCCTCGCCGTGGGCCCGGGACCTACGCTCCGCGCAGCCGTGCGCTGAGGCCTCCGGGAACCAGGCCTTCAGTCTGGGGGCGACCCGCAACTTTAAAAAAAAATTTATTTTGCAGGGCTGGGGCTCGAACTCAGGCCTCACGCATGCTAGGGAGGCGCTTGACCTCTGCTCAGCTATACCCTACCCCGACACCCCTCTTCCCTCCATGTCCCCACCCTCGCGCCCCACGCCGGAGTGGGTCTCGGAACGCGGAGCTGCGAGTGCCTTCTGCTCCCTGGACGTGGCCATCAGGCGGACAGAGCTCAGTTTGAACTCCAGCCCGGGGCTGTGCGCCCCCTGCAGCAACAGCGCAGAGTGGGCTGATCCCCAGGAAGATACTCACTGGAGCCCCCTGCTATGATGTGGTTTCAGCCTGGACATTTCCGAGGCCGTTGGCCGGGCAGAGCGCGCCCTGGCGCCGGTCTGTGCTTCCCGCACCCTCCCTGGCAAGCTGCCCGTGCCTGGACGGCAGCCTCACGGTGCAGATGGCATCTGTGGACTTTATTTTTAGTGGAGTGGTGATCATTTGTAGCCACATAAAAATCTGCCCTGTGCCTTTCCTGCGATTGGTGTGGGGTGAATCAAAAGCTTATTGACCTTTTCTGAAGGCAGCCTCATGTTTTAGGTTCAAGAATTGGGAATTGGGAGTAATAATTTGTTGATGTCTCACTTTCAACCCTACCATTAAAAAGAGGCAAAATGAAGCAAGACTTGCCCTCCCTCCATAGCTCACCTCAATGATTATCTGGTCTTGGAGATTTCTGTCTTCCAGGCGCCTGCTGGGACTGTCAGTGAGGCGGATGAAAGAGAAAGTCTCTAGGGCACTTGAATTTTCACTTTGAAAAACATTTTTTAAAAAAGTGTTTAGGGCGAGAGGGATGGGAAAGCCTTTTGTTTTCTTCGGAGGGGGTCCTGATGTACGTGGGGTTGGTGGGAAGAAGCAACGACACTCCCTCCCCTCCGTGCACTCCAGCTCTTGCCTGTCACTTCCCTTGCTGTTCTCCAGTGACAGCTCTGACACTTTACGAGTTGGGGTGGGGGTACAGGACCCTCTTCGGGTGTGTAGGGAGCCATACAGCCCCGTGCCCCGCAGCCCGACTTGTTTCATTTCTGTGCTGAGGATTGAGCCCTGAGCCTCAGGCAGAGTATGCGCTGTACTGCTGAGCTCCAACCCCAGTGCTGGGCAGCAGTTTTGGGTGCGAGGACTCAAGCACATCGCCTTGGCTGCATGCTAGCATTGCCGGCTGCGCCAGATCCGGGACAGGCTTACACTTCTGCCTTTACAACTTGTCACTGCGTTTACGTGCTCAGGCTGGTGCATGCTGCTACCATACGTGTCTTTCCTTGTTGGATATACAATACATGCATATTCTTAGAGCACAAAGCAGGGAACATATGAAGTAATTAAATATGTACTTATTTGAATAGCGAGGGACTGCAGATAGTTATAGGAAAGCCTTTTATGGTAACCTTTTCTCCTAACTTCCTTTTTTGTGAACTCCCTAACACTATTACATTTCCCCTTTTATTTCTTAGAGCATCTTCAAGAAAGCAATGGACATTTGATTTCTGAGACCAAAGCGAGAGAAGCTTCAGGAAATGAAAGTCTTGAGTCTCGTGTGGGAGAATGGAGATTCCAAAAAGGACAAGAGACCCCTGCTAAAGCAGCCACACGCTTTGCAGAGAAGCTGCCATCTAACAGCCTGCACATGGACAGAGCTAAGAAAGGGAACCAGCCACAATTGGACACTCAGGCCCCAGCTGGCCATGAGGACTGGGAAATGGTGTCTAGGCACTCGTCTTGGGGAGATGTGGGTTTGGGTGGCAACCTGGAGGCTTCTGGGGTAAGCCTAAGCCAGGAAATGCATGACAGCAGCAGCAGTCTTGTGGAAGCAAGAGACTGGGAAGTGGATGGGAAAAGAAAAAGTGCAGCCAGAGTGTCTTCAGAGTCTGAGCAAGTTAGTGTCAGGTTCCAGGTGCACTACCTCACGAGCACGGGTGTGCAGTTCATCGCGGTAACTGGAGACCACGAGAGTCTTGGCAGGTGGGACACTTACGTCCCGCTCCACCATCACAAGGACGGGCTGTGGTCTCATTCCATCTTGCTGCCGGCAGATACAGTGGTGGAGTGGAAGTTTGTGCTGGTGGAGAACGGGGGAGTTGCACGCTGGGAAGAATGCAGCAATAGACGCCTAGCGACTGGCCACGAGGACAAGGTGGTTCACGGGTGGTGGGGGATTCAATGACACAGTCTGCAGAGTGCTGGAGCGGCTGCAGCAGAAAGTGGAGGAGGGTAAGGTTGTGGAGCACAATGAATAATTTAAAATAAAGGCAGAGTGACTTTAGCCATCAGCTGCTGCAAATTCACTCGTGGCTTCTGTGTAATGTGCAGAAACATCTATGTATGCAGATAGTGCTTCCAGTGGGCACAGACCTCTTCCTCTGTGGCGCTGGTTGACTGACTTGTGCTCATGCATCATTACTTCAGGGTTTAGGCCTCTTGGGGAGTGATTTGGCCGAGCTTCAGGTGTGGACTCTGGCCAAGGAGCACAAAAACCAGCCAGCTGCACAGGTTCAAGCTGGAGCCAGTAGGGGCTCCTTAGACTGAGGGAGTAATGGAAGCTCATTAGAAACAGCTGAGGACTGTTTTGAAGCTGATGAAATAACCCTGGGCATGGTGGTGTACACCTGTCATCCCAGCTACTCTGTAGGCTGAGGTGGGAGGATCTTGATCCAGGCCAGCCTGGACAGTTTAGTGCGACCAGACCCCTCCCCCCACCTCTCCCCTACTTCCTTCAAAAAAACAAAACAAAACAAAACAAAAATTCAGCTGAAGAAATACTCTTTCCTAAATGCACTTTCATATTTAAAAATATGGAGCCCATAAGGAATTGTATGGATGAGAACATACTGGGTCACAGAATGTGATTAGTAAGGATACGAGCTAAAGCTCTGAGACTCCCCAGTGGTTTTTGTCTGGTTTTACCTATCAGGTACGGGTCTGAAGGGAGCAAGTATGTTCTTGTCTTAATGATCTAGGGCTGGTGTAGAAACAAGGGGCCTAGCCAGAGCTGGTCTTCAAGGAAGTCAATCATGGCAGCAGGCCAGGAAGAAAGGGGACACAAATGGGGGAGGATGTGGGCTGAGCGAGGTGGCCTGAGAGCCACTTCCTAGAGACTAGGAGGGACAGGTCCAGCCTGGCTCCCACAGGGATGTACCCATCATTATCCCAGAGACCCTTGAGGATGTCCCTGCTCACCACCCACCCTCTCCCAGCAGGTCACCACACAGGGACACAGGTCCTATTTCCTATAGAAGCTGTTTCCTTCCGTCACCCTCTTCCCTCTCCTTTCATACCTGTAGCCATCATGGTGACAAATTTGTACAGGACAGTGATACAGAAGTCTATCTTTGAGAAGAAAGAAACACTTAGCTTTTTATACATAAATAATAAAACCTGAATTTTAATATCTTTATTCAATGTCTGAATTGTCTAAATCAATATCATAATAGTCTAGATCTAAAATAAAATAGTGATAGATACTTCCTCCCACTAATGACAAGCACAAAGAAAAAGCAAACATCAGGGGACAGATGAAGACTATGAAGAGTCTATTTTCCTCGTTTGTTTGGAGAAACATTTATATATGTTTTAAAACTACTTTTTACCTGTAATCCTAGTACTTTGGAGGCTGGAGCAGGAGGCTGGGCTACATGGCAGATTCCAGGCCGGCTTGAACTACATAGTGAGACTCTGTCTCAAAAAATAAAAACCAAACATACCTTTGCTTGGTGGGAAATTCAGCAGCATGCCTGTCCTTGAAAATGAATCTTATATGTTGAAACAATGTATAACCTGGGTGAGATGGTCTTTGTGGAAAAGAACAAACCCAGCCACAAACAGCATTAGAAAGTGCTTCACAGAACTGTGTGACAGTTTTTGCTTACAGTACTCATCTGTTAAATACTGCTAGGTGCTTTGATGTACAAAGAGCTCTGGACGCACTTACGGCTAATGTGCAGAAGGGCCAAGCATTCCTATGAGAGAGAATAAAAGGTGAAACAATTAAAAAAAAATCTCTTTAGAATTCTATCCATAATCATTTTATTATCACCTGATGTAAAAATTAATCCATCACTAAAGATTATTGACTTAAGAGATACAGACTATTAACATTTACACTTCAAAAGTTCATTTAAAGTTGGGTGTACTTCGAATGCCTGTGGTCCCCAGCGTAGCACGGGGCTTTCCTGGGGGCATACAGCTGTCCCAGGCTGCCTCCTGTCAGACCACATGCCACTGTCTTGCTCTTTTGCTAGGGAGCAGTGAGGTTCCTGGCTCAGGGCTGTGTCCCTCCTCACAGACAGTCATCCCCAGGCTGTATTCTGCTTGTGTCACTGCCCTCCCTGAGGACCCCCCGATCTGCTCACAGCCGGTGATGGGGAAATAATGTGAAAAAACCCACAAATACCTATCAGCGCTTTGGACATGAAAGTGCGCCCAGCACTCTGTCCCTGCCATTCTGATAGTGACAACTTGTCAGGAGCCACAGCTGGGTGTGAGGTGGGCCTGGGACGCAGAGCTTCCAGTCAGGCGGTTGCGCCTGTGTTCCCCGGGGACGGTCCTGTGCTAGGGAGCAGGAGCGTGTGTGTTGTGGACAGCTGGCCCTCTGCTGCATTGTCCCTGAAGTTCTGGCACAACTGAAACTTTTCTCTATCTGATTTTCTTGTCTCATGTATTTGATTCAGATAGAAAATCCCCTTATTACAATCTAAGGCAGACCGAGTTAACTCAGTTTAGAAGTTACCCATGTACTTGCTAAAGAGTAACAAAAATATTTTCTTTCTTTAGTTATTAATATGCAAAAAGAGAAACTTCAAAGAGTTTTGATTGGGCCCCCTAACTTTTGTTACCTGATTACCTTCACTGATATGGACAGAATAAACAGTGAGTTCAGGGTCACAGAAGGAAGCCCTGTCTGTAGGCTGGAATTTGTCCTTCTGTTGGGGCATTATACCACGTCACACTTCATGTGAAAGGAGCTTTTACCCTGGGATTTCATTTTTTAAGCTAGGAAAAAATGATTATCGTAGTAGAACCAGTAACCATAATAAAAATACAATTATTTTAATACATTGGAATTAGCACCAATTAATACCTTATACTGTATGAATACTTTCAAATCCTGCTAGTACTGTTCAAAGTTTTAGCAGGACAGCATTCAAGGATAGTTTATTTCAAAACTCTCAGAACAGAGTTTACAGGACAGGGTATCTTTTATTAAATTTTCACATAAAAAGAAAAAAGTACACAAGGCACTAATTATAAGTAACATCACAATGGATGGGGCATCATCCCTCTGTAAAGACAGGCAAGTAAGGTGTCACTTTAGTAACATTTTTTCCTGGTCCTTTACTTTCTGTATCCTCTTTTCTTGATTTCTGATCATTGAAGACATTGCTGAAAATGTTGATGAAATAAAGTTAGAATAGCAAAATCTACTTAGGTTTTACATTCTATTATGTGCTTATTAAGTGATCTGCTTGTTAGAATAGAATAAATACATTTTAATCTCAAGAAGTTCTTAAACATCACAGTGTGGCATATTCTTAAAAAGACTGGCGTTAAGGAACATATATAAGGGTAAATATTTACATTTTCAGTTGTTTCAAATGTGCAGGATAGGATCAGATGAACATAATATAAAAGAATACACAATTCAAACACTTTAGGAGGGTACAAAGAGAGATAAAAGTTGGTCTTTGTCTCTGCTCCCTCATCTGCTGGGGTCAGAGGTCATTCTGTAAACAGTTTGATGACTCTCTGCACACACATGCACACACACACGTGAGAAAGGTCTTTTCTGTCAAAGGGCATATTTAAGATAACTCCATTTTATATCTCTATTTTTGTAAAATGTTCATGTGCTTGTTTCATTATTCCTTAGACAAGACAAAGGGGCACGCGCCAGTCCACCTGCCATAAATTTTTGTGTGTGACAAAGAGATTCCTGAGTCACGGGATCTGTTGTGCCCAGCAACTACGGCACTTTGAGAACTAGCCAATCGGGATAGACTGTAAGGCTACGTTCCCAGTGTGGGGGGTGACAGTGGGGGACGGACATGACACTAGTGCATCAGGGAATAAAATCCAGCACACTGTGTTGCGGTTGGCTTTGTGTACTGTAGCCACACACCCTTCTGCAGAAGTAAAGCCTTGCCCAACATCTTTTCAAAAGTCTAGTTTCTTTTGTCTTATTTGTGACATTGGAAAATTTAGGTCCAACACACACAAATTTTCTTCTTTACACAAATGCAGATATGTGTAGCTTGCTTTTTTCACTTTACCAGATATCAACATCTTTTATGTTTTGTTCTGACTGTGCAACATCTCATTACACAGCTACACCAAAATATTAGTAAATAAAATTTTTAAATTTTTTTGCTTTCTTTTCTTTATAAATAATGCTATGGTAAAAACTTTTTGTGTGTGTGTATGTGTGTGGGTACCGGGGATCAAACTCAGGACCTTGCGCGCCAGCAGGCGCCTGTGCTACTGCGCGATATCACTGGTCCTTTTTTCATATGTGGGTACCGGGAGTTGAACTCAGGACCTCGCACTTGCCAGGCAGGCGCTTATGCCGCTGAGCTATCTCACCGGCCCTTTTTTGTCTTTTTGAAACAGGGTTTTGCTATGCAGTTCAGGCTGGCCTTGAACTCACTGTGTACCCCAGGCTGGCCTCGAACTTGCAGCCTGCCTCAACCTCCTGAGTGCCAGGATTACAGGCATGCGCCACCATGCCCAGCCCGTAAATACTTTTTATATAGACTTCTATGTGTTTTACTATCATTTCTTGTAAAATAAATTGCTAAGATTGGAATTTCTGACTCAAAGAGTCTGTGTACTTTGGTGCAGAGAGTTTTTGTTTTTTCTGGTGCTGGGGATCAAGTCCAGGGTTCTGCACATGCTGGGTGAACACTTCAGCGATACACCCCAAGCCCTGTACTTTACATTTTGATAAATGCTTCTGAAATTTTTTCCAAAAATATTTGTTCAGAATTTCCAAGAAACTTCCCACCCAGGCACTGCATCCAATACAAAAGTACTTACACATTTTAAGCAAATATAACGTGTCTTCCATTTGGATTATTAGAAGATGCCACAGATCAGATAACTTGGAAATATAAGTCGAAGTGTGAATTAAAAATAGGGCCAATGAAATAATACATCCTTCTTAAGGAGTAAAAACCACCTGACAATAAACTAAAGATGAAACCTCTTTCTTAATGTTTACATGCATAGGGAGCTGGTGTTATCAGAAAGGATTTGGAATTTTCTGAATAAAAGCATGATACTGTATAACCTTGGAGCATTAAGAAAATGTGGGTTCTGGATCAGGCCCCAGCTCGACTGCTCACTGTGTGACACAGAACTCTGACACTGCTTTTCCCTTCAGTCTCCTCATTTTCCTATGACGATGACAGCAGCACCCACCTCCCAGGGTCACAGTGAGGACCACGGGGAGAAGCCCCAGGCCTGGCACGAGGGAAGTGCTCAGTAAATGCTTGAAGCAACTATTATTAGCAACAAGACTAAATTTATTTTATAAATATTTGTTCTTAAAAAAAAGAAAAATATTTTTCATTCACCTAGCAACTCACATTCTCTAGGGGTGGAAAGGTAGAATAACAGATGTACTCCAATTCAGTCTCTCTGAAAGACTCTCAGATTGAAGAACTTACGTCAGAAAACGAGGAAATACAATAGCTCTCCCATATCCACGGTGCTTAGAACTTAAGCCAAAGGGCTGCCTGTCACTGCAGATTCTAACAGCTTCCATTCAAATAGCTTTAGTATTTTTAGATGTGGCTTATCTTTCTATTTTGTGATTCATTGGGTGGCATAGTCCCCTATGCCTCTATGTTCATCTACATTCCATGTCAGCTAAATAACTATTATTTTGTTTTTTGACTGTGGACTGTAATTCTGCCTTGGCGACCATCATACAATACTTGTCTACAGGGGAAACAGGGATAAGAAAGCGTGTGTGGGAAAGTTCCACACGAAGAAGCACTCAGCCCTAGGTGAGGGCTGGCCAGTGGGATTATTGGGCCAGTTACAGTATAGCAGGGCTAACGGAACCTGCCCAGGGTCCGACAATTAAACCAGGGCCTGGCCATGCATTAGGGTTCGGACCCTTGTGTTTTGAGTAAGGTTTCTGAATTGTTAATTCAATACCTTTTGAGTGGGACAACTGACAGAAGGCTTAACCTGAACAGAAGGGAAGTATTATAAACAACAAGTCCCCTCCAAAAATGCACACTGTACCTTGGTTTTTCAGCTGCAAATCTTCTACCAGGGTTTGCAAGCTTTCCAGTCTGTTCTGAAGTTTCCTGCATGTTTTCCCTGTTGTTTCTAGTGGCGGAGACTGTGAATCTATTAGAAAATTGCTTAGATGTGATATTAAAAGTCTATTTAATAATTTTTAGAAATGTTCTAAATACAGATTAAAGAACTTTAAACTTTTAACACTTTTAAAATGAAGAAAAAAGTCTCTTGTGTAAATATTGCACCACCAGCCTATCTGATTTTGTTTCAAAACAGTTCAATTTACTATTATTTAACTACAGAGTGATAAATGGACTGGGGGAGAAGGATACTTCCAGTGTGATGCCACTCAGCAGTGGCCAGCGTTCACAGCAAACCTGAGGACTTCTGCAAACCCAGGGTGTGCGGGAGCAGGATCTAACTTGAACACGGGCACCACTTTGGAGTTGTGAGGCCTGTGCCAGGCGCGGTCACCCGAACAAGGATGGTACTGTGTGAAGGAAGTGTTGTATGGATGCCTTAGGGAACCTACCACGAACATGACAGTAGCAACTGAAGAGGGCCTAGGCATGAAAATATTTGCCAATAAGTATGAAAAAGTTTTGTCAGTCTGTAAAGGTACTTAATTTGATGAGCTAAAGATTTCAATTCTTTTTTTTTTTTTTTTCTTTTGTGGTGCTGGAGATTGAACACATAGGGTCTTGCACATGCTAGGTAAGATATACCCCCAGTACCTGAAGATTTTAATTTGATGTTAACCCCTGAATAGCTATATAATCTTGACAAAAACTATTTTTTTGTGTGGGTACTGGGAATCAAACTCAGGACCTTGTGCTTGGCAGGCAGGCGCTGCGCTGCTGAGCTATATCCCCAGCCATGACAAAAACTTTTTGCTGGCTTATTTTCCTACCAATACCACTCTTTTCATTACAGATATTAATATTAAAGGTAATTATGTAGGCACTATTTTATTTCAAGAGGAGAAACAATTTCTTAGAGAGATTTTTCACATGAATGGTATAAAATAAATGTTTGATGAGTATCTGATGATGGCGAGCAACACACCATGTTCTTATGTAACACAAATTTTATACCAAGGAGACAAGCAGCATAGTCTACTGCTGCAGTAACCACTGCCCTATGAGGTACATGATTTGATACTTTAAATTTTTTTTTTTTTTTTTTTTGTAGGTACCGGGGGGTCGACCTCAGGACCTCACGCGCCAGCAGGCACCCGTGCCACTGAGCGATATCACCAGCCCCTTTTTCGTATGTGGGTTCTGGGAGTCGAACTCGGGCCCTCGCGCTTGCTGGGCAGGCGCTTAAGCCGCTGAGCCATCTCACCGGCCCGATACTTTAAATTTTTAAATAATACTAAATGAATAGCTTTGAGACATAAGAGAAAGAAAAACAATGCAAAAAAGTTAAAAACCCACTAAAAATGTGAGTAAGTTCTGATTTTAATTTTTTAGGATCTAGAAATGTGCACAGCATAGAATTCAAAAGACTAAAAACCAACTTGACAGTGATGCAACAAGTCGACTGGTTTCTCCTCATCAATGGGATGAGGCCACAGAGCATGGCTGTGACTGAGGTCATACACAAGGAGAAACACTTCAAGTTCAATTTAGCACACTTACATTTAACACCCATGTATTTATCAGGCACTTCTTGTAAATCAAATACTTTTCCACTTGTCTTATCAAATAACACATGAACTTAAAATTTTAAAAAAGAAGTCAGGCACAATGGTTCATGCCTGTAATGCCAGCACTGAGGGAGGCTGAGGTAAGAGGATCCCAAGTTCAAGTCCAGCAATGGACAACTTAGCAAGACCCTTGTCAAAAAAATGAATAGGGCTAGGAATATAGCTCAGTGTTAGAGTAGCTCTGGGTTCCATCCCCAGTGCCCACCCCCAAAACATTAAAAATGAGAAATTTGACAAGCTTGTATGATAGACATTAACACTTAGAAACACAGAGACTGAAGAAAAGCATGTTTTAAAGAATATAAATAAGACAGAAAAGTCACTCATGGTATGTAAAAGATCACAATCTTATAACAGAGGGGAAAAAGTTCCTTATTCATGTCAGAGAAAAATAGAACCCTTACATCTAATTCCCATATTTCACATGTGTGTACACAGAGCTATTTTATTTAAACAAGACTGTGAAAGTTACCTAGCAGTGATTAGAGGTTGCACATGAGAACAGCACGCACAAGCTTAGCACTGTAAGCACGGAAAAGAATTTACAAGTCAGCAGAGTAAGAAATCAATCGACCCCGTGGGTGGTATTGGGCGGACTCTCACCTTTAAGGGACTCGGGCAAGGGGACGGTTGTGGCGGGTCTGTACTGTGGTGTGGAACCTACTGACTCTTCGGTGGAACTCGTGAGCAGCGAATGTGCTGGAGACTTCTTAGGGGAAGTGAACGATCGAGAAGCTGAATTTTTCACAGATGGGCTTGCTACGATTTTGCAAAAACAAGCGTAAAAGTCAGAATTAATTAAAAATAGTATACTGCATCTCTGAAGTCAAACTTTCACGATAATGTAGTTAATCCCATCTGTAAATCCTTAATTTTAGAAATTGTGTTTTTCAATGTTAGATCTCTATTTAATTCATTTTTTTTCAGTTCTTTACAGAAATTCCAATCTTGTCTTTTATTTTCTTGTACTACTAAATAACTGCAGTGGCCTGAATGTTTTTGTTTTGTTTTGTTTTGTTTTGAGACAGGGTCTCAGGCTGGCCTTGAACTCACTCTGTAACCCAGGCTGGCCTCAAATTCGCTGTGATTCTCCTGCATCAGCCTCCCCAGTGCTGTGATTACAGGTGTGCACCACCATGCCCAGCCCTATTTACATTATTACTGTCCAGATTTATAACTATGTTTTTGTTTAATAACTATTACTTTTGGCTTCATTCTTTTCCAATTATTTTGTTCTATTCCATAAGAAATCAATTATTTGTCTGTTGGATTTTCTTTGCCTACTTAAACTAACACATCTTGTAATTCTTTTCTTTCCTGGTTTGAAAAATTCCTTTGTGTAAATTTCTCTATGGCTATGATTTCAGTCATGCCTATTCTGTCTCATCTTTTCCCACCCTCCCTCCGTTCCTTCCTCTTTTCTGTTTTTAGGAGGTGGTGGTGGTACAGGAGAGTGAACTCAGGGCTTTCACAATGAGCTACTTCCCAGCTCTGTTCTTTTTTAAAAACAAAAACCAATACAGGGTCTTGCTAAGTTGCTTAGCTGCCCAGCCTAGGCTCTAAGTTGTGATGCTCTGCTTCAGCCTCTCAGTGTGCTGGGATCACAGGCGTGAGCCACTATGCCTGCAGGAGCTTGTTTTTATACAGATGACCTCATCTATAATTCCTGGGAAATGATAAAGACAAACATTCGTCTCAGTTCTTCTCCTTTTCCTTTCAGCCATTCAGAGTTAGTGTTTGTTGAGCACCTGCTCTGTACCAGGAAGGCTAGAGATACATGAGCTGTATCAGGGAAGCAGAGAGTTAAAGGCTGGTGTCTCGATGAACACTGTAAATTGCTAAACTACATAGTAGGTTAGAAGATGATTTAAAAGGGAAAGGTAAGAGGGGACTGCAAGTGTGGCCAGGTTGTGAATTTTAAATAAGGTGATTAGAGCTAAGTCTCACTGGGACACTGGGGTCTAGCAGAGCTCTAAAGGAGGGGAGGGGTTTGCCTTGTGGAGAGCATGGTGCACCCCTGGGACACTGAGCTCTGGCACCCCAGGAAGGAAGCAGCTGGGCAGCTCAGGAAGAGTTCAAGGATGGACAACACAGATGGATGAAGAGAACAGTAGGAGGAAACAAGCCCACAGTTAAAGGGGACTCGCGGGCTTGGTCAGGACTTTGGCCTTCACGCTCATGGAAACGGGGGCAGGGGACGGGTCTAAGCAGGCCCCATTTCTGTTTTCATTGGAAACTCACCTGTAGACGGGAACGCGAAGCAGCTAGATGGATCTTCCAGTGCTACATGTAACGTGACCGGCTCCCTAGAAACATAAGAAGAAGGGTAACATGAGCCTCTGGTTCACACACAGCACGGAGAGCTGTGGACAGAACCAAGCTACCTGGCACATGTGGGGGCTGAAACTACACACTCTGGATGGCAATTGTGACCCTAACCGCACAAGTCCTGAAATACCCACAAAGGAGATGCAAAGTTGCTCTTTTTGAATTCAGTGTCCATGAACATTTTGCAGGATGAAAGGAATAATACATAATCCTGGTTAGAAAATTCATTTTTGTATAATAATAGCTATACACCCAAATCTCTTTTTTCATGGATTCTAAGAAGAGCAATCTTAATGACTCATTTTAAAACAAAGAAACCAAAGACGATAACAACCACAGGGCCAGGTGTGGTGGCGCACGCCTGTAATCCCAGCACTTGGGAGGCTAAAGCAGGAGGATCGCTGTGAGGTAGGCCAGCCCGGGCTACATAAGCGAGTTCAAGGCCAGCCTGGTAGTGAGACCCTGCCTCAAAAACAAAACAAAATGAACAAAAAAACCCAAAAACAACAACAAAATTCTCTTAGCCTTAGCTAAGGCTAAAAGAATTTTGTATATAAAACTTCAAAGCTTAACTAAATCAGTTAAAATAAAACCACATAGGTCTCTGTGGGTTGGGTATGAGAGACTATTACAGCAGTTCTCTTTCACGGGGTTTGTGAGGTTGAAGTCACTTTCACTGTAATACTAAGGGGTGTGTGTGTGTGTGTGTGTGTGTGTTTGTGTGTGTGTGTGTGTCTATTACTGGTGACTGAACCCAGGGCCTTCAAACTGAGCTATATCCCTTTTTAAAAAAACATATTTTTATTTTGAAAGAGGGTCTTGCTAAGCTGTTAAGTTACCCAGGCTGGGTTGGAACTTGTGATCCTCCTGCCTCAGCATACCAGAGTGCTGGTGTAGGGTCAGAAGGGACCCCGGGGAAGGTTAAAAGACTCGAGCCCTTTTCAGAGAGTAGGAAATGCAGGCTCTGTGCAGCTATGAGCAGCAAGCAGTTTTCAAGCAGCTTTGTGGTTTGGAGCTGACAGCCTGTGGTGCTGACACCTCCTCTGTGCAGGTGACACTGCCCTCCTAGTGCAGGTTGCCTTGCCGACCCCAATTCCCCTATCAGCCCACAGGACCAAGCCCCTCGCAACAAGCCCAATATCCAATCAACCAAGTGTCGACCCTCACGGGGGTAAAGACAAGGCCCCTACCTATTCCCATCCGAAGGCAGAGGGATGATCGAGTCAGAGGGAGGAACGCAGGGACAGTGAGAAGGGGAAATAGGCAGAGACGTAGGGCATGGCTAATGTGGCGTGGTAGATGGCTATAGAAATGGCCACCTGGTTATTGGAAATTGCCCTTTGTGAAACCTTTACAGATGAAGAACAGTTATTCTTAGAGACCTGTTTTTGTACACTGGAAACCCTGTAAAACTCCATAAAACCTTAGCCCACCCTAGCAACAAACTCACCTCAGCAATAAACTCTAAGACCTTGATTGGCTTAAAACTCCTATAAAAATGGGCAGAGCAAGGACACCATCCTGAGGCGCTCACTTTCTAGCTCTCCCTGCTGAGCACACTTGTTGCTCGAGGGCTTTGTCCCCACCTTTGCAATAGTATAAGTAAACCTCTGCTTCACGTTACTTTTCTTTTCTGAGTTCCTCATTCTGGGCTGGATGACCTGGGGGATCTTTCACTTTCAGTCAGCCTTGCACCACCCTTGCATTCCTCGTCAGGGTGAGAGCAAGAACCCCAGGAATGAGGAACAGGAGGGTTGGAGGGTGCACTGTGGGAAATCTGCTGCTGTGGCATTACACTGAAATTACAGGTATGTGCCACCATGCCAGGCTCTGCTATTCCCTTTTTATTATTTATTTATTTATTTATTTTTATGTGGGTACCAGGAATCAACCTCAGGACCTCACGCTTGCCAGCAAGCACTTGTGCCGCTGAGCAATATCACCGGCCCTTTTTTTTTTTTACCTTTATGTGGGTTCAGGGAGTCGAACTCAGGACCTTGTGCTTGCAAGGCAGGCGCTTATGCCGCTGAGCTATCTCACCGGCCTTGCTATTCACTGTTCAATTCTCCCTTTCACAAATATATAGTGGAGTTCCCAGAAGGTCAATACTACAACAAATTAGATACATCACAGTTATGAGATTCTAGCTGCCTTTTGTTTAGCTGCTGAACTGTAAAACAATTCTCAATGTTTTCGACAATATAGATTTTTTTTCATGATAATACACAGTACTATGGTAACCTCACTGCTGAAGGAAGCAGATCTTTCCAGTTCCTGCAGAGCACCAGTTACCTCAGGAAAGTAGCTCCCCTCTGCCTCTGACTGAGCTCCTTCCTGAATACTCAGTCTAGGTCCCCAGAGCAGCGTGCAGTAGTGGACACAGTACCTACTCTGGAGCCAGCCAGACTGAGTTCAACTCTGACCTCCTCTGCCTACAGGATGCATGACCTCAGGGAGTTTTTAAGTAATCTGAGTCTTCACTTCTAATCTACACATGGGAAAACAGTGCCTCCCACATAGATCAGATTAGATAAAGAGATGATTCTAAAGCAATCAGAAAAGAGAGAGAATAAAAATATGCAGTTGATAGTATAGTTATTACAAATAGATACAGGGTATTGGTTATACGCAAAGGAGGAAATCAAGACATTATATATATATTTTTTTGGTACCGGGAATCGAACTCACGACCTCACACTTGCCAGCCAGGTGCTGTGCCACTGAGCTATATCCCTGGCCCGACATTATTTCTTTAAGGCTAAGAGGGAGATATTTACAAAGGCTTGAGTTCTCTGTACTGTGATCAGGTAGGAGAGGCAGGGAGAAGGTATTTATAATCTGATCTCGATCCATTTATTGAGCACCATTCACTGCATTGCTCCTGGTGGCAGAGCTGAGGGCAGCGCTAAGTCCCCACTTGACTGAAATGCAAACACAGAAACCATCCGCACACTCCGAGGATACAGGAGGGCTTGGACAGGTCTACTTTGACAGGTGGCAAAAACAGAAAAGATAAAAACAAGGTTTCTCCAGGCTGTCAGTCAATGAACAGAGCTCCTGACTGTAAACAGCTCGAACACAGAGCCCGCGCTCGTCCCACTCCGTTGCGCTCAGGCCCAGCACATTGCGAGGGAAGCAGTTCACGCCTTTTGAATGAATTAGCGCACAGTAGTAAACTGCAGCTGGTACGATGGCTTCTCACCTGCTGAGAGTTCCACTTGACTTGCTGCCTTCCATGGAGTCCCTTAATGAGTTGTTGCTTCTGTTGGTAGAAGGATGGGGGAATTAAAGAGCGCACATTACTTTGTGAGAGAAATTATTTACTCTTGTTTTATTTATGTATTTTGGTATTGGGGTTTGAACACGGGGCCACGTATATGCTAAGCACCCATTTTACCACTGAATTACACCCTCAGCCTAATTTATTTTTATGCAGGGTAAATGACATCATCTCCTAGCTAGATAGGTAGGTCATGAAATGTGACCCTTATGATAAAACAAAATTGTTCATGTAAGCATTACTTTCAGACAGACAGAGACTCCAAAAAGTGAGTATGGGGCTCTTCCAGGTGGAGGAAATAGTATGGAAAGAAGCTTGAAGACAAAAGAAGTGAACTTTTGGGAATTGGGAGAAAACTGGTTTGATCAGAGCAGAACAGAGCAGTAAAGCAGGCAGATGACAAGTCAGGAGCGTCTCAGTGCCAGCCCGAGGACCACGCACTTACCGCAGCAGGCATCAAGGAGCTCTACCGAGATTTCCAAGCAATGGCCTCTGTGACTTCCATAAATCTCAAGTTAATATTGGCCTTTTTTTGGCTAACATTTATTCTAAGTTGTCTTTTAAGGATCTTATTTAGGGTATGGACTACATTTCTTTCTGCTTTCTTTTTTGTTGCTATTGTTTTTGTCAGACAGGGTCCCACTATGTAGTTCAAGCTGGACTTGAACTCACCATGTAGTCCAGACTGGCCTCAAACTCATGGTGATCCTCTTGCCTCAGCTTCCTGAGTGCTTGGATTACAGGCCGACTTTCTTTCTGCTCTTTTTAATGATTTCACTTAAAAATTCAGCTATTTGATTACTGAACTGTTTTCAGTAAGGTTATTCTTATAACTTCACATTGAAATTACCTATCTTGGACCACTCTTTAAAATTGCTATAGAAGTCACTGTAAATATGTATAAGTGTAGACAAAGTCATTACCTCCCCAAGAGTACACAGCTGCCTATATTTAAACATCTGTGCTATAGTTTGGATACTGAGTGTCCCCCAAAGGCCCTTAGCAGGGGGCACTACTGGACAGTGGTAGAGCCTTTAGGAGGTGAGATCCTTAGGTTACTGAGGGCAAGACTCAAAGGAGACTGTAGGATCCTGGCCCCTTTTTGTCTCTTGCTTCTTGGTAATGAGGTGAGCAGTTAGCTCCACCACGCGGTCCACACCACTCACACCCCCATAAAAGGCCAGTATCAGATAAGAACCTGCAGAATTGTAAGCTAAGTAAACCTTTTCTCTTATAAGTTAATTACTTCACATATTTCATTATAGTGAAAGCTAATATAATCAGCAAAAAAGCAGAAAGTGCCTATGAAGTTGATTTCTGAAAAGTAAATTCGTAAATTTACTTGAAATCTTTTTTAGAGTCAGTTAAACAATGTAATAGCTTTCCTTCATGGACCAAAATGTCTGCCAAGTTCCATGAAAATCATCCAACTGGACCCTCCCATTTAACCAGGCCACATACACATTCTTGGTAATTAATTAGATTCAGAATCATAGATTATGCTTACCTATGACATATGTCTGATCTCAGGCTTGATTCGATAATGCAATCTCTTACCCTATCATCCCTGTGTTGACAAATACAATTCAATTAATTACATGCATATCAATTTCTAGATTTGATTTTTGTGTGTTTTTTTTTTTTTTTTTTTTTGTGGGTACCGGGTGTCGACCTCAGGACCTCACGCACCAGCAGGCGCCCGTGCCACTGAGCGATATCACCGGCCCCTTTTCTCGTATGTGGGTTCCGGGAGTCGAACTCGGGCCCTCGCACTTGCCAGGCAGGCGCTTATGCCGCTGAGCCATTTCACCGGTCCGGGTTTTGTTTTTTTGAGACATGGTCTCGCTATGTAGTTCAGGCTGGCTCTGAACTCACTATGTAGCCCAGACTGGCCTCAAACTCATGGTGATCCTCTTGCTACTGTGTCCCGAGTGTTGGGATTACAGGTGTGGGTCACCGCACCTGGCAAGACTGAATGTCTTTTAAAAATAATCAACTGCTTACATGTATTTAATTTTTCTTTTCTGTTGTTTTGTTTCGTGTTTTGAGACAGGGTCTTTGTTATGGTTTGTGTCTAGATGTCCTCCCAAAGCCTCAAGTGGACATAGGTGGGGCTTTTCAGAGGTGGCTAGATCTAGGCTGTGCCATGCTGAGATTAAAGGTGTGATGCTGGGAGCAAGTGTGCCTTACCCTGAGTGTGAGCGGTGCCAATCAATAGGCTTACACACAGGATAGACTATAAAGGGAGAGGGGAAAGGCTGCTTCTCTTGCTGTTGTTGCCCCCTGTTTGCTGTCTCCTGCCTGCTTGCCATGGACTACGTCTCCTCTGTGATGCCCCTCTGCCATGCCACCCTGCCTTGGAGCCAGCTGACTATGAACTGAAACCTCTACAAACTGTGAGCTACAATAAACCTTTCCTCATTTAACTTTGGGTATTTTGTCTCAGCAATGAAGAAAATAAGACACTCTTGCTGTGTAGTCCAGGCTGGCCTTGAGCTCACTATGTAGCCCAAGCTGGCCTCAAACTTATGAATCTCCTGCCTTAGCCTCCTATGTTCTGGGATCACAGCCTTGCACCACCACACCCAGCGGTTTAACCCACAACTGCAGGTTTTAGGCTTCCAAGAAAATTGAATAAAAAGCTACCTCTGGAATTTATCAAATCAAAAATGCTTTCTTTCCCTGGAGTCTTAAGCACCAGGCATTTAGTTTTTAGAAACAGGTCATTTGTAGGATTACAAAAATTAACATAAATTCTCTAAAGACAAGGACCAAATATATTTATGTTCAACAAAGTCCAATACAGTTCATTAGTGGCTGGTGTGCTGAAGAGCCGACAAGGGAAGCATGGTAATCCTGTGAAATGACTGGTGCTGAGAACCAGCAGCTGGGACTTTTACTTCTGACTTTGCCTTAGTTTTCTAGAAGGAGGCAAGTCAACCTACGCCTAAGTTTACATAATTGTCAAATGGACTAATACTGTCCTGGCTTAGAAGGGACACTGTAGTCATGAGAAGAATGAAAGTGTTCTTCAAGTGAAAATACTCTTTGATGGAGGAGTCAGTGAAACCTTTCTGATATTATGTGATTCAGATAATGTAAGTTATGCTAGGTAACTGGGCTATTACTATCATTAATATTATGGATAACAATTAGATAAATCCACCCAATATTTTGGCACCTTGGGATAGTATACACTAATTGAGCATTTAAATAACTGCTGAAATAAGTATTACAAAAATGTGCTATAATATTAAAAAAAAAAAAAATATATATATATATATATATATATATATATATACACACACCATATGAAAATGCCTTAAGATAAACTAATCTGGGCCGGTGAGATGGCTCAGCGGTTTAAGCGCCTGCCCGGCAAGCGCGAGGGCCCGAGTTCGACTCCCGGAACCCACATACGAAAAAGGGGCCGGTGATATCGCTCAGCGGCACGGGCGCCTGCTGGCACGCGAGGTCCTGAGGTCGATCCCCTGGTACCCACCAAAAAAAAAAAAAAAAAAGATAAACTAATCTAAATGATGACACAAAACACAATTTAAAAAGCATTATTTGAAAAGATGACGAAAATGCCACAGATATCTGCAACTATGTACTAGGAGGGTTAAAGGTTAGGGTTAGGGTGAGGGTGAGCTAGCTGAATCCTTTTTGGGTCTTTTATTAACTGGAGATAACTGGAACCAAGGCCTTTCCCGTCAGCGCACACCTGGAGTGTGAGAAAGCTCTTGGGGTCCTAGTGTGTGTGCTGCAAGCAAATCAACCTTTGAGACTGGCGTTGTTCTCATTTATAAAATGGGATGAATGAACCTTGGCCTCAGGTGGTTGTTGTGATATTTAAATGAGATTACGCATGTGATCTGCTGGGAATTATAAATTACTATACAAATGTAACTCTGCATAACACTTTCCACTGTGGGTATCTAAACGGAATGACTGTATTATTTTCTCTTGATGTTGTTTCTTTTGTTTTGCTTAACTCCCCCATTTTTACTTGCTTCCCCTGACAACTTCAGATATTTTCCAAAATTATTTAAACCACAACCTTCTAGAGAGTGCCATGTGCACACTTTCCCCTCCTGAGTGCCACCCTACACAGCCACGCACAAGGCCCCGAGTGACGGCGCTCTCCCCTCGTCCTCTGCCTTGCTCAGCTGCACGGCCGGCTCCTCATTGATCACATTTCTCAGCTCCTGCAGAAGCTGTTTCAGGTCCTTCGTGGGGTCTTCCTTCAGTGCGGTGGTCTTTGTGGAGTGCTAAGTTAAAACAATGTACAGAAAAATGACACTTCTTTTTTCAGACTTGGTTTTTTCTGTTAGAAAATTAATTCAACTGGTAAATAGGAATTATGGAAGAGCAAGAAGAGGAAAATAAAAATCACCTGAAATCTTAGTACAGAGGGATAGCTAATAATAACCAATCAAAAATCAATAGAGGGGCCGGTGAGATGGCTCAGCGGCTTAAGTGCCTGCCCGGCAAGCACGAGAGCCCGAGTTCGACTCCTGGAACCCACATACGAAAAAGGGGCCGGTGATATCGCTCAGCAGCATGGGCGCCTGCTGGCTCGCGAGGTCCTGAGGTCGACCCCCCGGTACCCACACACAAAAAAAATCAATAGAGAAGCTGGCATGGCAGCGCACATCTGTAATACAAGAATTCTGGCATGGCAGCCAGAATCTGTAATACCAGAATTCTGAGATTGTGAGGCAGGAGGATGGAAATTTTAAGCCCAGCCTAGGCAACTTAGTGACTTAGTGAGACTTTGTCTCAAAAATTAAAAAGGCTGGGGATGTAGCTCAATGCAAAGGACCTGGGTTCAATCTCTGGTACTACCAAAAAAAAAAAATCAATAGAGTACTATATCTAATTTACAGATCTATGCATGTTTATACATATATGTATATATGATCAAACTATACACATTTATTTTAAAACTTTTATTTTAATTTTAACAATGTAGTGTGAACATCCTTATCATGTTATTAAATATTTTGAACTACATCTGGGCAAAATAATTTTGATACTTTGTTTTGTACTAAACTAATTTTATAATGCAATAGAACTCTACAGAACTCTTTAGAAATTGCAAAATCTACCCCCTCCTCATGTTTTACTGATGAGAAAAGAGACATCCAATATTTCCCAATGCTGAAAATCAAACCTAGGGCTTTGCACATCCTCAGCAAGTGCTCTACCACTGAGATACAGAGAATTCAACATCAAACATTTTCAAACTGTATTGGTTGGTATTTGAGAAAAACCTAAGATCTTCAGATTGACATGGTGCTGTCCAGTGAATGTTTACGATGGAATAAGACGAGTACGTGCTCCTAAGAGGCACATCAAGAGGGAGCCCACTCAGCTGTCAGAAGCTGCCCTGTGCGTCACTGAGCTGCTTGGCCGAGGCGTCTACCCCACTCTATACTTTCACCTGTAACACTGCAAAATACTGGATTCTGGCTTTCCTTCCACCACCCACCCCAAACCACATCCAACACTGAGCTGAAGCTCTCATGAGCTGTCCAGCTGAAAGAGCAGTATGTGAAGAATGATCTTTTCAGGATATTGCGGTCATTTTACCTGGAAATTGCCATGATGAGCCTAAAGTTTCAGAAATTAGACTATATTATATTACTATTAAATTTGACTTCATTCATTTAAGCATAAATATGTGAAACAGTTTCTTAATCATGAATAAAAACATTGTCTCGTAGCAGATTATCCAATTTTACTGAATATTGGTTTTGTTCTTGTTCTAGCCCTGGTACACCTAATACCAGTGTGGAATAAAACCTCATAAATGTGGTGAATGTTACGGTTTTGATCAAGAATGACCCCCAAAACTCTCCTGTGCTCAGAGGCAGGGCTTTTGGAAGGCGATGAGGTCACGAGGTGATACAGCTGACCTCCTGTGGGGAGGCAGGGTCTCGCTGGAAGAGGCAGTCACTGGGCTGTGAGCTGAAGGCCCAGCTCCTTCCTCTGCTCCTCACTTCTCTCTCACGCTGCATCCTGGTGTCATGACGTGAGCAGCTTTTCCTCCTCACAGGCCTCTGCTGTGTGGTTTCTGCCTTGGAGCCAGCTGACCATGGACTATAGCCATGAGCCAAAATAAACCTTTCCTCCTTTAAGTTGTGGTGTCGAGTATTATATTCCAGTGACGAGAAAGTGACTAAGACAGGAAGGAAAACCTTATCGTATTCCAATCTTAAGTCCCCTTAGCTCTAACCTGAACTTTGTATCTTCTACCTTCTGGGAAGTTTTTTTTTTTTTTTTTATGTGGGTACTGGGAGTCAACCTCAGGGCCTCGTACTTGCCAGCAAGCGCTTGTGCCGCTGAGCGATATCACCGGCCCTTTTTTTCCTTTATGTTGGTTCCGGGAGTCAAATTCAGGACCTGGCACTTGCCGGGCAGGCGCTTATGCCACTGAGCTATCTCACCGGCCTGGAAGTTTATTCAATAAACCTTGATAATGTTAAAATGTTTAAGCACTTGACATTTATTAGAAATTACCAATATAACAATCTATAAACATATAAATATTACCCCCATCTTCATGATACCCAGGTTCTTTGAGAGTAATTGGTGCTTTACAAGACACAAAATATTTTGTGTTTTGTTTTTTGCTTTTTTTTTCAGTGCCAGGGCCATTAAAATGCAGGTCCCTTGTGCTGGGCGAGAGCTCTAGCACTGAGCTACACACCAGCCCCAGGACACAGTGTTTTAAATCCTATCCAATTCTACCATTCACTTAATAATTAATCATAATCAGTCCTACAACATTTTTTCATTGACCTCATCCTAATCCTTGTCTTTTGAACTTCTGAAATGTGTGCTGCTCTTCTAAAACACAATATAACCATAGAGGTAAAGATTTGGTCTAATCACCATGGTCTCTAAATATTCCATTACATATAACCCACACTTTGCTTAAGTATAAAAATCACAAAAATGTCACGGCTGGAGGGAGCCTGAAGATCTAGGTCCAGCCCAATCCCCAATCAGAAGTAACAATGGAACAGCAAGTCAGCAATGTGCGTATCTAGCCTCTACTTGGTCATCAGAGACCAAGGAAGGCAGATAAATACTGTCATGGTTTAGATCTAAAATGTCCCAAAAATCTCATGCATTCAGGTGACTGGATAATAGGGGTGCTACACTCATGGTGGATTCACCCACTGATGAGCTCATGGCTGAATGTGCTGTTAGGAGTTGGGCCTGGGTGCAGGTGGGTCACTGGGGATGTGACCCGGAAGGGTGTACTCCTGTTCCTGGCTCTTCCCTTCCTTCTCTGCTTCCTGGCTGCCATGGGGTGAGTAGCTTTCCTCCACTATGCCCTTCTCCCATATCATTCTACCTTGGAGCCAACCAAGGACTGAATCCTCTGAAAACTGTGAGCCAAAATACACCTCTCCTCTTTCAAGGTGTGGGTATCAGGTATTTGCTCCAGTGATAGGAAAGCTGACTAAGACAAATACCATTAACATTTTGATCTATTTTCCACCCTTTTCCTTTTTTTTTTTTTACTCCTTTTATACTTTGTAGCTGGGTTTTGGGCCCCTCTGTGGTTAGAGAGAGAAGGAAGGGGAGAGTGGGGAAATAAGATCCTACAGTGCAGTCGCTGGTGTGATGTCTGAGGACTTCAGAAACAGGTGAACAGGTTTATGAGCCCTACTTAGGCAGCAAACTTACGAGTGCTCTTGCCCAGCCCTGAACTTTCAAGCACTTTTCACCCCCATGGAGGTTGTGTTGGCCCACAAAGTGGTCCCCTTCAGGGGGGCTTCTTTCAAGATGACCCTTTCTCTAGGACTTAAATTTGGTGCATGAGAAGCATATGCCTTACTTTTGCCTTCCTCTGGGGAAAGTGTCACATGCCACCAGAGTAATCCTCTTTTTTACTTTGCCAGCTACTGATAGGCTCTGGATCTTTGATTCTTTCAGGAAGAGTCATAAACCAAACCCTGCAGGACTCGTGCCAAGCTCTGACACAGCATCCTGGAACTCCTGTTCCCCTGGGAGCAGGGAGCAGAGCACACTGGTACATCCCTCCCATACTCCTCCCTAAGGGCCTCTTCACCTACAAGCCATGAGCAGCAAGACAGCCTCAGGAGCTTTTAGCTTCAGGATGTCTGTGTCTTACTCCTGGTCTAGGGGCCTGAGGTGAAACTGAGGGTGTATATGTGGATACTACACTGTCACTGGAGTTTTACACAGTTGACATAGCATGAGCATTTCCCCAGTAAACAGTTTAAAACATAAATGTTAATATCTGCATTAGCATTTCTAATTTTCCATCAGTGCTATGTCCACAAACATGATAACCTAAATGAAATAGAACAGGTTTTTGAAAAATAATCAAAACTCAAGCAAGAAGAAACAGACGATTAAAGCTGGGCATGGCAGTGTACTCCTGTAATCGCAGAACTCTGAGAGGCTAAGGCAAAAAGATTACAAGTTTGAGCTTATCCTGGGCAACTGAGTGCGGATCCTGTCTCAAAATTTAAAACAAGGGGCCGGTGAGATAGCTCAGCGGCATAAGCGCCTGCCTGGCAAGCGCGAGGTGCTGAGTTCGACTCCTGGAACCCACATAATGGAAATAGAAGGGCCAGTGATATTGCTCAGTGGCACAGGCACCTGCTAGCAAGCGCAAGGTCCTGAGTTTGACCCCCTATACCCACATTAAAAAAAAAATTTTAAACAATTTAAAGGGGCTTTGAATGTGGCTCAGTGCAAAGGCCATGGGTTCAATCCACAATACTGTGTGTGTTGGAGGAGGGGAGGAAATATGAATTGAAATAGTCATATATCTGTTAAAGAAATTGAATCAATAACTTCCCAAAACTGAAAGAACCAAATCCAAATGGAGTCACTTATCAATTCTACTAAATGTTGAAGGAAGAAATTATACCAATTCTGTACACTCTCTTTCAGAAAGCAAATGTAAAGGCAGTATTTCCTAACTCATTCTAACATTATCCACATACCAGAACCAAAGACACTGTAAGAAAAGACTACTGATCAGTATCTCTCATAAGCAAAGATGGAAAAATTCTCAACAAAATATTAGCAAATTTTTTTTACCCAACAGACTACCAGGAGCTTTATTTCATTTTCTCCAAAAGACGTTCCAGGGTTGCCTGCCTAAAATTTGGATTGAGCATCTCTCTTGGCTTCATTCTTCTTTTAATTTTTAATTTTTATTAGCACATGTTTGCAGTGCATAATGATTACATTTGTTGTGGGGAATTGGTGCATGTACATAACATGTCTCAGTTCTTTTTCCCTTTCCCCTCCACCCCTCCCCTTTTTTTGCTAGCATCAGATTCATTTATTTATCTGACAAGTCCTTATAAAGTTAACAGCCAGACTAACAGGCCAAAAAAGTGTAAGATAATTATAATAAATCAAGGTACACTTTTAGATATATTGTCCATGCTGGATTACAATAACTTTTTTTCACTCTATCTTTTCTACTTTTGCTTGCCTTTTATTTCACACTTTATTTATGTATTGAGTTTCTCATATATCAGAGAAACCATGCAATATTTACTGATTTACTTCACTTAACATTATGGTCTCAAAGTGCTCCCATTTTCCTATAAATGATTCAAGTTTATCCTTCTTTATGGCAGAGTAGTACTCCATTGTGTATAAATACCCCATTTTCTTTATCCATTCATCTGTTAATGGAATATTAGCACATTAAACTCAACAGTGTATAAAAATTATATGTTGTCTGGGCCGGTGAGATAGCTCAGCGGCATAAGCGCCTGCCTGGCAAGCACGAGGTCCTGAGTTCGACTCCCAGAACCCACATACAAAAAAAGGGCCGGTGATATCTCTCAGCGGCATGGGCGCCTGCTGGCGCACGAGGCCCTGAGTTTGACCCCCGGTACCCACAAAAAAAAAAAAAAAAAAAAAAAGAATTAAGTCTGTAAATTTAGAAAAAGAACAAAATCATGGACTTTGCAAAAAACAACAAAAAGTGTAATCAATGTATCTGTTGGTCAGCACTGTACGATACTTGGGCACTCAGTATATTATGCTCTTCCCATTATCGGTTAACCATAGCACATGTAAAATTGGCAGTGCATTTTTGCTTCAATACGTAATTATTGAACTTTTTTTTTTTTTTTTTTTTTGTGGGTACCGGGGGGTCGACCTCAGGACCTGGTGCGCCAGCAGGCGCCCGTGCCGCTGAGCGATATCACCGGCCCCTTTTTCGTATGTGGGTTCCGGGAGTCGAACTCGGGCCCTCGCGCTTGCCGGGCAGGCGCTTAAACCGCTGAGCCATCTCACCGGCCCTATTGAACTTTTTTTTAACCAGTTTGAACATTTCATGTTTACTGTTCATTTGCATTTCTTCTTTGTGAATTTTGTATGTACTTGTGCATGTGTGTGGTACTGGGAATTGAACCCAGGGCTTTGAACTGAGAAGCATCCTCAGCCCTTTCTACTTTTTATTTTGAGATAGGGTCTTGCTAGGTTGCACAGGCTGGCCTTGAACTTATGATTGCTCTGTCCAGCCTCCAAGTAGTGGGAGGTGGGATTTTAGTATGCACCACCACACCCAGCTTGCATCAACATCTTCAGTACATCCTTCTTGTAGTGTACACACTATCTTCATCTACATATGTAAGAATTCTACATATTATAGATATTAACCTTTTTTCTGTTGGAAATATTTATCTAGCTGTGATTTCCTTTTGATTTTTAAGAAGAAAACTTTAAGAAGTTTTATTTAGTCAAAATTATCAATCTTTCCTTTTAATGTTTTATATCTTTTAATATTTGTATGTCTTGTAACTCTTTTTCATTCATTTTAATACAATAATTTATTACATATGGAGCCAGGCATGGTGGCACATGCCTGTAATCCCAGCACTTGGGAGGCTGAGGCAGGAGGATCACTGTGAGTTCGAGGCCAGCCTGGGCTACAAAGTGAGTTCGAGGCCAGCCTGAACTGCATAGTGAAACCCTGTCTCAAAAAAAAACAAAAATACAAATAAAAAAAATATTACATATGGAATGCATTTTTATTTATAATGAGCAAAACATACTTTTTAAAATTAGAAAATAGCTAAGAAATAAACAACTCTAAAATACTGTATGGTGAATAACTAACAGAACGTAAGTTCTTCCTGAAGTTACTAGAACCCAGCAAAGGATCTTGCTCTCCCCTACCCCAATCTTGTGATCCTTAGGATACACATTAGGCTATTTTTAGGAAACATTTGTTCTTGGGGTAAAACTTCTACAACCTTTTAGTTTCAGGGAAAGACTATAAGCTTATGCTGCTGTTAAACTTAAGGTTTGTGATTTTATGTTTCCTATTACATTTTTACTCCGAAATAATTTTGTGATAGACTTGTTTCTAAATTTACTACTAAATTATATCTCTGATGTACATCAATCCTACCTATCCAAGTACTGTTTCCTCTAATGGCTTTCAGTCCATGACAGGCACACTTGGGAGTTATGATGGAAGATTAGTAATGCCCAGGAGAGGTGTACATCTTTTTTTTTTTGGTACCAGGAATCAAATTCATGACATCGCGCTTGCCAGGCAGGCGCTTTGCAGCTGAGCTATATCCCTGGCCCACAAGCGTGTACTTCTTAATGATTCCTATCTCTATTCTCCAAGAAGATACACGAAAAAGCTAAAAATAAAAGCTTGATATCATTCAGTTTGAATTAGACTATTCTGAGAATGACTGTCCAAATCCATCTTCTCATATTTGTTTTAGAAGACAGTAATAAGAATGGAATATAAAACACTATTTATTTAATATATTAGGAATAGATGAGTAGGAAACAAGAGAAAAGTCATAGTGTGCTAAAAATCTTGCCCCCATCATGGATACTTCAGTGGCAAAGATCAAGCACAGCTAGTACAAATTACATTTCATATATATAGAATCTGCTATGTGACCAAAAAAATTATCATTCTGAAATATTTTAATTCTGTATTTTGAAATAGCCTTTATCTGAAACAATCTAAAATGCTTCTATATCAAGTTACAAATTCCTCTATATCTAGCTACCAGTTACGTATACAAGTATACATAATATTTAATGCATGAATGTATGTGTGTGCACACACACATGTTCTAGGTGTTTGAGCTTGCCCCAAATCACATAATATAACCTATATGATTTTTCTTATTTTCTCACCTATAACACAAGGGGAAAGCAGTCAGATCATTTTAAATGCCTTTGAAGCTCTAAAACTGTATGATCTTCATTCACAAAGACCTAATGAAATACAATCTCAGTTTAGGTGGAGTGTTTATTTACATCATCAACTACTTAAATTACTTTACAAACAAATTTAGCAGTACAGTGTAGAGAACTGCAATAGTATATTGGTTAAGAAGACAGACGCTAGGCTCAAGCTATCTGAGTTACGTCTTGTGTCAACTGTGCTTTTGCTGTGTGAACCCTTTATAAATCAGTTAGCTTCTCGAGCCTCAGTTTCCCTATCTTAGGTATTATAATCATAGCATTTCATGTGAGTAGTTGGGGGGCATAAGCTGGATAATCTACAAAAGTTCTTTGTATAGTGCCTGGCACTTGAGTTTTTAAGAATATGAAATAAGACTAAAATGAAAGCAAATGATAAAGATAAATGAAGAGGCAATGGAGAATAACCCAAACAGTAATATTCTACTTCTGAACAAGACACTTGGCATTTACTCCTCCTCTATCCGAAGCCCCACAAAAATAACACTAAAGGAATGAAGAGTAGAGGAGAGAAAAGAGACCATGGGATGAGTAATTATAACAAAATTTTGGGAGAGAGAAAGCAATGGATAATTTGGAACAGACTTAGCAAAACACAGAAAGCTAAAACTTATGGCACCAGCAGAGAAGTAGGCAAGAAGAGGCCAGCTGCCCTGCACCTGAGTACTCCCACTGGCCCCGAGTTGGAGCCTCATATATTCCCGAGGGCCAGGTGAAGGGAGGTACTGCAACATGGCAGGACTGGTTAAAAGTCTATAGGAGGGGCCGGTGAGATGGCTCAGTGGCATAAGCGCCTGCCTTGCAAGCGCGAGGGCCCGAGTTCGACTCCCGGATCCCACATATGAAAAAGGGGCCGGTGATATCGCTCACTGGCACAGGTGCCTGTTGGTGCGTGAGGTCCTGAGGTTGACCCCCAGGTACCCACAAAAAAAATAAAAAAGAAAAGTCTATAGGAGATGCTGTTAGGATTGTAGATGTTCTCCCCACAAAGTGGGGTGATTATTTATTCTGTTTCCATTTAATCTCTGGGTAATGGTGAACCAAAGGACGTTAGACTATGAACGACTATCTGGCGCAGCAAGAGGAAGGTGGCAATGGAAGTATGAGTGTTACACGAGACTGGAGATACGGACAGACAGGTATTCCAGACTCCCTCCTCCAGGACTTCTCACAGTCCGGCAGATGAATTTATAGCAATAAGTCAGGAATAAGGGAGTCTCTCTTTAGGGGAACTAACTGGCCCAAGGATAAAGACTTACTTAATTCTGGGGTCCTTCAATACAAAAGCAATACTTAACCATCTAACTAACAGTTGACAAACCTGACAACATTACACAGAGCTCTGAATCATTTTTATTGTTTTAGAGCTCATCAACCTTAAATATGGATGGACAGCCAAGGATTACCAGCACTGAAGGAAATATTCTAACTTGAAAGACAGATATCAAAACATAAAAAATGAATTGGAAGAAATTATCAAAAAGCTGAAGTTATACTTAAACGAAAAAAGAAAGTATTACATCCATGAAAGAACAGAACTCTACAAAGACATAAAGAACACAAAAGGTTCCCAGAAAATAAAAATGTTATGTGATAAATGAAAAAAATTCAATAAGTGTTTGAAAGAGAGAGTTGAGGAAATTTCCCAATAGGTGGAAATAAAAGATAAGATAAAACTAAAGAAACTAAGTTAAAACTAAAGAAAATTAAGCAAATAAATTTAGAAGGTTTAATAGATAACTAATCAAAATTCCAGAAGGAGAGAACTGAGAGAATGGAAGGGAGAAAATGATCAAATAAGTAATATAAGAAGATTTCTGAGAACTAAAGAATATAAGAGCTTGCTAAATACCTAGCAGGGATCATCCTGAAAGGAAAGCCAGGGGCAAAGAAAAGATCCTACAAGATTTAAGAAAAGACAGGTCACATGAAAGCACAACAGCAACAAAACTGGCATCACTTAAGTGTGAAAGAGGAATAAAGGCATTTTTAGAAAGGCAAGGTTTACAAAGAATGAAATGTACCCCTTCACAGGAATCCACTGTGTTACAAGCTTCATCAGAAGAAAGAAAGAAACGAAGAAAGGAATGGAACCTCAAAACAGAAAAAAGGATGACGGGAATTTCCCAGATTAGAGCGGAAGGAAAACCCAAGAGGACAACCATGCAGAGGCCTCGAGAGCACCAGACCTACACCAGGCCAGGAAGACAAGGCTCAAAGATGCGCACGGCCAAGGTGTGAGCATGCACACCAGGCGGGGATCCAAGCAGCTGACACATCTGACCTGCTGGCTCATACTAAAATGGGCATAATTTGGAGATAAGAGTTTAGGGATCTAAAAAAACAAGCTAAAAATCAAAATAATTATTCAATCTAAAATCAAAAAGGAAATATAATCACAGTTCACTGCACAATTCAGCTACAGAATAGTATTTTGTCATAGTAATTTAAATACTCAACATAATTTAACCAAAATTTATGATTTCATGGGGTGGGTATTACATAGGGAAACAAATTTGTGTGTGTGCGTGTACACATATATGTGTGAGGGGTTAAAAGAGGGCTAAGGTTTTACAATCTTCAGTAGAAGTTTATAGATAATATATAAAATTATATAAATAAGGAATAATAATAGAGGTATTGTTTTTCTATTCAGAAAACAGAACTTTTTCTAAAAGTCTGCCTTGGACTAGGGGTGGGTGTAGCTCAGTGGCACAGTGCTCACCCAGCATTCATGAGGGCCTGGGGTTGATCCCCTGAGGCCATTGGAGAGCTGACAACACAGTGAACAATTGTGGGCCCAAAGTAGAGAAGAAAGAAAACACAGAGAAGTGAGGTATTCAGGTTGCTATACTCTAGAAGGGTTTCCAGCAGTTGATGGGCTGAGAAGGGTGCCAGGAGCTTTTGGCAGAATCAAGGGGATAGAGGGATAAAAACTGGAATGATACTAGAGGTGGAGGATAATTGTTTAAGCCTTGGGCTTTGAGATAAAAGACTTGATCTGAATCACTGCAATCCGTAAATGTGCTGAGGTGATGCAGGACTATCTCTGTGCTCTGAGCTTAGCCACCAGTCAGAAGTAAATGAGAAAGTGCGAGGTTGTGAGTTCGATTCCCAGTACCAGGAAAAGAAAAAAAAAAAAAAAAGGAAGTAAATGGCAATCCTCTTTAACAAAAAAATGATCTAGAAACCAAGATTATCTCTAGCTTCTCATATAAAGTATCCAGAACTCAGTTAGTAAAAAATGGGAACAAAGGGCCGGTGAGATGGCTCAGCGGCTTAGGCGCCTGCCCGGCAAGCGCGAGGGCCCGAGTTCGACTCCCGGAACCCACATACAAAAAAGGGGCCGGTGATATCGCTCAGTGGCACGGGCGCCTGCTGGTGCGCGAGGTCCTGAGGTCGACCCCCCCGGTACCCACAAACAAACAAACAAACAAACAAACAAAAAAAAAAATGGGAACAAAGAGATTAGACAACACCGTTACCGGAAACCAAGAGAAATAAAGGAATTACCATTTGTCCATTTTTACAACAGCTACTGC
This sequence comes from Erethizon dorsatum, assembly GCA_028451465.1. NCBI lineage: Eukaryota > Metazoa > Chordata > Mammalia > Rodentia > Erethizontidae > Erethizon > Erethizon dorsatum. The sequence continues at coordinate 109,229,106 of CM051825.1, forward strand.
TTTAGTCTATTGGGCTGCCATCACAAAATACCACAGACTGGGTAGCTTGTAAGTAACAGAAATTTATTGCTCACAGTTCTGGAGGTGGAAAATCCCAAGATCAAGGTAAGAGCAGATTCGATGTCTGTAGAGTGCCTGTTCCTTATGAATGGCAGAAGGGGTGATCACGTGCTGGGGATGGATCTCAGAGCCTCATGGCCAGAAATCTGCCACTGAGCTACACCCCCAGCCCAGGACCTCTTGAAGAGCACTACTAGTCTCATCAATGAGGGCGGAACCTTTGTAACTCAGTCTCCTGCACAGTGCAGGCTGTGCCCTGCTGTCAGTGACTCCATGGTGTACAGAGCAGTAGCTTTCAGGCTGTGCCTTGCCCCGAGTGACTCTATCTTATAAAACAGTGGCTTGCTCCACTTTGAGTGCAAATGCTGAGGCAGAATGGTGTGGTAACACATCTGTGCAAAGATGTTGGACATACCAAACTTACCACCAAAAACAACTCAAAACTGCACAGCACGATCATAAAGCGTACGCTAATAAATAAATTGTGCTAATGAAAAACTGCCACCTGTGAACTTATCAAATTAAATCAGAGAGACATGGATACATGAGGTACCTATGTTATGTCAGAAAAAACCAGCCTGTGAACTTATCAGATGCATCAGAGCAACCAACAATTCAACCAGCTCACCTGGATCACATAAACTGAAGGACAACCAACACTACTTGTCATCTCATCAGACCATCTGGTGACCATGTCACAAGGTTGCCAGGGCACACACTCCTGCTCTCTGTCACCCAGATTTAGCTCAGCTCGATCTCCCTGCTTGACATGACCTACTGAACCACCTGCCATTCAAACTCAGACTTTGAACCAACTCTGTGTGGGCCTGGCCACCTGGGAGGACATATCACGTAGTCTCTCCGCCTTGGCTTTCAGTTCTTCCTCTCCAAATTGTGCAGCCACTGTCAACTTTTCTTAGCTGTCAGTAAACGATATATTATTGTATGAGATGTAATGTGTGACTTGAGTGTTTTAGATATGAGTAATCCAGATTGGAATAGAACCTGTGACTGCCCAGCTCACTGGTTACCACGTGAACCTTCAGTACTTGGTCTGATAGGCTGGCAAAATTGATGCAGCTCATGAACTTAATGTTATTTAATAAACTACGACATTATTGAAAGTCTATGTTACTAGCATAGTTTGCTCACAACACCTCCCAAAGGTCTCACCTCTTTAAAATCATTCCCTTAGGGGTTAAATTTCAACATGAATCTTGGAAGGACACAAACATTCAGGCCAGCCAGGTGGCAGGTGGCACATGCCTGTAAGCCCAGCACTGGGAGGCTGAGACAGGAGGACCACCGTGAGTTAGAGGCCGGCCTGGCTACACAAGCGAGTTCAAGGCCAGCCTGCACTACATAGAGAGACCCTGTCTCAAAAAACAAAACAAAACGAAAAAACCCAAACAAACAAACAAACAAAAAAAACCCAACAACAACAACAAAAAATTTAGGCCACTGCAGTTATTGTTTTTCACTGCAGTTATTTAGTAGTACAAGAAAATAAAAGATGTGATTGGAATTTCTGTAAAGAACTGAAAAAAAAAAAGAATTAAATAGAGATCTAACATTGAAAATACAATTTCTAAAATTAAGTACTTAACTGATGGGATTAACTACATTATTCTTGCATGAAGAGAGAATTAACAATCTGGAAAATAAATCAGAAGAAAAATACAGACCGAAGCATGCAGAGAGAAAAGGGCATGGTTAAGCCCTGCAGGGGTTAAAGCTTAATTGTCAACTTGATGGGCTCAGGAGCCAGCTGGGGGATTAGTCAAGCACACCTCTGTGTGTGACCAGGTGGATCAAGTGACTCTGGGATCTTATCACCTGGTCCCTTGCTCCTCTTTGGTGCTGTTCCCCTGCTCTACTTCCTGGCCTCTGTGAACTATGCATCTTTGATCAGCCATAAACTTCAGACTGAATCTTCTGAAACCATAAGCCAAATTAAACCTCTCCTCCTTTAAGTTGTGGGCATCGGGTAATTTGTCCCAGCAACAGAAAAGCTGACTAATACAGTAGACAATAGAAAAAAGACTATACAGACACATAGGCATGATAAAAAAATGTTTAGTATGTGTGACTGGGGTCCCCAAAGGAAAATAGAGAATGGGGCAGAAAGAATTGAGAAGGTAAGGGATGAAAATTTTCTAGTCAATGATAGTATCAATTCACACATCCAGGAAGATCAGTGAACCCCAAGAAAGATGTACACAAAGACTAAACAGCCTTGGACTATGAGTAACCTGGTCTGCAAGTGTTCTGCAAGACAAGCAAACATTTCTAAGAAATTTTAAACCCTGGAGCATAAGACTTAATTTTGTCATCAAGGCGCAGAAACATGGGTCTGTCAGACCCACGTTTATTCTTTAGAATATTTCTATTGAATTATTAATCTTAATTTTATGAGTTTTATTATATTAAACAATGAGTACTTAACAGGAAAAAAATCACAAAAATAAAGTATTGAATTTTTAACATTTAGTGTTCATAAAAAGCATCAAAATTTTCAACATTGACTGTTTTTTGGTATACTAAGCCTAAAAAAGAACAATACAAATAAATTCTTATATGAACTATAATGAAAATACCAATAGCACTTTGCAAAAAAAAATCTTTACTTCAATTATCACACCTAAGGCAATCTGCACACATGACAACAGCAGTGTCCATACACATGTATTGCTTATACTGGCAGCATGTGTGTTTTGCTTTCCTGGCCTTTTTGTAGGACATACTTGATATCTCAGCGGTCTTGCTGTTTTGTCAGGAGATTCTTATTATATTATATAGTATGTAGTTAACAGGAACATAAAATATCAATAAAACAAAGTATTACATTCTTAATATGTACTGTGTGTTTAGAATAAACATCAACATTTTCACATCAGCTGTACACTTGCTTACAAAACCTAAAAGATAACATCAGAAATAAATTCCTATATGAACTACAATGAAAATACCAATAGAAATCTACCACAAAAATAAGCTTTGCTTCAATTGTCACACCCAAGGCAGAATTCACACATGACAACTGCATGTTCCGTGCACATGTCTTGCTTACACTGAGAGCACATGTGCTTAGCTTTCCTTTCCTATGTGGCAGTTTTGTCACCTCTCTTCTCTTCCTGTTTTGTCAGGAGCATCTTACTATACTGTACAACATGCACTTAGCAGGGCAATAAGATATCAATAAAATAAAATACCAAATATGCAATGAGTGCTTAGAATAGACATCAACATTTTCACATCAGAGGTGTACTTACTTACAAAACCTAAAGATAACATCAACTGTCACACCCAAGGCCATCTTCACACATGACAACTGCATGTTCCATACATAGGTTTTCCTGTGCTGTAAATGATCATTTATAAGCTCCAGTCCCAGTCTTCTAAGAAAATTTCTCTGTGATATTTTGCACTTGTTATTTTCTTTGTAAACTATCAAACTATGCCACACATGTTTAGGATTGAGTAAAACACAACCATTGGCCAATGTTTTGTATTTCAAGTGACATCATAGTTGCTGCATACCTCATCAACATCTACTCCATCTTTGGTTTTGTTGTAGAAAGTTTCTATCTCGGGCTTCTGTTTTGTAAAGGTTTCCCTATCAATATTTCCATCATAGTGAAATGGTGACGTCAGCAGTACCAGTTTGTTTTTCTTTGCCATATACGAGGTCAATGTTATATCTCTCTGAAATCCAAAGATTGTACTATACAATTCTCTGTGTACAGTTCCTGCACTGGTCAACCTGTGCTCTGTCAGCAAATGTAACATCAATTGGAAACTGGTAAACCAATTGTCAAATGTCACATTCCAATTAGTTTGGGAGACGGGAGCAACAAGTCTGTTCACAACATCATTTAGTTTATTACTATATGAATAAGGACCTGATGGCTTAGTTCCAGGATAAATGTCTAAATTGAAATCATAATAAGTCTTTGCATCTATAAGGGCAAAAATTTTTATACCATATTTTGACCCATTGCTTTTCCATAAGTGTTTTACATTCCTGCAATCACCATGAGAAATCCCTCCTAAGTGAAGCAGACCTATGAATGCTTTCAGTTCAGCTTGTGAGGTGTCATAACACATTTTTGAATATGGCTACTGGTGTATACAGAACATTTTACCTGCATTTCAGCCTTTGTGTATTTCACAGCATCTTATAGCATTTCATCTATTACAATTTCCAACACTGAATGGCAGTGCTGGCATTCTGTCCAATACATTTCACTCCTGCCAAGACCCTCACTATATTTTCAGACCTAGTTCTAACATTAGATCATTCCATTTGGTTGCAAGGCCATTTTGCAACATTTTGACTAGTCAAATATGTACTCACATTGCTGTTTTCCTTGCATCTGAATCAAGGAGCTGCATTCCCTGTGTCTGTATCAGTCAATTCTTGCTCTGTTTCACTGTCACAGGAACTTTGGCTCACACGGCCAACATCAAAGTCATCATATCATTATCATCATCATATACCCACTCCACTCTTCTATTATGAAGGCATGTATTCTACCATAATGGATCATCTTTATCATCCATGCATGAGTAATTTGATGATTCACTTTTGACCTCCTCCGAAACTTGCAAATCTGGTTTTTTATGTGCCATTGTATGGGATTGGGCTACTTCTACCAGAAAAATTGAAAGAAAACTTTTCTTTAACAAATCCTGGAGTGGTGTGCATCTACTGGACCCTCTGTGCTGCTCAGGTAAACATACACAAAACCAAGTTACGTGGAGCATAAGGTGGGTAAAAATCCCATTTTGCCACTTTTGCACACGTGCACATCATACCAAGTGGGTAAACACATAGATTGCTTCCTATATCCCTCAGGGAAAGGTAATGAGATAGATAGCCAGCTACTATTACACTAAAGTACAAATTTACAGTAGAAAAGTAAGGGATGGGACCACTGGACCCAGTCTTATGTTCCTTTGGTAAACGAGTGATGTCTTGCAATACAAGCAGTACATCATGCTGCATGTTACATGATCACAACTCATTCTTCTCTCTCGTTCTCTCTCTTGCTGCTTTGATATACTTTGGATTATGAGTGGAACAAATTATTCTCACAAACCAAGGTTTTATTGTACATGTAAACTAACTGTTATAAACCAAAAAAAGAGAGAATTTCAAAAACACAGAGAAAAAAAAATTACTCCCAAAGGAATAATAATTAGATTTAGAACTGACTTATCAGAAGAAGCAATGGAAACCTGAAGACAATGTTCTTACAGTGAGTTCTTTGATCTATTAGACAAATACTGAACATCTCTATTTTCTAGACACTGCTCTAGGTACTTGGGACATAACAGTGGGCAACATAAAGAATGTATTTTGCTCTTGTGGAATAAAAGTATATCATAGGGGCCGGTGAGATGGCTCAGCGGCGTAAGCGCCTGCCTGGCAAGCGCGAGGGCCGGAGTTCGACTCCCGGAACCCACATACGAAAAAAGGGCCGGTGATATAGCTCAGCGGCATGGGCGCCTGCTGGCGTGCGAGGTCCTGAGGTCGACCCCCGGTACCCACAAAAAAAAAAAAAAAAAAAAAAGTATATCATGACCTTTTCTTTTTGGCATTTGGAATCAAACCCAGGGCCTTGCACATGCTAAGCATTTACCATTAGGCTACACTCCCAGGCCTATAATGAACACTTTTTTTTTTTTTTTTGTGGGTACTGGGAGTCAACCTCAGGACCTCATGCTTGGTAGCAAGCGCTTGTGCCGCTGAGCGATATCACCAGCCCTTTTTTCCTTTATGTGGGTTCTGGGAGTTGAACTCAGGACCTCACGCTTGCCAGGCAGGCGCTTATGCCGCTGAGCTATCTCACCGGCCCTAATGAACACTGTTTAAGAGAAGAAATTAATGATATAAAGCATTCTTGACAGTCTCAGTAAATATTTCATTTTTGCTGTTCGAATTATTATTTTAGCCAGGCATGGTGGTGCAGGCCTGTCATCCTAGCACTCAGGAGGCTGAGGCAGGAGGATCGCTGTGAGTTCAAGGCCAGCCTTGGCTACATAGTGAGTTCCAGGTCAGCCTGAACTGCATGGCAAGACCCTGCCTCAAAAAACCAAAAAAAAAAAAAAAAAGAAAGAAAGAAGAAAGTAATTATTGTTTTAAAACTTAATTTAGCCAAGTGTGGTGGCATATGCCTATAATCCCACCACTGCAAGTTTAAGGCCAGCCTGGGCTACATAGTGAAACTCTGTCTCAAAAAAAATTTAATAGACATATGATGACTACCACTTTCACAGTGATGAATGAAATTTTGTTTTTGGCTTTTTGAGTGAAAATCTTGCTATATAACCCAGGCTGCCTCAAACTTGGAATCTTCCTGCCTCAGCCTCCCAAGCACTGGTGTTACAGGTATGTCCCACCACAGCTAGGTGAGAATTTTTATAATAAAGTATTCATGTATTAACCAGCTCAGCAAAATCTACTAGGCTGGGTTTGTTTGTTTGTTTGTTTGTTTGTTTGTTTTGGTGCTAGAGAATTAAGCCCAGGGTCTCATGAATGCTAAGGACATGTTCTAGTACTGAGCTATACTCTTAGCCCTGTAGGCTGGTTTTCCGATTAAAAGTAATTTCAGAGGTGCTCTTTACAGATGATCCTAGAGATCATCTTTTTTAGACTCCTCCTTAGAGATGGAAAGACCAAGGCATGATATATCTAACTGACTTGACCAAGTGCACACACAAGAAGTTAAAGATACATCTATGGTCTCAAAGACCTCTAGCAGGATGATCTTTGTTGCTATTGTTTGATTTGTGGGGTTACTTCTGGGGGGGGATAATATTTTTAGCAATGTAACATGTTCATATTTTTTAAAAGTAAAACAGGGCCGGTGAGATGGCTCAGCGGCTTAAGCGCCTGCCCGGCAAGCGCAAGGGCCCGAGTTCGACTCCCGGAACCCACATACGAAAAAGGGGCCGGTGATATCACTCAGTGGCACGGGCGCCTGCTGGCGCGCGAGGTCCTGAGGTCGACCCCCTGGTACCCACAAAAAAAAAAAAAAAAAAAAGTAAAACAATTTTAAATACTTAAAAAGCAGCAGTCTCCTGCCATCTCTGAATTCCACTGAGAGAATGAAGTTCAACTTTTAACATCATTATTATTCTACTATTTAATAGAATGCTATTATTTGCTGTGTGACACTTTTTCAGTGCACACATCTTGAGTGTGTGAAAGGGGTCCATTTCAACTTGTAGTCATTTAAATACAGACATTCCTCATTTAGGGACCGAGTTCTGTTTCTGCAGCTAGGTTGTTAAGTGTATTGGTCACTAAATGAGGAACTGTATATAGCATCTACATTACAATATTCAGAACAAAGAAATGGTCAAAGGAAACTCCAACTTGATGTCTATTTTCATAACTCTTACATGTAGTACTGTAATGTATAACAGAACATAAAACGATAGTACTGACCTATACAGTACAATAAGCAAAAACTACAGTACTGTACTGTAGAAGAAGCCACCATAAGGCCACATGGCCACTCATGTTCCTGTGTTGTAAGTCCAAATGCAGGTTGCAAGTGAAAGCAGCGACTGGTAAATCTGAACAGCAAGCCTTGGTCATAAGTCCAACAGTCATTAAACAGGTAGGTCATTAAACAAGCACTACCTGTAGTACATAATTTTCATTTAAAAGATACAGGTGGAATAACTACTAGTATGGATAATGAGAGATAGTATTGATGATCTTGTTGCCACACATATGATACCTGACTTCAAGCTATACTACAAAGCAATAGTGATAAAAATGGCATGGTAGTGGAACAAAACAGACACATGGATCAATGGAACAGAATAGAGCATACAGAAACATCCCTAGACATTCAGCTATTTGATCTTTCACAAAGGGGCCAAAAGCATATGTTGGAGGAAAGATAGCCTATTTAACAAGTGATGCTGGGAAAATTGGTTATCTGTTTGCTGAAGATTGAAACTGGACCCTTATCCCTCCATATACTAAAATAAAATCAAAATGGATCAAAGATCTAAACATTAAAACAGAAACATTAAACCTACTGAAAGATAAAATAGGTAAAACACTTGAAGACATAGGTGTAGGAAAGAATTTTCTAAACAGAACCTTTAAAAAAATAAATAAACAGAACATTAATTGCACAAGAAATAACCACAAGAATCAAGAAATGGGATTATATCAGACTAAAAACCTTCTGTATAGGGCCGGTGAGATGGCTCAGCGGCTTAAGCGCCTGTCCGGCAAGCGCGAGGGCCCGAGTTAGACTCCCGGAACCCACATACGAAAAAGGGGCCGGTGATATCGCTCAGTGGCACGGGCGCCTGCTGGCGCGCGAGGTCCTGAGGTCAACCCCCCGGTACCCACAAAAAAAAAAACAAAACAAAACTAAACAAAAAAAAACCTTCTGTATAGCAAATGAATCAATCAGTAGAGTGAAGAGAAAACATACAGAATGGAAAAAAGATTTTGCCAGCTACTCCTCAGAGAGGACTAACATCTAGAATACATAAAGAACTCAAAAAAACAAAAGCCAACTAAAATTAAAGACCCAGTCAAGAAATGGGCAAGAGAAATGAGCAGACACATCACAGAGGAAGATACATAAACGGTCAACAAATATATGAAAAAATGTTCAACATCTCTGGCCACTAGAGAAATGCAAATTAAAACAATGCTAAGATTCCATCTTACCCTGGAAAGAATAGCAATCATTAAGAAATTAAACAATAGCAAACGCTGGCAAGGCGGTGGTGAAAAAGGAATTCTCTTTCATTGCTGGTCAGAATGTAAACTAGAACAACCATTATGGAAATCAATACAGAGATTTCTCAAAGAACTGAAATTAGAAATTCCATAAGACCCAGATATCTTCCTGCTAGGTATCTTCCCCAAAGAGCTTAAGACATCATACTACAGTGATACATCCATTCCAGTGTAATAGCTAAATCCTAGAAGCAATCTTTTTTTTTTGTTGTTTTTTTTTGTGGGTACCAGGGGGTCGACCTCAGGACCTCGCGCGCCAACAGGCACCCGTGCCGCTGAGCGATATCACCGGCCCCTTTTTCGTATGTGGGATCCGGGAGTTGAACTCGGGCCCTCGCGCTTGCAAGGCAGGCGCTTACGCTGCTGAGCCATCTCACCGGCCCGCTAGAAGCAATCTTTATAGCCATCAACAGATGACTGCATAAAGAAAATGTGGTATCTATATATAATGGAATATTACTTGGCTATAAAGAGTGACACATTTGAGACATTTGTAGGAAAATAGATGCACCTGGAAAATATAATGTTGAGTGAAAAAAATCAGAACACAAACTGAAATACTGTTTGGTAGCTCTCATTTGAGTGAGACAAAGCAAAAAGAGAATAATAAAGGATGGATAAAAGGGGACAAGGGGACAGATCTCTTGCAATAGGGAAGTGGTCCAAGGGAACAAGGGGGAAGGGAAGGGGAAATAAATAGAAAAAAGATAAGCCATGTACAGGAACCCAATAACCTCAATGAATGTAAACATTATAACAATAACATGAGCTAAGATTAATAACATCAACAAGAATGAAAATTGGGATGGGGAATTAGAGGAGGACGGAGGGAGGGGACGGGATTTAAAAAAAAGGAAACAAGCTGTATTATATACATGTACCCACTCCCCAAGATGACTGTAAACTGCATGTGTTGCAAACACGTACTATTAAAATTTTTAAAAAGTCAAAAAAATGATAAGACTTAACTAGTGAAGCTGATTTTCATGTGTGATTTATGGAGTCTCTTTTTTTTTAAGAGTTAGAGCTAAATACTGCTTACAAGGAAATTATATATCTTCAAAGGAGATAAAGCCTGAATTTCACATTGTGCATATTTTTTTCTTGAGTTGTAAAAGAATAAAAGGTTAAACTAAAAAATACTCCAAAGTTATTAACATTTTAACTGAAATAAAAAAGTTTTATAATTAATAAAATATTTATTATAAATAAGTGCACAAGGAAACAATATACATCAAATAATTTTCATCTTGGTATAATATTAAATATACCACCAACTTGTCCTTGGCATTTGAAGTGATGCCTATTTCAGCCATCTCAGTGTTTGCTTTGTAAACTGAAATTGGTTATGATGGAAATAACCAAAGAATTAAATACTATTAAATACTTCACTGTGATAATTACTGTTAAACCCACTGAATATTTTAATTTTGTTTTCCTTAAGAAAACACCAAATAGTTAAGAAAACATTCTAATTCATCTGGATGCCACTGGATTTTTAGGAAAATGTATAAATCTAAAATCTAGTAACCAAAAATGCTAGTTATAAATACATTCTAAAGAAATTTCCCCCAACTTAAAATTACTTACATATCATATCCCTGGCATCTCATAATATAAGACCAGTTACTCACATGTGAGAGGAAGCTTGCTGTAGACTGGGAAGATGGTATATTAGAATGGGCACGGGTAACAGAGGCTGGTTGGAGCAGGCGTGATTTCATTGAAGAATTTGAGGTATATCCAGGGCCCTGAAGCTCCTAGAAAACAATGTAAGTATGAGCAAAATAATGCCAACCTACAACTACAAAAAATTATGAAATCAAAAGGCATTTTTGATTTTACAGACAAAATGCATTACCAAGAATTTAAAACATGTTTGGCCCTGGCATGGTGGCGCATGCCTATAATTCCAGCACTTGGGAGGCTGAGGAAAGAGGAACGCTATGAGTTTGTGAGTTCGAGGCCAGCCTGGGCTACATAAGCAAGTTCAAGGCCAGCTTGAGACCCTGACTCAACGAAACACATGTTTGCAACTTTATAGTTATTGAAAATAGATACATGTTTCAGTGCAGAGTACTGTTTTTAAAAAATACATCCTCCTTATAGGTTACATCAGTTTTGCTACTCCCCAAACAAGCCAAACACCCTAGCTCTCTGGGTCTTTGCACTTGCTTAACACCTACGTGTTGAAAACACTTCCATGAGATGAGCCCTGGGTCTGTACTTGTGAAACTTGTTTATGTTTCGTTTGTTTACCATCAACTGAGAATAAAGTGTGGTACTTCAATTTGTTATCACATGTGAAAAAGACCGGTAGAGTATGTAACAATTTGTACAGATTTTATAATTGCTAATATCGGATAATCTGAAAGTACATTTAAATATGTAAAGCATATAAAGAAAATATAAAAGCATATCAAGCATTATTTCTACTTAAATTGCTATTTATGATGGGTAAAACCTTACTTTTACATCCAAAGTGTGCTGAAGTTTTAGGCGTACAGATTCCTGCTCCTGATGCTGTATTATATCTTGACATTCTGCAAACTGCAAAGATGCCTACAATCAAGCAACCACAAGTGGTTTATCCTCCATTCTTTTTTAATAGATTTTTAGTTATTTTTTATCCTCTGTTCTTTATGTGCTTTTGTGTTATAGATCTATAAATGTAGAGCTGCCATCTCATCCAGAAAACCAACCACCCAGTCCTGGTACACTACATTCTAATGATCTGTTACTGGATCTTTACCCTTCCCATCCTCAGCATCTACAAAGCATTTAGTACATGGAGGTTACTCAAAAGCATGTCCGGCCTAAGGCTGGAATGAGCAAACAGCTTTTGAAAATTAGCAAAGTATAAAAATTCATACAAACATAACCATAACTGAAATTTCTTGAGTCAGTATAAGCATGTTTTAAGAAACAAAGCTGGCCACTGTGGAAGTCAGTGTGGAGATTCCTCAAAAAACTAGGGTTGGAGGTCCCATTTGACCCAGCTATTCCCCTTCTGGGCATCTTCCCAGAAGAATTAAAAACATCGTACCACAGTGATATATGTGCACCCATGTTTATAGCAGCACAATTTGTAATAGCCAGATCTTGGAAACAACCCAAATGCCCATCAACTGAGGAATGGATAAGAAAGATGTGGTATTTTTATACAATGGAGTACTATTCAGCCATAAAGAAGGATAAACTGAAGACTTTTATAGGTAAATGGATGCAACTCGAGAAAATACTCATAAGTGAAATAAACCGGACGCACATGTGTAAGCATTGTATTGTCTCTCTAGTATGAGAAACTGAAAGAGTAAATAAGATCCAAAATAGACACGGTGAATCAAAAAGAAACTGGTCAATAGGAAAGAGAGACTGGAATAGGGAAAAGAAAGAAGGAAAAGGGAAAAAAATTGTATATATATATAAGATGGTTAAGATAGATACACTACCAATTTTACTTAGTTCATTGAAGAGTAAGGTTTGAGCCAATAATGTTTGGACAATTGAATGCTAATGTCTGGTATCCTGAATAACTAACTTAAAGATAATAATACGTAATGCATTGACCATTGTTACCCTCATATTATGTTGTTTTGAAAATTTGTTCTTCTTTTGATTTGTTTTGTTTTTTCTTCTCTTTAAAATAAAAAAAAAAGAAAAAAGAAAAAAAAAGAAAGAAACAAAGCTGGCATAATGGGACGACAGATTGTTTTATCTAACACAAAGGCTCGATTTCTTGGGAATCAAGGATTGATTTAGGTATGATTTTAGGTTTCCGCAGTTTCTACATAACAGAAAGACAGATTTACCCTTCTCTAATAAATTGTAATGATAAACATAGTGTCACTGATCTTTCTCATTCTTTAAATTGTGTCTTCTACCTGCACTTTCTGGACCCCACCAGGGGCCAGATATAGTACAACCTTATCATTTTACTGACATTAAAAAGAGACCTACTGTCCAGGTCATTCTTTAATGGTAAGCCAGTGCTCACAGAGGCATTTTTACTTACTGGGCCACTGCTGCTGTGACTGTGTTAACCTAGAAAAGGTAACTTGGCAAACAGTGTGCAATATGACTATATCAAAGCCAGAAGAGCCTCCTCTAGATGACAGAGCTTTACCTTGTGCTAGGTGGCTGGGACACGATACAGGTTGACAGGTTCAGCCCTACATACACAGAACTTTCATTCAAGCAATTCTGCTATGGCTGAGATTTAAATGCCCCCGCCCCGCAAGTCTCACGTTTGGAAATGGGGCCTGGGTGGAGGTGGGTCACTGGGGATGTGACCTGGAAGGGCGTACTCTTCTCCCTAGCTCCTCCCTTCTCTCTCTGCTTCCTGGCTGCCATGAGGTGAGCAGCTTTCCTCTGCCATGCCTTCCACCACGCCATTTCTGTCTTAGAGCCAGCCAACCACAGGGTGAAACTGTAAGCCAAAATGAACCTCTCCTCCTTTAAACTGTGGGTGTTTGCTATTTTGTTCTGGTGACAGGAAAGTGACTAATACAAATTCTATCCAGTTAATAACTATTTGGATGATAATTACCTGACTTATGTGGTTAATAACTACCTTATCAAGAGCAACTTCCATGTTAGCAACCTTTTCTTTCAAGCGGCGTTCCTGAGACCGCAGAACTTCCAGCTCCCCCGCCATCTTGTTTTTTTCTGTTGCAACAGTGCTCAGTTCCTGGCTGAGTTTATTCTTCTCTTCTTTCAAAAAATGTTTCTCCTACAATTATAGAAGAGAAAAAAATATCAGAAATTATTTGCTGATGTAGATACTGAGAGGCATGAAAAATAAAATTTTTATTAAAGGATCTTAAATTAGAAACATTTAACTCATATGCCATTTACTCTGAGGAGAAGTTGGGAGTTGCCAGAAATGTGTTATTACATATTCTCTATTTTCATCACTACTTGTATTATCATTAGATTTTTTTGTTATTGTTGTTATTGTTTTGTACTGAGGATTGAATCCAGGACCTTCCCACTAAGCTACATCTTCAGTCTTTTATTTTGTTTTCTTATTTTGAGACAGGGTCTTGCCAAATCGCTAATTTGCCCAGCCTGGGCTCTAACTTGTGATTCTCCTGTCTCAGCCTCCCAGAGTGCTGGGATTACACACATGCACCACTATGTGCAGTTAATTACTTTTTAGGTTAAGTCTTTGACAAAATTTACAAAATATAAAATAACTATGTGTCAAACAAAAGAGACACTATTTTGGTACTGAGTAATCATGTACCAAATTGGTATTGCAACTGAGTAATCATACACAAAATTTTAGTGAAATTTATTTTAAATAAGAGATTTAAAAATGATTAATATATTTGAAATTTTTGTAGTTTTCAATGTAGAGGTCTTTTAATTCCTTCATTAGATTGCTTTCTAGGTATGTCATTTTTTTTGGATACTATTGTGAAAGGTGTTGTTTCCCTAATTTCTCCCTCAGTGAGTTTGTTATTTGTGTACAGGAAGACTATTGACTTTTGAGTGTTGACTTTGTATCCAGCTATGCTACTGAATTAGTTTATTAAATCTAGAAGTCTTTTGGTGGAGTTTTTGGGGTCTTCTATGTAGAACATCACGTCATCTGCGAATAGTGATAATTTAACTTATTCCTTGTGGGTTTCTACTTTATTTCCAAGATTATTCATTTTAAAAATCTACATTATAGATTGTGACATAAAAACAAATAAGAGAGAGTTCCTGCCTTCAAGTCACTTAGCAGGACAGTGATAAAAATGAGCTTACTAATAAAATGGTCTTGGGCCGGTGATATAGCTCAGCAGCATAAGCGCCTGCCTGGCAAGCGCGAGGTCCTGAGTTTGACTCCTGGTACCCACATATAAAAATAAAAAAATAAAATGGTCTTAAGCATTAAACAAAATTTCTAAAATTAGTTTGTTTCTGTGAAAGAGCACTATGGTACGGACAAAGGTAAAATATACAATCAGTTTTTTGAGCCTATATTTCTTTGAGCCACCATATTTTTTTCATAGTGAAAAATGTTTTCAAAATAATTAAGATAGGTAGGTGTTGCCACTGCATACACATCTCTAGCAAACAATTTTTCCTCTTCGATTAGGGTGATCAGAATACGCTTTGGAAAGAAAGGCAGACTAATGTTACAGGCTTCCTCCCTTTTGTTGGAGAGAATATTGTGAGCTGTGCTGAACACTCCCCTCTTGTGGGGGTCAGGCACCTTGGTTGGAAACAGGCAGTCACCTCCTACAGCCCTAAGTACCAGCAGGAAGGATAAAAACTGCTTTCATTTCCCAAAGGCAAATAATGAGAGGAGAAAGAGAAAGAGTAAGTTTGAGAACAGAGAAAAAGAAGAGAGAAAAAAGGAAACAAGAGAAAGAGGAAACAAGCAGTTTCATACGATGATTGCACAAATGTATGTATGTACAATATTTGTTAATATTTAGCTATATTCTGGTGGCTCATTTTGGGTAATGATTACTTTAGCTGAACTTACTATTTTCTACTTTCTCACCTTCATCATGGTCAATTCTTTAATAAATCTTTTGAAAATATAAATTTCCTCCAAACCGATAGACATCAGAGAATATCTGAGTATAGCACAAATTTTGTGTTGCTTCAATTTGTAATAGCTAGATCTTGGAAACAACCCAAATCCATTAACCAAGGAATGGATAAAAAAGATGTGGTATTTTTATACAATGGAGTATTACTCAGCCATAAAGAAGGATAAACTGGAGACTTTTATAGGTAAATGGATGCAACTCGAGAAAATACTCATAAGTGAAATTAACCGGATGCACATGTGTAAACATCGTATTGTCTCCCTAGTGTGAGAAACTGAAAGAGTAAATAAGATCCAAAATGTACAATAGATATGATGACTCAAAAAGAAACTGGTCAAAAGGAAAGAGAGGGCCGGTGAGATGGCTCAGCGGCTTAAGCGCCAGCCCGGCAAGCGTGAGGGCCCGAGTTCGACTCCCGGAACCCACATACGAAAAAAGGGCTGGTGATATCGCTCAGTGGCACGGGCGCCTGCTGGCGTGCTAGGTCCTGAGGTCGACCCCCTGATACCCACAAAAAAAAAAAAAAAAAAAAAAAAAAAAGGAAAGAGAGTCTGGGATGGGGGAATGGGGAAAAGAAAGAAGGGAAAAGAAAAAAAATTGTATTTATATATAAGATGGTTAAGATAGATACACTACTAATTTTGCTTAGTTCATTGAAGAGAAAGGTTTATGCCAGTAATGTTTGGACAATTGAATGCTGATATCTTGTACCCCGAGTAACTAACATAATGTATTAACCATTGTTACTCTCCTATTATATTGTTTTGAAATTTTGTTCTTTTTTTTTTCTCTTTAAAAAAAAAAATTGTGTTGCTTTATGCACAACCAGAATACCAGTTTTCTTCATGAGAACACAAAGTCTGTGCAGAAAGTGCACCTAATTATACAGACCTACATAATACATGAAATGCCTACATACATGCACACACTTCACACACTTACCTGCCATGTGCCTCAGTTTACTTCAAGTTATGAGCCATATCCATCGCATCTAGTGTTCTCGAAAACCCTCCTTTCACCCTTCATAGTAATATATACAAGGTATAATCCTTCATGGATATTCCCACAGTACACTTCTGATTGTTTTCAGGACAAAGGGTTGCACTTATTATAATATTTCTTAACTATTTAACATGTATAAAGCCGTGCTACCACTTTGACTAGATTCCTCCTTTTCTCCGTCCCAGATGAAATTTGTGTTAGTGTAGTGTTGCTAATCCCATTGTTTCCAATGGGAAACACTGTTAAAACTCTGGTTTTAACTGTACAATTCTGTACCGCACAGTGGATTTTAGGAACACATATGTCACAGTGTAACAGAACTGGATGTCTGGATGTATGTCATCTATAATCATTCCCTCCTCCTCTGCCAGGCATGTCATTTGACCATTTCCTGTAGTTAAAACCCTAGCTGTCCTCCTCCAGTCCTCCTTCAGTAACCCTGCCCCTCTTCTCTCAGTCTTAAATAAGCTTTCCTTTCCCCGCCTACGCTCTGCATCTCTGTTGTGTCCTATTCTGTCCTGCAATACATTAATGAGCGAACATGCTGGTGTCCCCCACTGTGGGACAGGGGCCTACCTTATTTGCATTTGTCATGGCCTCTTCCAAAAACTGGATCTTGCTCTGAAGGGCATCTATCTGACCTCTTTTGGCTGTGATTTGCTTTTGCATACCCATTGCCACTTTCATAGCTGGGGATGGGAGGAGAAAAAAAGAACACTGTGCTTTATTTATGTATTTATGTATTTATTTATGTATGTATTTATCTATTTATTTAGAGACAGAGTCTCACTGTGTAGCCCAGGCTGGCCTCAAACTCACAGTGACCCTCCTGCCTCAGTCTCCCAAGTACTGGGATTACAGGTATGCGCCACCACTCCTGGCTGTGCTTTAGTTTTTAACACTTATAAAGTTTAAGAGGCCACTGAGATTTGTCCTGTGCTTTGCTACGATAATTTATAGGAAGGTGACAAGTAAGATTCTTCAGAGCACTTGGGCATTTTCAAGGGACGAAAGTCTTCTGGATTCACAATACTGGAACATAACAATTTTCAGCAACTACTCAGATTCTGAGCTGGCAAAATGTATGCCTCGTGGTTTTTGTTCTACTGGAATTAATTTCATTGACCACTGTAAGTTGCCATATTTCCACTGGTAACAATAATACTGACGAAACTCATATGTATAGGAAATGCATATATAAAAATACCTAGTGATATAATGAATAATATATATTTAGTGTTGCTAAAACACTTTTCTCAGAAACTGATATTTAAAATACCACAAGACATCTACTACTGATCTTTTTAAAGATTTCAGTGATACCACAAACATTAAATTGTCAGTCTCACAGGTAATGTCATGTGCTTACAACTCACTGCAGTCTCGGTGGCTGAACTGCCACCAGAAGCATACACATTACTTTTGGAAAACTAGTGATAGGATGAAAAGGTTCTAGACAGGTACAAAGCACAGAAGACTTAAGACATCACAGGCCACTGCAAAGATATATGAAGCTTATCCTTGCTTAGGAATTCAATCAGAAGACCCTATGGTTTTCTTTCTTTAATGTCAGTTGAGGAAAGAGGTTTGAAAATGCCACTGTTTTGCAATGGGTCTGGTTATAGCTTACAGGTTAAAAAGAAAATGCACCATTCATTAAAGACAAACTATTAGCCAGGTTGGTGGCACATGCTTGTTATCTCAGCACTTGGGAGGCTGAGGCAAAAGGATCGCTGTGAGTTCGAGGCCAGCCTGGGCTACATAGTAAGTTCAAGGCCATCTTGAACCACATAGTGAGACCCTGTCTCAAAAAGAAAAAAAAAAAATCAAAACAAACAAACAAAAAACTATCAGAAAGAATGAAAGGTCTGACTTCTCATTAGCAAAGCATGGTTCTTATATTAAATCTATTTTACAAAAAAAAAAACAAAAGCCAGGATTAATACAGGCACAGTACACTGATTTATTAATAAATCCAAAGTCTAACATTTTCTTACCCCTTGGAAGAATTCTGGTCTGAGTAAGTGGATCATGGTTGGTCTTAATTATCTCAAACAAATCTTTTTTAGTTTAAGCAGATTTGGGGGGGGCAGTACTAGGGATTGAACCCAGGGCCATCATACTGAACTACAATCCCAGGCCTTTTTAACTTTTCATTTTGATCCAGGGTCTCTAAGTCACTAAGTTGCCTGGGCTGAGCTTGAACTTCTGATCCTCCTGGTGGAACCTCCCAGAGCGCGAGGATTATGGGCATATTTAAACTGAGTTTAATCACTGAAAACAAGTGTTTGAATGCAAATACAAGGATTATAGGTCACTTGATAATAGCAGTAGGGATTCAGTGGCCGTGGAGATGTCTGAGGGTATTGAGACAGGATGCTCCCTGGAGGTGGGGGTACAGAACCAGAACCGGAATGGACCTTTTAGGCAATCTCTCCAAACACCACCATTTTGTCAGTGTTAACTAACAAAGCCAAACTGCCAAGCACCACACAAAATATGAGCAGTTTAGAATATGCATGTCACCCTTGCTCTGGAACTACAGTGTATCATTCCAATTTTAGTATATATGTTCTACCAAAACACATGTGAGTCTTTTAACACTAAATAATACTGATAAATAAAAAATGTATACTTTAGCCTTTTTTTTTTTTAGTGCCGGGGATTGAACCTGGGGATTTGTGAATGCTAGGAAAGTGCTCAACCACTGAACTACATCCCAGCTCAGAAAAACGTATACTTTAATTTGGTAAATATTCTTACAGTCAGCTTGAGGTAGCATAGAAGAAATAAGATAGGTAGAAAGAAGAGAAGGAAATCATAACTGAAAATTGTATTTTTAAGAAGACTGCAGCTTCTAGGACCTAACCGAAGTCACCCAAAACAGCCCTGTGCCAACATTCCTTGGCTAGATTTACACCTCTTCCCTACCAGACCTACCACTAAAAGGCCATAAATAGGCTCAATTAAGGAAGTAAAGAATAGGAGCCTGGCCCTGAGATAAGGACAGCCCCACCCACTGTCAACAGATCTTGGCCAGATTTATACACCTTCTCTACCAGACCCATCACTAGAAGCCCATAAGTTGGCCCAATTAAGAAAGTAAACAACAGGTTGAGCAAAGCCAGAAAATGTTTAAATCACCTATTTAAAAAAAAAAATCCGGGCCGGTGAGATAGCTCAATGGCATAAACACCTGCCTGGCAAGTGCGAGGTCCTGAGTTCGACTCCCGGTACCCACATTAAAAAAAAAAAATCCATGCAAATGCGCTGGGATCCTTCTGAGGGAGAGGGGGGATGGGTGGGCACTTTTTTCCCCAGTTTTTCACTCCCTCAAGAAAAATATAAATGTGTCCGGTCCCAAACTATAATGTGTCTCATTTCTTTGTAGGCCCACACTCAATCGAGTGTGTCCTATAATTTCTTTCTTTGCCTAACAAACACTACTCGTTCCTCTTTCTGACACGTCTTGAAAATTTGTTTTTTGTGATGGAAGTCAGCGAGCCTGCTACAGTGGGGTGGGTTAGGTTTGGGGAACTCTCAGACCCAGCCTGGTGACACGCTAACATCGCCATACCAACGACAGGGACAACTGGAAAGGACAGAGCACCGCATCTCTCTATGGCAGTGAGATCATATTAGTATCATTAAGATAATGCTTATCTGGGTCAGTGTGGCAGCAAGAGAAAGAGGGAACACATGTGATGACAAGGCACACCTCATCCTGTAGTTCCATTATCGGGGCTCCTTCCTATTTTTATCACAGAAAAGAAACTAGGAACTGCAGTTAGCCATAAGTCTACAGTTGATGTAGACAATGCACATGGGAAAAATAGGAGGTTGGATGGAGATTATCAATGACTTGTATTCATACCTTAAAAATAATTGGTTGACTTTTACATATGCTGAAATTTGTTAAAATTATTGAAGCAGCTACAGGAGAAAAGAAAGATTCAGATACTTTGGGGATTTTAGATATATTAGGGATTAAATTAAGCATTTTGCTTAAAAACTGAGTAGAACTACTGCTCCCTGACAACACCATCAGTGTCTACGACTGTGCATTTCTCACATCACCTGGCACAGTTAAAGGTGGTAGGTTCTGTATTTTAATAAATCGAGGCCAGTGGAATTAAAAACAGAAGAAAAAGGAAACAGCATACCGTGACCATCAGATCCTTCCATTGACTTTAGGGTATTCCTTGTTTGCTCGAGTTCAGACTGTGCAGATTTTAATTGCATTTTCAGTTTATTTGTAGTAGTTTCCATTTCTTCACTCTTGTTTCGAAAATTCCTTTTTAAAACTTCATAATCCTCTATGTAAAACAATAATAATTGTTTTACAACAATTGTTTTCATATCCCACTGATATGAAATATATTTTATTTGTAAATAATAATCACAGAATGTTAGAGGCTGGAAGAGAACTCATTTAGCTACGACTCCATTTGTTACATAAATGAAATGAACATAAACATTTCCAGGGCCCTGCAGGACTCTCTTATCTGCTTGAGTGGCTCATCTTCCTCTACCCATTTATTATTTATTATCTGTCCCCATCCATTGCAATTAGCTCACTTCTCTCTCATCTTAAACCTTCTCCTTGGATGCATATATCCACCATAATAGATTTCACCATCTGTAGTTAGATGAATCTCCATCACACTAAAATAAAGTAACCTGAGACTATCATGTGTCCTTTTTAAAATTTATTTTTATGTTATCTATCTATCTATCTGTCTGTCTGTCTATCTATCTATTTCATTTTTTTTTGTCTGTGGTACTGGAGACCAAATATACAGGTGCTCTATCTCTGAGATATATCTCTAGTCCTTTAAAAAAAATTTTTAGTTTTGAGACAGGATCTCACTAAGTTGCCCAGGTAGGAATTGAAATTATACTCCTCCTGCCTCAGCCTCCCCCAATGCTGATATCACAAGCATGTGCCATCACAGCTGACTTTTTATTTATTTTTTTTTTTTGTGGGTACCGGGGGGTCGACCTCAGGACCTCGCGCACCAGCAGGCGCCTGTGCCGCTGAGCGATATCACCAGCCCCTTTTTCGTATGTGGGATCCGGGAGTCGAACTCGGGCCCTCGCGCTTGCCGGGCAGGCGCTTAAGCCGCTGAGCCATCTCACCGGCCCTGACTTTTTATTTTTTTAATTGAGTGTCATATATCTTTTTTTTTTTAAGATGTTGGGGAGTGAACTCAGGGCCTTGCACATGCTGGGGAAGTGCTTTACCACTGAGCTACATTCCCAGTCCTGTCTTACCATTTTATATGCATTTTTTTTTTTTTTTTTTTTTTTTTTGTGGGTACCGGGGGGTCGACCTCAGGACCTCGCGCGCCAGCAGGCGCCCGTGCCGCTGAGCGATATCACCGGCCCCTTTTTCGTATGTGGGTTCCGGGAGTCGAACTCGGGCCCTCGCGCTTGCCGGGCAGGCGCTTAAGCCGCTGAGCCATCTCACCGGCCCCATTTTATATGCATTTTAGCAAAATACCTAGCACAAATTCATCTTTCAATATACTAGGACAGGCACACTCACTCATCTATGTTTATCTATGTAAGTGCAATATAGGTTTATATACAAAGAAAACAAAGATATAGCTCTACCTACCCAGACATCTCCACATAGTTGTCCCAGTGCCGCCCAATGTATATATGTCTCACACTTTCGCCCTCAAGCCTGCCCCTTCCCTAGGTTCCTCATTTGTTGCTAGCACTGTCCTCCCAATACCAAAGTATGAACCCAAGAGTTAGACTTCACCTTCCAATCACTAGGTCCTATTGATCCAACATCTAAAAGTACTCTTAATTCTTTTCTGTTCTCATTGTCACTGCCTTCCTTCAAGTCTTCATCGTATTTCCTGGAACTACTATGAAGTTCTCTAACTGGTGGGTCTCTGTCTCTTTAGCATCTCTTTCCTTCATTTACCTGCTGCAGCGGTCTTCTACAGCACTTAACATCCTTGCTAGCTCCACACTTCTGGCTTTACTTCATTCCTTTCTGTTTTTGCTCCAACGAACACTTCTGAGGTCATACTGTGCTTTTCATGCATTCACACTTTTGCCTATGATGTTGTCTCTGCTTGGAATGTCCTTCCACCTCGTTCATCGGCCAAACTCCTTTCCTTCTTTCAAGCCTTACCCAGATGTCACTTCCTTTAGGAGGCTAGTATTCTCTGTGTCGGTACAGTTTCTGCATGCAGCACGTGTCCACACTGTGAACCCTTGGCTTCCCTCTCTACATAGGTCTGACTCTCCATTAGACTGTGTCACTGAGGTCTTTCTAGAACTGATTAGTGTCTGGTGCAGTTACTGACTGTGTGTGTGCGTCTGTGTGTATGAAGTATGTGATACTGGACCATACCAATCATAAATCAGTGGTTCCATTGTTTAATGTAAGGCCTTGGATTTTTCTCTTCAATAAACTTACATAAGTTTTATACATGTCACTTCATTATTAAACCTCCAATCAAACAGTTTGACTCAAAGGACTCAAGGTTCCCACTTCCATAAAAACAAAATTGTGAAAACAATATGATTTGTGCTGAACACCTGCCTTCCTGGCATCTGGCCATCTTATCCTTTGCTTGGAAGCTAAGTGTAGGATTTCCTGGCTGGGGCAGCATCTCCATCTCTATTTGCAATGTCAGCGGAGACACCCTTCTTTTGGAACCATGTTGGCCTTCTCTAGCAGGACTCCTGTACTGTAGGAGGGCTGGAACTGGAACTGAAGCAATGTACCTGAAAGACTGTTCAGCTCACTTCTGCTGTTCTTCACCTCATTTAGTAACTGATCCCTCTCCTGTTTGATGTCCCTCACGGCCCGGAGCCGCTCAGAGCCTGCGTTTACCAGCTTCACCTTTTCCAACTCCAGGTCACTCACTCTGGCCTCAAGCTCCCGAATCTTGGCATCTTTCTTATCTTTTAAAATCTAAACATAAGGCAGGAATAGAGAAAGAAGTAAAAAACATGGACATGTACAAATTCCAATTGATACCATTAGTACTCTACCTGTATTTAGTATTTTTTTCATTATTCCTCAGGACACCAAATTTCATTATAAAACATTGATAATAGTGGGTGGGAAAGGAGTATTTCACCTTTCTTTCTTTCTTTCTTTCTTTTTTTTTTTTTTTTTGAGGCAGGGTCTTACTATGTATTCCAGAATGGCCTTGAACTCACTTAAGTAGCCCAGACTGGCCTTGAAATCATGGTGCTCCTCCTGCCTCAGCCTCCCAAGTGCTGAGATTACAGGCATGTGCCACCACACCTGGCTTCACCTTGCTTTTAAATTTAGATGTCAATTCCCTGTATCATTTGACACAACCCTTCATTATTTCTATTCTATATTCATTCATTCAAAATATGTATTGAGCACCTACTTTGTGGCAGGCACTATTTTACATGTACCAGGGTAAGGTAAACAGAACCTCCAACCAGGCGACTCTCTTGCCTTACCCTAGTCCTGGGACTGGAAAGCAGTAAACAAACTAAACAATGTCTTTGTCCTCATGTACAACTACAGTGAGAAGAGACAGATGGCAAACATATTTAATGTCAGGTAAGAGAAATGACAAGAATAAAAAAAGGAGAAGGGGCAAGAATGCACTGGGTGGGGGGCTGCTACTTGATGCTGGGTGTCGTGCAAAGAAGTGTTTAGATGGCAGCCTGATGCTGTCTGAGAAAGGTCTGCCCACAAGGCCGGCCCTGGGTTGGCATCTGGGAACTTGGACTGCACCCCAGCCCCAGTGCTAAGATGGGCTCAGGGTGTCTGAGCTGTCTGTGCAAACCACATGTTTATACTGAGCATCTGCTCTTCTGGGAGTCTGGAACCTGGCTTACATACAATACAGTACTAGCTGATGCAATGTGACTGTTGTAATGGTAGCATCCATGTAGAGGCCAATGCTATATTTGAAATGTAAACAGGGCTATCTGACCTCTGCCCAGCTACTGCTGGTGTCACAGGAAACCCAGCTGGCCTCATGGGGTGAGTGGGGAAGGCTCTCCCTGGAGTGGCCTGAGGCATCACCACACATCCTGGGCACATGCTGCTCCTATTCCCCCTGTTGGGCCAGCTGAGAGACATTCGGCCCTTCCTTGTCTAAGAAAGGGGCCGGTTTTGACAAAATGCAGTCACTACAGGCTCTGTCCTCCTCTACTGTCCATGTGCACAACCCTTAGCATAAGGGGACCAGGGAAACCATGCCTTCCAGGGCTGTGGTTCCCACCAGACTGTGGAGGGAAGCGGATGGGGCATTAAAACTCAGGTATTTAACTTAATGCGGTATGATCAAAAACTAAAATTTCTTTTTTTTTTTGTGGGTACTGGGGCTCGAACTCAGGACCTCGTGCGCTAGCAGGCGCCCATGCCGCTGAGTGATATCACCGGCCTTTTTTGTATGTGGGTTCCGGGAGTCGAACTCAGGACCTCGCACTTGCCAGGCAGGCGCTTATGCCACTGAGCTATCTCACCGGCCCTCAAAAACTAAAATTTAAGATGAATGTTTAAACTTGAAAAAAAAATGTACTATAGTAAAAGGCACACTGCCATAATCTCCCTCTCTTCAACCACACTTATCCCATCACTCCTGCCACTTTCTGAAGCAGTCTGGAAGTCCTCTTTCATAAGTGTTTTTAGTTGTGCTGTTGTGGCTGCCTCCATGTCCTGAATCAACTCAAAACTTTTGCCTTTCATGGTCTTTTTGACTTTGGAGAAGAGCCAGAACTCATACAGTGCCAGATCCAATGAATGAGGTGGATGAGGACACACCATAATGTTTTCATGAGCCCATCTTTGCACTGGATGCAACTTGGCAGCAGCAATCATCTTATTTTTTTATCACACCTTGTAAAAAAAACTCATGAAAGAGAACTTCCAGAACTGCTTCACGAAATGGCAAGAACAATAGGGTATGTGTTCAAAGTGAGGTGGAGTATTTTGAGGGGAATTAATGGCAATGTGTTTTTTAATGTAATACTTTTTTTTAAATTTAAACACATGTTTTAGATTTTGAGAAGCCCACAAATACTGCCATGGATGCAGTCCCAAAGCAGTGCTGCTCTCAAGCAAGTTACTTCACATTGCTGTGTTGTTTCCTCATCTGTAAAGTGGGATAATAACAGTGCCTCTTTCAGAAGGTTTTTATAATGATTAAATCAATTTAATTTTTAGGGCCGGTGAGATGGCTCAATGGCTTAAGCGCCTGCCCGGCAAGCGCGAGGGCCCGAGTTCGACCCACATACGAAAAAGGGGCCAGTGATATCGCTCAGCAGCACGGGCGCCTGCTGGCACGCGAGGTCCTGAGGTCGACCCCCTGGTACCCACAAAAAAAAAAAAAAAAAAAAAAATTTAATTTTTAGAGTGCAAGACTCAGTAGGATTCTTGCATTTGTTGCCTTAAGAACATCAGCAACTCATCTTCCTTAACAAGAAGGCAGAATGAACATCCTTTTTCCCGATATGTTCTGCCCTGCATGCAAACCTACTCTAAAGTCTTCATTGTGAGGCTGGCCACTGAGAAGCTTTTCATGGAGAATTTGGCCATTTAAAAAACTACAATCAAGAAAACCTTAAGTGGTAGAATTTTGGGCCTCTCCTTTCAGAATTTGATAAAAGCATGGATCCTTTCTCAAAAAACCACACATGTACATAGATGTGAATACTTCCCATTTCTGAGGATCCAAAGAAACCAACACTCTTTTTCACTGAAAAAGGTCATACTTGCTCATGAGAAAAAAGAAATTTCAGATGCTAAACCAACACAGAACTGTACAGACCTTAAACTCCTGCAATTCCAGTCTCCTGTCATTTATCTCTTTCTCCAGCTGGGCCTTTTCTACCTGCATGGCCCCGGCTGTGCGTCCGTGCTGGCCCACCAGCTGCGTCATGTTTTCTATCTGCTGGCGCAGGATCTCGATCACTTTGTCCTTCTCCGCCATCTGCAGCCGCAGGGCCTCGCACTCGGTCTGTGCATGACGCAGGTGCTCCCCCTCAGTCTTCAGGTGCTGCAGCTCCTGCAGCTTGAGGTCCACCCGGGAGCGGAGCTTGGTGATCTCTGCATTGGTGGCCTCGATGGCACGCTCTTTGTCCTGCAGGGAAGCTGTCAGGTCCGATACTGTCCTTTCCGAGCTCTCCAGGGTCATCTTCTTGGCCGTCAGCTCTTCCACCACTTTGCGCAGCATCTCCTTGGTGGACTCAAGCTGCGCAGTCAGGGAGGACACTTTCTCCAGACTCTCATTCTTCCCCTGGATCGCTGCCATCTGATAGGAGATGAGAGAGCCTCCTGGATTTGGGAGGATAGGTACAGGCAACCCCAGGGGCTCGGACAAGTTAACTGGCCAGCAGTGAAATACTGTTAGGTACACTAACTCGAATTACTTTGCTATCACATCTTAGACGGACAGCCTATGTAGACCCCCATGTACTCTCACACCACGGTGGAGACCTTAATCAAATAATGTGGCTTCTCCACAGTGGTTTCCAGGGTGGGAAACTTGGGAAGTTCCCTCTGAGGTCATTTCCATATTACTTTAGATTAAAACAATGGTAGTGGTGGTTGGAGGGAGGGGGATAAGATCTGCTTTTAGCTTTTATTTCCCTCTGTCTCCCTTCTTAATCCTACCTGTGAGGGAAAAGAAGTAAGGGCTTTTACCCAACCCACATTTACATCCTCTGGTGCTGGTTTGGAAAGGGTAAGATTCTAGCTGACACTTGCTCTGTGTCTTTCTTCCTACCCAAGTTAGGCCAGAGGACAGGGAAACGGCTTTGCCTGGGTCTAAGCTAAGACTGGATCCTTTACTTGGCTTTCCCACTGTGGGGTGGTCTGTATGCCTCTGTGTTTGCCACCAGCATTGGAACTGTGTTCTCATAGCACTGCAAGGATACGACAGGGAAGAAAGCTGCACACATCCTGTGCTCCAATGGAATGCACTCAGCAGCCTGTTAGTGAGGGGCAGGGTAGGATAAGGGACCACTACTTTTGGAAGAAACCCCAAACCAAAATATATCTGTTGTAAACCTCCAACCATTGTACTCCTTGTTTTTCCCAACAGTTTGCTGCTTTTCTGCACTAGAAACAAGGAATTTGTAAATTACCAATTTCTATATGAAAATGAAAAAGTATCTGGATGAGAGTTTAGTTTTTCAATAATATACAATTGACATAATGCCTAAAGTGTTTCATTTAGCAAATAGTCAAAAATAGGGAAATAAAACCAACTTTTTAGAAATTGTTCACAGGATCCACAGCTCTACTATAGAGCTATTTTACAATAAAATCCAAACACAAGAAAGTTTGAGGCAGGTGTAGTGGTGCACCTGTAGCCTCAGCTACCAGGGAGGCCAAGGCAGAAAAGAACCCTTTAGCTCATTAGTTTGAGACCAGCCTGGGCTGAGATCCCATTTCAAAAAAAAAAAAAAAAAAAAGTTTCAGCCAGTAGACATTAAACTCATGGTCCCCCCAGGAGAGGCGCACACCACCTGCCGCTCCATCTGGCCCTGGCACTCGCTCTTCATGGCCTTGAGCAGGGCCTCCAGGCGCTGCACCTCCATGTTCCGGTCATCCAGCTCCCGCCGCAGGTGGTCAATGGTGATGCTGTTGCCCGTGTCACGGTCCCACAGTCGCTTGTTCTGCTCCTTCTCCAGACTCAGCTCCTTCTCCCTCTTGTGTAGATCCGCCTAGAACAAGAAAGGCTTGATGAGGTGTGATGAGTTTCTAGAAAAATAAGTTAATATTTTGCTTACTTGAAAATTTTAGCGTTACAAGTCAATCTCAAGGGACTGGACCTCAAATAATACACAATGAAAAGGAAAATGCCTTAGATTTAAGAAGTCATCCTGCTTTTTAAGGCTTGGATTTTTGAACAAAGACATTGTCTTGCCTGCCAAGTGTGCTCCTGTAATAAACAAATGCTCAAAAGCTTAAAGGAATAACAATAGTAATTTGTTATACTGCTTCAGAAATGGCAGCCAGGTGTGGTGGCACATGCCTATAATCCCAGCACTCAGGAGGCTGAGGCAGGAGAATTGCCTCAAGGTCAGCCTGGGCTACATAGTGAGTTCAGGGTCAGCCTGGGCTACATAGTGAGTTCAAGGCCAGCCTGAACTACACTGTGAGAACCCCGTCTCAAAACACAAACAAACAAAAAAAGACTGTGGCTGCTTGAAGATCCCTTTTCCTCACACTATAACAATTGTACTTAAGAAAAAAAGCATACAGTATTATATTTTATGTGGCACATGAATAGCATCTAGAATATTCTGTTGAGTATATATACAAATATTTTATAAAATTTGTAATTTTATAAAGCAAACTAGTTTGTAAAATGCTTTGAGGAAAAGCTTCACAGAATTAATCTCATGCATATTTTAGAGTATAACCTTACCAATAGCTTTTGAAGCTGATCATCCAGATTTCCAGATTCCTGACTGAACTGGTCCCGTTCTGTGCGTGCTTCAGTGAGCTCTGAGTTGGCCAAGACTAACTGCTTCTCTAGCTCCTCGATCTAAAAGAAAAGCACAAGTCGAGAACGGTCTGTGTCAGTGGATCACAGAAAATAAACGTCTTTGGGAAATGGTATTATGTGGAGGGCAAAAATAAAAGATTATTTTGATATGTTTTGCAAAGTTTTCTAAACTTAAGATCTATGCAGTATTTAGCCAGGGAAATTAGCCAAAATAAAATATTTGGTACCACTGGATTTGAGAAATGGTATTATGTGGAGGGCAAAAATAAAAGATTATTTTGATATGTTTTGCAAAGTTTTCTAAACTTAAGATCTATGCAGTATTTAGCCAGGGAAATTAGCCAAAATAAAATATTTGGTACCACTGGATTTGAGCATTGTCTGTAACACATCTCTAATGTTTATGCTAGTCAAAATTTACCTTCAAGATATGTTCTGTAATTTGATTTTTTTAACCTCAAAAGAGTATTAACTTTAAAACATATTTACATATAACATATAAATCCATATAAATCCAGAATAATTTTAAAAATTACAAATTATATGTTTATAGTCCATTTAACTTCACAGACTGAATATATGCATATGATGGGTACTCAGATCGAGAACATGTAATTTGGTATTTAAGGACACTATTGTGGCAAAATAACATGCTGCAGAGCCCACACTAACAAACTGGATTACATGAGAAGAGCTATTTTGTTTTCGAATATCAGAGGTTTGAGAATAAAAGGCATTGTATATAAAAGAATGAATAACAATAGTTATGCTAGCCACTATATTCTGAAAGGATAAGTTAATATATATTTTATAGTTGGACGATGTATATATATTGTTGGACAATTTTATTTAACCACTCCAACCCTCATTTTCTTTAATTATAAAATGGGAGTAAGAGTACTAATTTTGAAGGACTGTTGTAAGCATATTTTTCTCTCACCGACAAGACATGTGTTTGTGATTTGTTTGAATGGACAGGGAACTCTGTTCTACTATACCAGTGATAAAGGGACACAGAACATCTCCTTTCCTAAGTCCCCAGCCAGCAGGACCCCTAGCAGAGGACGGAGGCTGCTTCACTGCTGATGGGGTCCCTATAGCCCCCCACCTACTGGTACAGCACTGGCTGAGTTGAGATCTCAGGTTAGGAAGACTCTAGGTTTAGATTTTAGCTGAGCCACATGATATCATAACTCAGGTAATGAAATGTTAAAATAACGATAACAATGTTGGTGCTATTATAAAGTGACACCTGATGTTTAACTGTGATATCTACAATATTATTCTATCATGCACTCTCCAGGAATAAGAAATCTTTTATATTTGCGCAAATGCTACATATTCCTTCTTATTCTAAGGTTTCTATTCAGTAGGGAGTAGGCTCTCAAATCTTCTATGTCAAGAATAAAGCTTAGTTTGGATAATGTATTATGGTTAAACTTTTTTTTTTTTTTTTTTGGTACCAGGAATTGAAGTGATTAAACTTTTTAAACCAGAGAACATACAACAAAGACAAACTTTTTCTTGATAATTTTCTAGTTTATTTTTACTTGGACCAGGTTCATTCAAAATCTTCATTAATTCAACACACAGTTAATAATCACATCACATACGCGTACATATATGCAACTACCTCTGATAAATGATAAGCACGAATATATGAAATTATATATCTCTATGTATTTATACATACATATGTGACTTAAGTACCAGCATAGGATTATCAAACAGTTTCACATTTACTTTAGTATAGTATCCTAGCCTACACAGTCCAAGATATTGATTTTAATATTTTACATTGGCTGTTTTTTTTTTTTTTTTTGGTACTGGGAATTGAACTCATGACCTTGCGCTTACCAGGCAGGTGCTGTGCCGATGAGCTATATCCGCGGCCCACTGGCTGTATTTTTAAACTGACTATGTATTTGAGGGTATATTATGTATAAAAAGTATTTCAGGGCCGGTGAGATGGCTCAGTGGCTTAAGCGCCTGCCCGGCAAGCGCGAGGGCCCGAGTTCGACTCCCGGATCCCACATACGAAAAAGGGGCCGGTGATATCGCTCAGTGACACGGGCGCCTGCTGGCGTGCGAGGTCCTGAGGTCGTCCCCCCGGTACCCACAAAAAAAAAAAAAAAAAAAAAAAAAAAAAGTATTTCAAAGAATTAATCATGCATAAAATATTAAGTTACTGATTAAAATATGTTTCTAGGTTCTAATAATCCTATATAAATGTATTTTGGGATTGGGATGTAACTCAGATGTAGAGTGTCTACTTAGCATGAACGAGGTCCTGGGTTTAATTATCTGCACCACAAAACAAACAAACGAAAACTTCTATTCTTGTTCTCCTTTTGGGACACATAAAAGAAAACAAACAAAAAAAATCCACCTCACTTAAAAAGTTGATTAATGAGCAGTATCATGGACACAGTCTTGTCAGTCTATCGTTATCGGGAACTAGGACAGCACACTCCTAGTGAAGCCATGCAGAACAACTAGGGAAGAACCGCGGACTTCTGTCTCACAGCGGCTCTGTGTGCCGGGCAGGAAGTGGGTGGCGGGGGGGATCTGAGAAGTAAAGATCAGGCTAAGAGCCAAATGCCCCAAGTTCTGGTCCAGGTTCTGCCAGGTAACCTTGTGGCCTCAATTTTCTTTGTATGTATATAATTTGAGTATTCTAGGTCATCTCTAGTGTTCCTCTTGATTCTTTTTCTAATACTGTTTTACACAAGAACAGTATCAATACAGCTGAAATTTTGTGTTCCCCATCTGTCTTTTGAGCTATAAATTTTTTTTTTTAATGTGGGTACCAGGAGTCGAACTCAGGACCTCACGCTTGCCAGCAGACGCTATGCTGCTGAGCGACATCGCTGGCCCTTTTTTTTTTCCTTTATGTGGGTACTGGGAGTCAAACTCAGGACCTCGTGTTTGCCAGGCAGGCGCTTGCGCCGCTGAGCCATCTCACTGGCCCAAGCTATAAATTTTTAACAAGAAAAATTTAAGTTAATCAGATGACGAAAGCAAACATTTTTGCCTCTCAGCCTGACCTAAACCACTTTTTTGTTTCATTTTGTTTTTGAGATACGTATCACTATGTAGAGCAGACTGGCCTTGAACTCACTTATATAGCCCAGGCTGGCCTCGAACTCACGGTGATCCTCCTGCCTCAGCCTCCCAAGTGCTGGGATTACAGGCATGTGCCACCAAACCCAGCTTGACATAAACCATTTCTATTCTTGAGCAAATAAACTATTTGTATTTCTGCTGTAAAAACTTAAGATTTTTTTTTTAGGTTTATTTTTACTTTTTAGAAAACTCTGGATTGACCATTTCATAACATCAAACTTGATGGTAAAATTTTTGAGACCAAAATGAAAGGAAAAAAGAAAGAAAGAATGAAAAAAGAAAAGCAAGCAAGCTAATAAAGTCTTATCTTTCCACCTTCTCATTAAGTTGCCCCTCCAGACCCCTGCAGGAATATTGGTTTGGTCGTTGTCAATACTGACTCAGCTGCTATAGCTCTGCTTTTACCTTTCACTTTTTAGAGTAAAAATATTTATATGAATTAATCAATCAAAAAGATAAATAGAGAGTGAAAGGGAAAACCACTGAAGTAGCAGCTGAGCTGATATGAATAGCCGTGAAAAATCTACAAAGAAAAGCCTTTTAAAATGTCCAGAAAAAAAAACTGACATCTGAGATATGGTAAAAGTTTTCAGGTATTAGCATGGTTTTCCCTTTCACCATCTATGAATGCGTTTTTTGGTTTGGATCACTGGATAAATGAGTACTGGGGTCTCATTTCAATGTCATGTTGATATTAGGGATATATCAATTGTATCAAATCACGTGAGATTCTGTTATTTGGGGTTTTTCGGTGGTGCCATATTGGTGGGTGTTTTTTGTTTTTGTTTTTTCTGTGCTCAAAAAAGACACAGCCACGGCCTAGTAGGGGCTGCTGCAGGCCAGCACGAAGAAGCACTGGCACAACTACGCCAAGTGTTGGCACAACCTCTTCCTGCACAGGGACTAGCTCCAGCCACTGCCACGAAATCTTCACTTTCAGAGTATGACATTCAGCCCCACATGCTTTCAAAGTAACAAAATAAACTTAGAATTAAGATCATGAAGTATTTTTGTTGTCAAAAAGCGAAAGTTAAGAGTAAAGCCAAGTCTACAGAGCCAATAGTGACAGCTTCTATTGATCCAAATTCAAAAAGGGGAATTCTGGGAGGTTCTCCTAAAACGGAAAGAGAAGAACAGAAAACAGCATTACAGTAAAAGACTTTGGTCAGCTACAAAAACTACATGTAAATTTTTCTCTGAACACAATTTCTATTTTCACCAATATGGAAGTATTTTTGCTAATCTGAAGAGAAACAGCCTCCTAAATGAGTTTTCTTTTAATTCATACATTCTACTTGGGACAGTCTTGTTTAGACCTGTCACATCACCAATTTTTTTTTTTTTTTTTTGTGGGTACCGGGGAGTCGACCTCAGGACCTCGCGCGCCAACAGGCACCTGTGCTGCTGAGCGATATCACCGGCCCCTTTTTCGTATGTGGGTTCCGGGAGTCAAACTCGGGCCCTCGCACTTGCAAGGCAGGCACTTATGCCGCTGAGCCATCTCACCGGCCCCCACATCACCAATTTTTAAAAACAGTACACACTTTATTTTTATAATAACAACATTTTCGAGGAGTCCTGGGGATCAAACCCATGCATTCTACCACTGAGCTGTACCCCAGCCCAACACTATTTAAGTGTAGGAATCTGACTTCAATAGAAATACTAATACTGCCTCTGATAAAATACAGTAAGGTTTAATATCAACACATCTTTTAAGTTTTTTTTCACACAAATCTCTTTTTTTTTTTTTTTTTTTGAGACAGGGTATCACTATGTAGTTCAGGCTGGCCTTGAACTCAAAGTGATCCTCCTGCCTCAGCCTCCTGAATGCTACGATTACAGGCATGCTCCACCATGCCTGGCACAAACCTCATTTTTAACCGCAGCTTTTATATATTTTTAATATCATTCTTTATTGTTATCTGAATAGTACATAATAAAATGTGCACTGAAGCAGCAGAAAACAAAGTAGTTTAAGGTTTTAATAGGTTTTAGCCATATAAAGTCAAGATATATAAAAATAAAACAAAGTAAGAAGAATTTGCTTTTTATATTCTGTATTCATGTAAAAAAAATTTCATAACAATAGAATTTTTGTGACCCCCCCACATGAAATCCTTTTGGTTAACCTGTTTGATTTTCCTCATTTGGTTACACCACCTATTATTATTATTATTATTTTTTTTTTTTTTTGTGGGTACCGGGGGGTAGACCTCAGGACCTCGCGCGCCAACAGGCACCCGTGCCGCTGAGCGATATCACCGGCCCCTTTTTTCGTATGTGGGATCCGGGAGTCGAACTCGGGCC
The DNA here is from genome assembly GCA_028451465.1 of Erethizon dorsatum. Classification (NCBI taxonomy): domain Eukaryota; kingdom Metazoa; phylum Chordata; class Mammalia; order Rodentia; family Erethizontidae; genus Erethizon; species Erethizon dorsatum. The sequence goes on from CM051825.1 coordinate 109,263,416, forward strand.
CTCGCGCTTGCAAGGCAGGCGCTTATGCCGCTGAGCCATCTCACCGGCCCTACACCACATATTATTAAAGCCCTTTCAGGCAAGAGTATATTGCCCTCTATATTAGAAAATCATCTCTCAGGGTCCTCAAAACACATCTCTTAGCATTCAGTTAAACTAAAAGGCGTTACTAAAAGAAGCCTAGTTAACCATCAGCTAGGTGCCAGCTTTCTGGAAGACTCTCAACACCAGAGCAGACTAAAATAATGGTCCTGATATCATGTTTGCATCTATACGATCCCCGAACATGCACGTGAAAAGTTTACAGTATGCCTCTGATGCTTCTAAAATGCCACAGAGATAAATGTTTATAAAAGCCTAAGACCCATTTTTGCATTTGTTAGATGGATATTTTATTATTTGTTACAATTTCCACCATGCCCTCATTTAGAATTGATCAACATGATACTACAGATCAGCACAAATGAAAATTAGCAAACAATGGATGAGTCTCACGAAGGGCTAATTTTTCAAAGCCACCATATAATGGAAAGCTAGAGAAATTACAAACTGTGTAAGAAAATACAGGTGAGTTGAGCTTTATTTAATATACTGTGGCTTTTTAAAGGATTTAATCCCTCAGCAAATAATATCTTTTCAAAATGGTTTGAGCAGTTATTCACGGATATCAGTTATTATATTGAGCTGTAACACAACCACTCTCCTACTTCCTCTCTAGAGCAATATAGCATCCTCTGAGCCCATGAGGCATTGTCATCATGACCCTCTTCCGCTTGCACTCTGTGGGGCTGGGTCATGTCCTTTGGGTGGGCTTGGTCTGCCCAGAATGGGGTGGATATGACTGCTATCCATCTTCAGGGGGAAAAGCTTGCCCTGAGAAAAGACACTAGAACACAAAAAGTAGGCCTCAGAGAAGAAGGAAAGAACAAATGTTCTTCCCCGGGCTGCTATTTCTTGCATCCAGTCCTTAAGCAGTGTAAGGTGGAGGTGGCCACAGTTAAGGATATAGACTAAGAGCGATGTGAGGGTCAGTGTTATTCACTGCAACCCAGCAGTGAATCATGAGGTCGAGTGAAGGAATCAAGCTAGCATCTGACAAGAACAGAAACAGCCCACACGACATGTAACGGGGCAAACACTGCTCTGTGACGCTTGCTTCAGCTGCATATGTGTACTGGATCATAAACTGAGCTGCATTTCTTACTCTGAAGAGTGACCAAGAATCTGGTGAGGTGGTGGCGCATGCCTGTAATCCCAGCACTTGAGAGGCTGAGGCAGGAGGATTGCTGCACGTTCAAGGCCAGCCTGGCCTACAAAGTGAATTCAAGGCCAGCCTGAACTGCATAGCGAAATCCTGTCTCAAAAAGACAACAACAATAACAACAACAAAATTGAATCTGGAGAGGCACTGCTGCAGAGGACCCAATCTGTTACTGAGATTATACTGCACAATTTCATGTTACTCTTCATTGCTTAGGCATTAGTAAAACCACTTCTAACTTTTTCATCCTTCTTATCTTGCCACAGGGGTAATTTCCAAGATTGAAAGTGAGCCAAAACAGCCTCCTCCTGAACCCAACTGGGACACTTTGAAGAGGAAAGGTAACATTCACAAAACAGGACCATGGGACAGCAGGCATAAACTGAGACAGCCCCAGACAAGCATCACTCGGGGTCACCCTTCCCACCGGGAATGCAGAACACGAGCTCCTCTGAAAGGCAGCTCTTTGCTTGTTTGTAAGGATCTTTACTGTTTTACAAGTAGTTGAAATTAATAAAAACCTGCATCCTGGATGATTGATAATGATATTGGGTAATCTCTCTTTAGCTATGGAAAACAAAAGAATAGAAACGTATCAAATATTAATTAATATCTGGTTTTAAGAGGAATTATGATGAGAAATGAAGACTTAGTTCCCTATTTTTATTCTTAATTAGTTTAATCTTAAAATTCAGCTTGCTAACCACACAATGATTAATTTAAGTTAGAGAGGAAGTAGGTCCCCAAAATATTGAGTGGTAGGGGTAGACCAGTTGGTACTGAAATATTTGCTAAAGCTAAGCCTAGTAAAAATATTATGTCCTACTTTAAAATTTATTTCTTGTTTATTTTTGTGGTGCTGGAGACTGAACCCAGGGCCTCACACATACTAAGCATGGGCTCTATCACTGAGCTACATCCCCAGCCTTCGAATTTATTTTTTAAAACTTACTTGAAGTGTGCAAAAATGATTTTCTAAGAATGAATTTGAGCATGCTGTTTAAATAAAAATTGTTTCTCTATAGTTTAAGAGATAATTTAGCATCTTCCTACTCCAGTTTATAAGCTGATTTTAATCTGAGGTTGTTATTATTATTTTTGGGGGGTGGGGAACCGGGAATCGAACTCAGGACCTCACATTTGCCAGGCAGGCACTCTGCCACTGTGCTATATCCCCAGCCCCATGAGGTTATTTTTTTGATTCATTTTCAAATAAACTATTAAAAATATATTGCTCATTTTGTACATAATAGTCCCTGGAAGCAGAATAGCAAAATCTAAATTTACCTTGTCTTCATACATCCTTTTGGCTTCCCTTAATTCAGAACGCAGCTGAGAAACAGTAGATTCCAGGTCACTAAGCTGACGCATGTACATTGAATTTTGGTTTCTTGCTTGTTCTCTAAGACAGGTTGGGAAGGTATATAAAAGCAAATAGCAAATTAAGAATATGTGTGATACCCAAGGGTACTCTAGCTTTTGGACACTACCTCTAATTATTTTACATCGCATTACTAGACCAACAGTTTTTTATTATCCAAAATTGCTTCTTAAAAGTTGCAGCTCAGGCGGGTGTGGTGGCTCATGCCTGTAATCCCAGCACTTGGGAGGCTGAGGCAGGAGGATTGCTGTGAGTTTGAGGCCAGCCTGGGCTACATAGTGAGACCTTGTCTCAAAAAAAAAAAAAAGAAAAGAAAAAAAGGCCCATTATATAGCTCAGTGGCACAGTGCCTGCCTGGCAAGCATGAGGTCCTGAGTTTGATTCCCAGTACCAAAAAAAAAAAAAAAAAAGTTGCAGCTCAGAGATGGGGGCAGAGCTCAGTGGTAGATGTATACTTAATAGGCACAAAGCCCTCTGGGTTCAATACTCAACACAAAAAGAAAAAAAGAAAGAGAAAAAGAAAGAAAGAAAGAGAAAGAAAGAGAAAGAGAAAGAAAGAAAGAAAGAAAGAAAGAAAGAAAGAAAGAAAGAAAGAAAGAAAGAAAGAAAGAAAAGAAAAGAAAAGAAAAGAAAAGAAAAGGCCAGCCCTCTAGGTTCAATCCTCAGCACAAAAAGAAAGAAAGAGAGAAAGAGAGAAAGAAAAAACATCTTTAGCTCAAAAATGGTAACTGCCAAAATTGGGTGATGGGTATATGGGAATTAATTATATTATTTTCCCTCTACTTTTGTATATGATTGAAAATATCCATAGAAAAATTCTGTAGTACGTTGGGCACAGTGGTGCACTCCTGGGATCCCAGAGGTTGAGGCAGTAGGATTCCAAATTTAAGTCCAAGTTTAATTCCAAGTTGGGCAACTTAGCAAGAACTTGTATGGAAAATTTTAAAAAGGCTGGGGATGTAGCTCACTGGTACAGAACTTGCCTAGCACGTACAAGGCCTTGTGTTCAATCTGCAGTACCTGCTCCAAAAAAGTCTTAACATACTAGTTCAAATTATAAAATTTTTATATGCATATATATTTTATCTATATGTATTATGTACACATATACATGAATATATATGTGGTACACTTGTTTGCTTTATCCTATCAGTTTAAATATGAACAAATCTTAATCTTGGACAGCCAGTTCCAGGAGGTCCAAATACTTAAAATAATACTTCTTATATGGTCAGATAATATTATCTATATGTTAAGTCATCTTTTCTGTTCATTTAAGTATTAGAAAAGCTATAACTTTCTTGTGGAATCAATTACTAAGCAATGGCTAAAAGATCTTAGGACAGAAAATTAGTTAAAATAATATTTTTTAAATGAAGATCAATTTCAATTATCAATTCAATTTCAAACCTCCAGGATACACATACTGAATAATTTCCATTTGACTTTGGATACTGTTGGCTTGGCTCCGAGCACTGCTAGCTTTCTCCGTAAGTCCTGTTATTTCAACTTCGTGTTCACTTATCAACTGCTCAATCCTATAGAAAGAATGTGGTGATGTTACTTGACACAGAAAATTTCGCTTGACTATGAATTATTTTTAAAATTATTTTCAACATTCTCAAACTTAGTATTTTGCTTCAGATTTGTATATGCTACTCTTTTAGTCCAGAATCCTTTATCCAAATATTTTAAGGGCCAGCTAGGTTATAAAACGCAGAATTTTAAAATTTTACAATGGTAAAATAAATTATGAGTGCTGAGAAGGGCACAGTGGCACAGGTCTGTAGTTGCAGCTACTTGGGAGGCTGAGGCAGGAGGATCACAAAGTCCAAGAGCTTGCTTGAGGCCAGCCTGGGCAACCCGGTCTCAAAAAAAAATTAGGAGCACTGTATATTTTATGACACCTCGAGTAAGATATAGGGGAGGGTCCTATACACCAAAAGCATTAGAAATACAAGTTTATAAGTGTCCAAACTAAATCACAAAGACTAAAAATCTTGACATTAGTTCAGGTCAGGTTTTGCCAACAAATGAGTAATGAGTTTGGTCCTCGACCAAACTTCAGTCGGGCTCTTCTAAGCCCTCTCTTAACTAGGCCTTGCTCTTAGCTCCAGTCCTTTTCCTGGTCCAGCCCAGTCCTAGCAAGAATTCTGCCAGTTTTAGCAAGACTCCTGCATCCTAGAAGCCTGACCGATGAAGTTCCTCATCCCCCAGCATGGACAGCTAGGTCCTTGGCTGCCGTGGGCAGGAATCTCTACATAATAACTTCCCATTCACTGGTTCCCCACTTGTTCTGCCATACTGAGAGTTGAGCTTGGTCTCTCTCCCCCCGTGCAAAACCTCTATTGAATTAAGCCTTTCTTACAGCTTTGACAAGGGTCAAAAAAAGTATTTTCTTTAACACGAGTTTGCTACAAAGCTATGAAAAAGATACTGTGTGTCTCTGAGCTTTTTAGATTTTGGAATTTCAGGTAAGCGACTGTAGAACCATGGTGTGGTTTCATTCTGATTTTCCATACCTCAGTCACAAACCTACCTGTCTTGATGTTGTTGCAGCAGTAGTTCTATTTTGTTCTGTGATTCGGTTTTCAGTGTTTCAAGTTGATCCTCTACCTAGTTAAAAAAATGAGACATTGCCTTAGGTACCCGAAAATCTAAAGCTTGGGAAATTCATAGATTTTCAACTAAAGAAATGCTTTGGAGATGCAAATAGAATACTAAATTCCAATAAATTCTATTATTATACTTTATTAGATCTTTTACTCTGGTTACACTTTCATGAAGCTGTATAGGTAAATCAAACTAATTTCCTATCAAGACAGATCACTGTGGGCAGGGTGTGGTAGCACACCCTTGTAATCCCAGTTACCCAGGAGACTGAGGCAGGAGGGTCACAAGTTCAAGGCCACCCTGGTCATCTTAGTGAAATTCTGCCTCAAAATAAAAAATAAAAAGGGATGTAGCTCAGTGGTAGAGCTCTTGCCTGGCATGTATAACGCCCTGGGTTAATCCCCAATACCACAGAGGGGGTCAACGGTCACTTCTATGTGACTTCTACTTGACTATGAATTATTTTTAAAATGATTTTCAACATTCTCAAATTTAGTATTTTGCTTCAGATTTGTATATGCTACTCTTTTAGTCCAGAATCCTTTATCCAAATCGCTATCCAAATCCTCACTAGTCGCTTCAAGTAACTTCTATTATTTCAAAGAGCAAAAAACAAGAACTAGGCTTACTTTTAAGAATTTTTAAAAAATTATATATTTAATACTATTCTCTTAATGCATTTTAATACAAAATTGAAGTAGTTTTCTCACCACTTACTGGAAATATCCTCCCTTTCAGATAAGAAATTTCTGTGTCTAATTCTCTTAGAATTTTACTAACAGCTGTGCCCAAGCTTCGGAAGGGCATGGTAGACATGTTGTCCTGTTCATGTATTTTCTTGCCTGAGGCTTCTTCAAAATCAACTAGGATGGTCCGGATTTCCTGCAGGACTCCTTCATGACTAAGCATCACCTTTCTGAGTTGCTCTATCTGTGCGCTGCTGTCTTTTAGCATGTCCTCCTTCAGGCATTTGGCAGCTTCAAGTTCATGAACTGTATTTTGAAGCTGATTTCTCAAATCCTCCTGAGACTGACTCTCCCTTCGTCTATGAAATTAATGAAAGAAAAGAAATAATATTGATAACACTAATGCACACAAGTGATTTTGCTAAAGAGTAAAACTAAAAATAATTCCACAGCTGGGGATGTAGCTCAGTGGTAGAAGACCTGCCTGACACATACCAATTCCTGGGTTGGATCCCTGGCACTACCAATGGGGGAAAAGATTCAGGTAACAAATCCCAACCTAATGTCAGCCATGGCATCTCTCTCCATCTGCATCTCTTGAAGTTTTGTCTGTAAATCGATGACTGACTGCCTTAGGTAAAACTTTTGCTTCTCATGCAGTTCATTGCTCTGGAGGGAAAAAGTCAAGCAAATTAATCTCCATTAGAGGAACATAGATCCTTATAGCTAATAATTTCCAAAAGGCTATTATTAATTTCTTGTTATGTATATGGTACTTCCCTCATCACTGCTGTTCATATTGCAATTGCTCATCTCTCACCTAGAGTACTGAACACCATAAGTAGTTTCCTTACCTCCAGCTTGGCCTCTTTTCACCCATTCTCTACCTTGCAACAAATCTAAAACAAATGAAAATGGGAACAAATTTTGTTCCTTCAAAATAGCAGAACTAGTTGAAATTATATATATAGAAAAAGCCAAACCCTATTTCTACCACACTTAAAATACTGGCAACATACAAAACCACCTAAAAAATCAGTGTGTTCAGCACAGAGAAATTAACAAAGGTTTCTAAAATCAGACAGTGAGGAACCTCCCAGTGTAACAGCTGATGCCTCACCTAATTATCCCAAAGCAGTGCCATCAAGTTCTGCCCATAAAGAGTGAGTTTGCCATCAGCTCTTCTATTGCCTTACCCTTCAGTCTGAACAGAAAAACAAAACCACTGAACCCCGAAAGATTCTAAAATAAAAACAGACACCAAGACTGAACAAACACCCACAAACAAAGATAGATAATGCAAAGAATGAACAAATATTTCCAAAAACGATTATATGCACAGAAATTCAGGAGACATTACAGCTATAAAAAACAGGATGCTATGCCAAAGAGATCAGGGAAGAAGTTCTAGAAATTAAAAATATGGTTGCAATGCACAAGGCCCTTTGCTCAAGCCCTAGCATTAAAAAAAAAAGGTTGCAAAATAAAAAAGAATAAAAGAATAGTGGGCTAAGGGCATAGTTCAGAGGTAGAGCACTTGCCTTAGCATACATGAGGCCCTGGATTTGATCCCCAACACCACCAAAAGAAAACTTTAAAAAATAGGAAAGTAATTACTTGGTCAAATGCTGAAAAGTAAAGTGAGAGAAGAAATATAAAGTATCAATTGCATTTACCATCATTGCTTACCACTACTGTACTGCAGATCTCCCTGTGTATATGCAAGGGACCACGTCTTTCCATCTTTATTTAACCAGTACCTAGCACCATGTCTGTGACATAGGAGGTACATGTTAAATATTACAAGTAGCCAAATGGCCCTGTTAGTTATTTAATGATTTAACATATTTATTAGGAGCCAATTAAGTGTGACAAGCTCTGCCATGGGATAGACACAGAAAATAAATTAAGACATTGTTTCTTTTCCTCACTAGTACTTCTGTACTTGCTTTGTCCCTACACATGTTCTTTAGTGTACCTGTCATAAAAGGTTGTCACTATTTGTTTACATGACCAGCTCCCTTCCAAAACAATGAACTCCTTAGGAGTCCTATTGTATTCAGCGTTGAATGCCCAGTACATAATACAGTGGTACACAATTTTGAGCACTTAATAAAATTGTAGGGCTTTTCCCCTAAAAGTGCTCATAAAGTCTGATGAGATAGAGCAGTGGTGGCGAACCTATGGCACAGGTGCTGCAGCAGGCTGTTATCACTGAAAGCTCTAAAAGGTTTGCTGTCAATGAGATAGGACAATGTAGCAATAAGTACAATGTGATGCATTAAACAATACAACATGTGCACAGAAGGCAGTGACTGTGTGGAGAACACACCCACCCCAACTGGAGAACCGGCTTCATAGGAGGAAACGCCTGAGCCTTGGTGGGCAGTAAGGGTGCGGCCAGCAGGGAAGAGGAAGTGGCCTGGGCCAAGCATGGAGTTCGAGCACTACAAGGGACACTGGAGATGAGCAAGCGGTTTGGTGCCACCAAACCTGAGGGCACAATGGAGAACGGACACCGGACATGGCCGAAGGCACCCAGGAGAGGTTAAGTGAGCAAGAGCTGGGGAGGGGTCACTTTTAGCCTGTGGGCCCTGGGACCCAATATGCAACTGTAAAGCCAGTCTAGTTCTGTATGAGGTCCACTTAAATTTTTTGGCAAACTTCTAAACTCTGTTTAGCTATATTATGTACACACATACATCTGAAAACATACCCTCCTATTTTTAAAGAGAAACCAGTTCATGATAGCAACACGGCAGGCCTGAACCCTTTATTATTCTATCTGCAGATGAGTATCATTAACTGTAACATTCTAAGCTATTCAAATTCATTAAGATTACATCATGAAACCAAGGCATTATGAACAATTTGTTGTTGTTTGAGACAGGGTCTTGCTATGTAGTTCAGGCTGACCTTGAACTCATCATGGAGTCCAGGCTGGCCTCAGACTCATGGCAATCCTCCTGCTTCAGCCTCCTGAGTGCTGGGATTACAGGCATGTGACACTACACCCGGCTATGAATAATTATTAACAAGAGGAAAATAGTTATATAGACTTTTCATTAGCTCAATTTTGAATAGTCAATTAGACAGAAATTTGTTAGTTTGACCCACAGATCAGTGGCTAACATCTTCATCTAGGAGGTGCAGATTTTATTCTAAGGCAGTACGCGTCCCTCTTGTCCCCAGAACAGTGACAGGTGCTAAAAGAGAAGAATTCGACTCACTTCATTTAGTCTTCTCTGCAAATCTTTGACTTGATGTGAATATTCTTCCAGAACACGTTCAATGTGCTCCTTCCCCGGATAAGCAATGATTTTTCTAGAAGAATCAAGTTCCACTTCATATTTAGGGAAAATAGGAATCTGTGTCAAAGTCCCAGTTGAAGCTGTGTTTTCAATTACTGTACCACGAAGAGATGACACAAAAAATGGGCTTGAGGAACCTGAGTGTTGAATAATTCATTTATTAGTTTATTCATAAAATAACTGACAAACATACTAAGCAAGTTTACACTGACTAAGTGGTTCCCTTCTGAGCCCTAAAGAAATGCAAGATAAAAACAGGCAAGTGAAACAATAATGAGAGCTCTCCAGAGAGGAGCAGAAGACACAGGAGGATGTGGCTGGGAGGAGGGCGACAATGTGATACTCCTGCAGGGCGTGCCTTGAAGTATCTTGGAGCAAGGATGAAACAGTCCAGCCAGGTGTGGTGGCACACAGGAGACTGAGGCAGGAGGATCAACACAAATTCAAGGCCAGCCTGGGCTACATAGTGAGTTCAAGGACAGCCTGGACTGCCTAACGAGACCCTGCTTCAAAAAACAAGGAAAAAAAAAAAAAGAAAGAACCAGTCCAGAGGACAGGAGAGGAAAGGGGACACTGCAGGCAACAGGAGCACCATAATTAAAAGTGAGGATGCTTGAGACAGGTGTGTTCTGGCCAGAAACTAGTGGCCAGATGCGAGAATAAAAATGCAGGACAGCCCAGGAAGGGCCCCATGGTCATGCAGGCGGCTTGGGTTCATCTGGAATGGTATAACTTTGAAATAAGGATCATACAACACTATACAACCTTGGAAAGACACCTGGCTAAGACCATAAGAAATATTTCTCAGTGGTGTCAGGACCCTGTTGAGATAGAAGACTATGACTTTGAAGCAACAAATTGGCAGAAAATCCGTGTATTTTCTGTAGCGAAATCTTCCAGCAGCCCAGTATAAAAATGGAGAGGACAAGACAATGAGCCTGACAGGAGTTGGGTTTTCCTAGAAGAGTCTAACAGAAGAGCAAAGGGAAAAGAGGACTGGCATTTGATTGGCTTAAATAATGGTACAAAGGGAAGCACAGATAGGAAGATTGATAATTTAGGGAAAAAAATGGCAGAATCTATACCAGTTGCTCTCAATTTTTATTACTTGTGGTGTTGTGTGTTGGGGGGGGCGCTGTGTGCTGGGGATTGAACCCTAGGGTTCACACATGTGAGACAAGCACTCTACCACTGAGCTACATCCCCAGGCCTTTTTGTTTTTTATTCTGAGAGCATCTTGCTAAGTAGCCCAGGCCAGCCTCAAACTTGTGATCCTCCTGCCTCAACCTCCCAACTAAATAGGATCGTAGGCATGCACTACTAAGCATTTCGACAGCTTTAAAAAAAAAAAAAAAAAAAAAAATGATACCTACACTCTGCTCCAGATCTACTCATTGTAAGCCCCTTAAATGTTTAAAATCTCAAAAAAAATGCCAGGCATGGTGGTGCATGCCTGTAATCCCAGCACTCAGGGGGCTGAGGCAGGAGGATCACCACAAGTTCAAGACCAGCCTGGGGTACACAGTGAGTTCAAGGCCAGCCTGGAATGCACAATGAGACCCTGTCTCAAAAAAAGAAAAGCCTCAAAAAGTTATTTTGACATAGGCCATGGTTGAGAATCTCTACCTTCATTAGGCAGAAAAATAGAAGGCTCTCTAGGAATAAGCGAGAGGGTTGGAAGACAGGAGGTTGGTTTCCACAAGTCCAACAGTTCTTGGTAACAAAGCCAAGCTTAGGGAGGAAGTGGCTAGAGAAGGGTCGAGGTGATAGGAATTGAAGAGGGAGGCAAGAAGCTGCAAGTGAAACTGTGAGATTGGTCACCTGGAGGACAATGCCGGTACAGGATAACAGTGTGCCTAAGCAGAGGACAAGCTGAGGCTAAGTGGCAGTGCCCTGACAATGTGAGGAGTGGGTAGAGGGAGGCAAGGGGTGGGTATGGGAACTTGGCGGAGGTGGCAATGGCACTTCAGGATGGTACGTGCATCCCAAGAAACAGAAACTTTTACAAAATAAAGGTGCTGGAATAAAAGTTAAGCTGACTGGGAAACACCACGCCTGCAATTGGGAACAAACTGGTTACTCCAGGAGAATGAGCCAGACGGGATGAGAGAGACAAGGCAGGGAAAGCAGCGAGGGACCGCGCAGGGCCAGCCTCAGTCCCTCCTGCTCTTGTGGGGAGTGGTGTGGAGACTCCTTTCCCAGGTCCCCTAGAGGTTTGCTGCATTCGTACAGGCAGGACGGAAGACGGGGAGAAACCGAGGCTTTGCTCCCTCTCCATCCCACAACAGTTTCTGGCTTCAGTGAGCGGCACGCAGCTCTGGGCTGGATTCTCTGTGCTGCCCATGGCTCCTCTTCTCGGGGTCCTTCCAGCCACAGGGCCAGCAGCTGTAGCCTCGAAGGCCCCACTAGGAGTCTTTGCAGCTCTCCCTGCCCTGTGTTCCCTGTATTAAATTCCACCTACTTATTCCATCTCTGTTTCTTTTCCTAACCACTACCTTTTGATTAAACAATTAAGAGCAGAGGTAACGGACAAAGCAGACAACAGAAAATGGAATGGGGAGGGAAACATGGAACCAGGAGATTTTTCAGATGGGTGGGGAGTAGGACTTGGTGCCTGGCTGGATGTGGAAGCAGGTGGGAGAAGGGGTTAAGGTGATGGAGAATTCAGATTTAGGGGAGATGAGACACACAGGAAGAGAAGGCCTTAGGGAAACATGGGGAGTGTGTTAGTTGGAGCAGCTCGACACAGGAACAATTTTTACACCCAAAAGTAATGTATGTATATGCTAAAAACACAGATACACTTATTTAAAAGACCAAGCAATTTCTTCCTCAAAAAACAGGATTATAAACAAATAGTAGACATTCGTGACTATGTTCTGTACCCTGTAGTTAAAAACAAAACATCTTAAAGAGGAGGAGCTTGACTGAATAGTACAAAGATTGTTTAATTCTGGTCTTTCCCATTTTGCTTTATAAAAGTACATACCTCCACTGGGTGTGATGCCACTACTTGATAAAAGATCTTCAGTATTTGACTCACATGGTTTTGGTTCCATATTAACTACTTCTACCTCTTCTTAAAGATCCTGAATTATAAATGCTTCCCTGTTTGGTTCCTGTTGTTGTCTATGAAAGACCAATTATTCAATCTTTAGTAATAAGGTATTAAGTGAAAAAACTTCACAGAATAAGAAGAACTGACTTTGTTAGTATCTGAAATTTAGTAAGTTTTTCCTCCAGAAAAAGTTATATATACACACATAAATATATAAAATTAACAGGTCAATAGACTCTTATTGTGAAAATCACTGATTTTAATGGCCAAGAGAATTATCAAAAATAACCTAAAAATCAAAAACTAATACTTTAGTTACTATGGTAATTAGTGCTCTGATTTGGGGCAGAGTTTTTTCCTTCTAAAGTCTCTCATGGTTAAATTTAGCTGGGCATGGTGGCGCATGCCTGTAATCCCAGCACTTGGGAGGCTGAGGCAGGAGGATCATCATGAGTTTGAGGCCAGCCCGGGGCTACACAGTGATTTCAAGGCCAGCCTGAACCTATATAACATGACCCTATCTCAAAAAAAAAAAAAAAAAACAATTAAAACAGTGTGGTAGTGGCAAAAAAATAGACCTGAAGATCAATGGAACAGATTAGAAGATGCTGAAACAACCCCAGACACACTAAGCCACCTTATCTTTGACAAAGGTGCCAAACACATTCACTGGAAGAAAGATAGCCTCTTTAATAAATGGTGCTGGAAAAACTGGCTCTACAAATGCCGAAGATTAAAACTAGACCCATATCTTTCACCATGCACTAAACTAAATTCAAAATGGATCAGAGATCTAAATATTAAAACAGAAACATTAAATCTGCTGGAAGGTAGGATAGGTAAACCCCTTGAAGACATTGGTGTAGGCAAAGACTTTATGAATAAAAACTCAACTGCATGGGAACTATCCCAAAGAATCAATAACTGGGATCTCATCTTATTAAAAAGCTTTTGCACAGCAAGAGAAACCACCAACAGAGTGAAAAGACAACCCACAACGTGGGAAAAAATGTTTGCCAGCTGTTCTTCAGACAAAGGATTACTATCGAGAACATATAAAGAACTCAAAAAAATCAGACCTCCCAAATTTAAAGACCCACTCCAAAAATGGGCATCTGAGATGAATACACATTTCTCAGATGAAGAAATACTAATGGCAAATAAATATACAAAAAAATGTGCAACATCACTAGTCATTCGAGAGATGCAAATTAAAACAACACTGAGATACCATCTCACCCCAGAAAGAATGGCTACTATAAAAAAATCAACTAATAACAAATGCTGGAGGGGCTGTGGGGAAAAAGGAACCCTTCTTCACTGTTGGTGGGAGTGTCAACTGGTACAGCCACTGTGGAAGTCAGTGTGGAGATTCCTCAAAAAACTAGGGTTGGTGGTCCCATTTGAACCAGCTATTCCCCTTCTGGGCATCTTCCCAGAAGAATTAAAAACATTGTACCACAGTGATATATGTGCACCCATGTTTATAGCAGCACAATTTGTAATAGCCAGATCTTGGAAACAGCCCAAATGCCCATCAACTGAGGAATGGATAAGAAAGATGTGGTATTTTTATACAATGGAGTACTATTCAGCCATAAAGAAGGATAAACTGGAGACTTTTATAGGTAAATGGATGCAACTCGAGAAAATACTCATAAGTGAAATAAACCGGACGCACATGTGTAAGCATCGTATTGTCTCTCTAGTATGAGAAACTGAAAGAGTAAATAAGATCCAAAATGTACTATAGACACGGTGAATCAAAAAGAGACTGGTCAATGGGAAAGAGAGACTGGAATAGGGAAAAGAAAGAAGGGAAAGGGAAAAAAAAATTGTATATATATATAAGATGGTTAAGATAGATACACTACCAATTTTACTTAGTTCATTGAAGAGTAAGGTTTGAGCCAATAATGTTTATACAATTGAATGCTAATGTCTGGTATCCTAAATAACTAACTTAAAGATAATAATACGTAATGCATTGACCATTGTTACCCTCATATTATGTTGTTTTGAAAATTTGTTCTTTTTTTGATTTGTTTTGTTTTTTCTTTTTAAAATAAAAAAAAACAATAACAACAACAAAAATAGTTAGATTGCTAAATAATGGAAGAAAATATCTCCTTAGTAAAAATCACAAGTCAAAAAAATAGCAATCGAAAAAGAAATAGAAATCACTGCTAAGAGTTGAAAATTTTCTTTAATATCAAATAGTGCTCATAATTTTAGATTAGGCCTAGAGGGAATTTCTAAGTCTGGAAAACAGTGGTGGTAGCTTGATTCCAAGTCTTCCCTTCTCCCCAAACCACCATAAAATCAACAAGAACAAAAAAAAGCACATGCACTCGAATCCCTCAGCATCATCACAACAGAGTCTACCCTGACCTTCACATCAATGGGACAAAGGAAACTTCTTTTCCAGAAGAGTTTCCCCAGCCCACCCACCTCCACTGTGATGGAAGTGTGTGTCATAGTGGTGGGGAGAAGGGAGAGGAGAGGCTGAGAAAGAGCAGACAGAGATGAGCAGAAGACTCGGGGTTTCAGACAGCTTCACTCCAGAAAACGGGAGTAATAAAAGGCAACATACTAAGCACAGGTGGAAACCTAAGGTTCACAACCCTCATTGTGGGGGACAAGCTGGTTTCTTGAGAATCAGATTCTAAGAGAAAAGGTGGCCTCCCATGGAGATGTGGCAGTAAAAGGAAGGAAGGGAGAGAGGAAATTAAGGAACCAGCATAAGAAACAGAGATAATGTACACCCACCTTCCTCGGCCATAACAGAAACTGCAGCCTGGAGCCCACCCAGGAGGTGAAGAGGAACAAAAGCAGGCTCCCTACAATGCAACTGCAAATGTCCCAAAACGTGGAGAAACCTTTTCTGCTGACAAAGTCTCCTCCACCAAACAACTATGAAGCTAAAGAAAACTATAGGAGTACCCCAGAGTGAACATGGTAATGCAGGGGGAGGGAAGGGTTCTGAATACTGGATGACAATGCAGAAAAGATGTGACTAAAAATGCGGGGGAGGGGTTGTGGCTCTTACAGAGGTGATAGGAGCAGTCAGAAGGTGATTGATTTTGCAGTGCCAGGGATTAAAGAATACTATTTAAAATGGACAAAAGTTTAAGAGAAAAGGGACTTACAGGTGCATTATAAAGTATTAACTCAAAAATAACCACTAAAATAAGAATACAAACCTTCTTAAATGAGAAAAGAATTTTTAAAATAAGAGTAAAGATAAAACATCAAGTAAAGAAACAGAAAATACAATATATCCTGTTATTACACAGGATAAATACGGTAATGTGAACACAATATGACAAAAATTACAACAAACATATTTGTGTCATAAATGTGAGGACACTCAACTTGTTTACTGAAAAAAACGATTTTCAAATTGGCTCATAAAAAACTCTGTGAGGGCTGGGGTATAGCTGGGGGTCTGAGACAGCAGGGTGACAAATCTATAGAACCCAGCTTGCACAACTTGGCAAGACCCTGTCTCAAAATAAAACACGAAAAAAGGGCTGGGGATGTAGCTCAGTGTGAGGGCCCTGGATATTCAATCCCCAGTACCAGGGGAAAAAATATAAACACAGTAATCAGTCGAAGATAGGCCAAATGGAACAAAGATAAGCATGGATACAAGATTCAGATGAAGTAATCACTAACACAGACCTTCTGGAAATATGCTGAGCACTAAACTTCAATAATACAACATATACTTTCTGTAATCCCAGGTACTCAGGTTCAAGGCCAGCCTGGCTAACTTGGTAAAAACCTGTCTCAATATTAAAAGGGTGGTAGAAGTGGGCATGTAGCTCAGTGGCAGAGCACTTACCTAACATGCACAAAGCCCTGGGTTCAACTGCCAGTACCCCTCCATACACATACACGTGGTGTAAAGAGGAAAAACGGGAAAATTCCTGGCCCTAAACACATAAACAAAAATGAGGCTGAGGATGTAGTTCAGTGGTAGAGCACTTGCCTAGCATGTGCAAGGCCCTGGGTTCAATCCCTAGCACTGCTAAAGAAATAAATAAAAGTAAATATAAGATGAATTAATGTCTAACACAAAAAAGAAAATACATATACAAAGTAATATATGTAAAAGCAGAAATTGAAGTAGAAAATTTAAAAACAATAGATAAAATTAATGAATCAAAACCCTGGTTCTGGATCAGTGAGATAGCTCAGTGGCATAAGCGCCTGCCTGGAAGAGCGAGGTCCTGAGTTTGACTCCCGGAACCCACATAAAGGAAAAAAAGGGCCGGTGATATCGCTCAGTGGCACAAGCGCTTGCCGGCAAGCACGAGGTCCTGAGGTCGACTCCCGGTACCCACATAAAAAAAAAAAAAAAAAAAAACCTGGTTCTTTAAAAACAAATAGTAAAACCAAATAGAAGTGGGCCAACAAAGAACCAACAAAGTGATGGAGTGAGGAAGAGCACATGAATTCAGACATTAATTACATTAATTCATATTTGTAAGTATACAGTGCTAAAAAAGCAACCTGTGAGCTACAGAGTTTTAACTGAGTAGGATTCTTTTCATTTCACTCACAGTTTCTTCCTTTTGGTTACTGAGGTGCCATCTGTAAAAACTACAAATAAAAATAAATTCTACCTTAATGTGACTTGTGCCATCACTTTTAGAAAATAAGTAGTAGGCAGTGAAATAGTCGATAAAGAATTGTAACAAATGGAATGTTAGTCAAGATTGCTAGGCAATTGAAATGTTCTAAATAGAAGAGATTGCCATTTAGGAAGCCAAAAAGTACCCTTCTCATTTAAACAAGTTTCATCATGAATGTTGGTTGTATAATTATACTTACAGATGAAAATGATGCACTTGGCGATTCTTCAGGATGATGAATGACACCAAGAAAATCCAAACTACTGCATACTGTTATCCTAAATCACAGACAGATCAAAAGCATGAAGGAATGAACAGAACAGGTAAAATCACAGCCCAGTATGAGGAAACAGTAAATTTATCAACACTGCTTGACAGGATCAAGCTGTAAAGAGACTCTAAGAGCACGGTGAGCAGAATTAAAACAAAAAGTTGGATGAGAGAAAAGAAAGGGGAAGGTTTGACTTTAGAGTATTCTGATGTAGAAGCCATGGCCTCACTTGAGATAAGATGGTGAATGCAAGAAACTCAATTCAGGCTGACTGGCAATGGGCCTTCAGAAAATACTGTTCTTCAGAAAAATTTTGTTATGAGTAGTTTAAAGAAGACAGCATATATTTATTTACTCAAACAAGAGTTTTAAGTGGCCATTTATTTGTAAAGATGTTTAATACCTCCATTCACCATTGCTGGCAGTTATTTTATGAGCCTAAGACTGATAAAAACCAGCAATTTGGCCGGTGAGATGGCTCAGCAGCGTAAGCACCTGCCTGGCAAGCGCGAGGGCCCGAGTTCGACTCCCGGAACCCACATACGAAAAAGGGGCTGGTGATATCGCTCAGCGGCACGGGCGCCCGCTGGCACGCGAGGTCCTGAGGTCGACCCCTGGTACCCACAAAAAGAAAAAGAAAAAAACCCAGCAATTTTATTTATAGTTTAGATTTCCACTATTTTAGATTGACCATACTCTTGATTTGGTTAAGTCATTTAGCATCTTCCACTTTCATCACACTATACATACTGAAATATTATCCTACTTTCAATAAATAGGATTTTGCCACTATAAATGATAAAACTGTTAAAACTCTGCATCCGGTTGATTTGGGGATCATAACACAAACTTACAAGTGTTTGTTTTAAACCTGACTGAAATACAGCGGTGAGACCTTGGCCTTTTCTAATATGCCCAAGGTCTGTCATAAACAATTCCGCCTTACCTAAGATTATGAGTAGGCTCACACTGAAAGGAGCCTTACATTTCCAACGAGTACCAGCTATATAAATATTCTGCTATTTGACTGGAATGTTGCAAAAAAGCCCTGGAAACCACAGACCACAAAGATATGACTTTCAGAGGAAAATGGCTTGTAGGCTTTACTTTTTGTTATACCGTTGAGCCAAGTGCTTAAAGCATCTTCTGGGCATCATCCCTTCTCCCTGGGTTCCAGAGGCTAGGGCAGGTGACTACCTGGTGTGAACATCCTCACCTGGATTCCTTTCCTTGGGGCTGCTACTGAAGGTGGGCCTTTCCTGTGGCTACGATGGAATAACTGTCTCCACACCAAGGCAGTGTAGAATCCAAACGATATTTTGGCTAGGAATAGATTATTTTTGTATCAGTACATGTTTATAGTACATGTTTATATTCCTTGTGGAGAGTTGGTACCTGTACATAATATATCTTAATTCTTTTTAAATCCACTTTCCTTTCCCTTCCTCCCCCCTCCATCCACCTCTTGACCCCCTTTTTTCTGTACATGTTTACATGCTCAGAATATACAGTGTTTACATTCTTTGTGTGGGGTTGGCATATGTACATAACATATTCTATTTAGATTCCAAGATTCATCAACTAATGACTCAAGCCCCTAGGATGAGGACCAGAAACCTGAGACTGGCTTACAAGACTAGTGCATAGTCCTCCAGAATAAGATTGAAGACATGTTTCCTTGGGAAATTTAGAAGCATTCCAGGATGTCCAAATGCAACATATTTGGATTACCAAATACAGCATCTCTGGGCTGGTACAGTCTCAGAGTCACAGTGAGGAGAGCCATTTAATGTTGAGCAGCACTTTACTGCCCGCGTTCATTCCTCATTAACGTCACATCACTGCCGGTGTCTGTTCCCCAGTCACATTCTTTCTCTCTAGACCGTGTCAGCTAGGTTCACATTCTAGGTCTGTGACCCACTAGCTCTGTGAACTTAAAGATAATATTTACCCTTTATAAGACTACGAGATGGAGGTAGAGTACACACCTCAAGAGAATAAGGGTTAACTGAGATAACTCACCCACAGGCCTTCCTGTACAGTACTTGCCTTGATATGAATATATCCAGTACCACGTGACAGGGTAGTAATAACATGAATAACAATACTAGATTTATAATTTAAGTGGTGTAGGGCCGGTGAGATGGCTCAGCGGCATAAGCGCCTGCCTTGCAAGCGCGAGGGCCCGAGTTCGACTCCCGGATCCCACATACGGAAAAGGGGCCGGTGATATCGCTCAGCAGCACGGGCGCCTGTTGGCGCGCGAGGTCCTGAGGTCGACCCCCCGGTACCCACAAAAAAAAAAAAAAAAAAAATTTAAGTGGTGTATATACTAACATTTCCAAAATAAACAGCTATATCTTTCTATGTTTTAGAAAGAAGATATAAATTTCACATAAGTCTGTAACAGGAGAGAAAGTGGATTTGCTCCAGTAATCAAACACAGGGACTATATAAAATAATGTGGAATTAGCTGGCTAAGGTTGAGAGCATAGGCAAGCCTTCAAGTTTTCCAAAACTAAATACAGAGTAAACTAGTATATCAGTTATATATGTTTATAATTTTTAAATATAAGAAGTAAAATAAAAGATACCTTAGTTCCTGGGTATTCTTATTTTCAATTATTCTATTAACACCTGAAAAATTTAAATTTGTTTATTGATATATATTTCTTTGGCTAAAATTTATTTTCAAAAAGTTCAATTCACAAGTTCATTTTTACCACTTACAGTCTTGACAATATCTTAAACACTTTTGTACCAGCAGCAACAAAAACTTATTTTTCATTTTATAAGAAAGTACATTCTAATTAATAGTCCATAGCACTCATCTAGCCTATATTTATACAACAAAATATATTTAATTGTATACTCCTTGTTGGTCCAATGCTAATTTTGTTGGCACAGATCTACTGGTGTTATCAAAACAAGTAGGCCCATGAGCACATATGACTCCCATATCGAGATTCTCAGACCGGATCTTTCTCCAGGTACAGTCCAAACTGACTTAAATAGGCCATTTGAGTACCTGGGGACAATTTAAACTGCTTTTCACTCACTTTTGACCAGGCAAGCAATCTTGTGCTTGGCTAGACAAGTTATTAGGTAAAGACCTTTCTGTCTGGTGTGTTAGAAGTCTGCAAATGTTAAGCAGGTGTCCTGGGATGATCAACAGCCAGGATTTTTTAAATATCTCAGTGAAATGTAAGTACGGGGTTGTCACATTCTAAAAACTGAATAAATATATCCTATGTGCAGTACTAGGACTACTGAACAGAAGTGAAGAGAGGCAGGTTCTAGTTCAAGGCGGAGACTGACTTTCCAGGCACCAGAGCCACTCAATACACACATGCTGGGTGGCCCTGTGAGGAGGGCAAGCTGAGGCTGGTGAGCACGTATTGGGGTGGCAGCTGTCACTGATGTCCCTTCTCAGGCAGAATGTTAGACAGAAGATCTCTAAAATCTTCTCCAACTTGGACATTCCATGATTTCCTATGGAAAACATTCAGCAAAAAGAACAAAATATGATCAGTTTTCACAGGTGATTTCAGTCAACAGCAAAGCCAGACAGGGACAAGTCCCAGGCTACTGTTACTAGTTTTTTGTTTCTAGATACATTCTATTGAATTTTTAGCTTAAACATCTTTAGCATATATGGTTGTGGCTGTATTAAAGTCTTCATATCCCAAATCTGCTCTCTCGTCTTCCCACCAAACCTTCTTTCTCTAGTGTTCTCAGACAATGATGTAATGAACTCAACTTCCCAAGTTAAACATCCCATGTCTTCAACTATTCATCTATTCAAACTCCACATCCAATTAATCACATTTGATTGAGTCTATCTCTGTAATATTTCATAACTTAGCAAAGATGTAAGTATGGTCATAAATCCTAAGGAAGGAATACTTGAATAGGCAACTTAATTGTAGTGTTTCCTGTTTTCATCAACTCTTGCCAGATTTTCTCCAAAATACCTCAAAATGATCTAGAGTCAGCTTCTTAAAATTATTAAGAGCTTCCTTTAGTCGGGCATGGTGGCACATGCCTGTAATTCCAGCCCTCGGGAGGCTGAGGCAAGAGGATTGCCGTGAGTTCAAGGCCAGCCTGAACTAATCGCAAAACCCTGTCTCAAAAAAAAAAAAAGTTTCCTCTTTTTGTATGGCCATTTTACCAAATCCTGCTCAAAGACTCAGTCTGGAACTAAGACTAGCACTCAAAGTCCTTAGGATCTAACCTGGTCTTGCCAACTTCCCAGCTCCCAACACACCCTGTGCTCTGATTCAAGTCTTGTTCTCTGAGCCCTGTGCTCTTTTAGGATTGTTTTTATTCATCCTGTCCTTTTGGATCCTCATTTCCTTCCTAGTGGACACATCTCCCCTCCAATTTACAGGAATGTGCGGAAAGAGGTTTACTACTATATTGCTGATGGCAATGTAGCTTGATCCAATCTTGAAAATCAACACACTAATAAGAAAACTGCCCAAGACCTCTGAAAAAGTAACTGAATGAAGGGACTACATTTGGAAGACATGCTCCCTTTACCCTTTCCAGAGCAAATGCGGTAAGTCACAATTAAATAATTCATGCACGTAAAAATTAGCACTGAGAGCCAGGCATGGTGGCGCATGCCTGTAATTCCAGCACTGGGGAGGCTGAGGCAGAAGGATCACTGTCAGTTTGAGGCCAGCCTGGGCTCCATAGTGAGTTCAAGGCTAGCCTGAACTACATAGTGAGACCCTGTTTCAAAAAACAAACAACCCTAGCACTGGGCCTGGCACAGAGCAAGCATTAATTACTGTTGCTGGCATTTTAACGGTTGACAATGTGTTGTTATCATGAAAGGCATTTTTTTTTTTTTTTTTTTGTGGGTACCGGGGGGGTCGACCTCAGGACCTCGCGCGCCAGCAGGCGCCCGTGCCGCTGAGCGATATCACCGGCCCCTTTTTTTTTGTATGTGGGTTCCGGGAGTCGAACTCGGGCCCTCGCGCTTGCAAGGCAGGCGCTTAAACCGCTGAGCCATCTCACCGGCCCCCATGAAAGGCATTTTTATAAACACTAAGATCGACACTGATCTAAGATCAACACAGATCAAGTTTTTTCCCTTGTGAATTTATATTCTAACAGGGAAAGAGAGACATTAAAGAAAAAAATCAAAAATATGCCTTTGGGAAGTGGTTTAGGAGCATGGAGATAACAACAAGGGTAGTGGCTACTGTGCAAGTGGGGTAAGGCTACTCCAGTGAGGGTAGGTCAGGGGCCTTTCTGAGGAGGTGACATTTGAGCTGAACAACAAAGAAGTCAGCCCAGCAGAGGCCTGGCATAGTTTAAGAGGAAATACTATATGTGAAGGCCCAGGATGGGAAGAGGAGCAGGACAGCAAGGGAGGATGAGAGGTCTGCTTCGGAATGCCACCTGTGCACTGTGCCCGAGGAAACCTAGGGTTCGTCAGCACCTTTCCTGAACTCTCCTAAGAGATGCTGGTGAGGCTGGCAGTAGGCAGAGTCATAGTCTCAAAAAAACCACACTAAGAACTTTGAGACTTACTCGCACTGCAAAAGAAAGTTACTGGAGGGTTTCCACCAGGGGCCTAAGATCCTCAGCGGCTGGACAGGGAACACTGGGAAGGAGCTTTGGGCTGTCCAAGGTCATTGGGGCAGCCAGGCCAAACCTATATCTTAAGGGGCCAGAGGTCTAAACAGCCTGACTGCAGATGGATATGAGGAATCCAAGGTGATGGAAATGTTCTAAAACAGAATCATGAGGCTGAGGCAGGAGGATTAGTGTGAGTTTGAGGCTCCCTATATAAGTGAGTTCAAGGCCAGCCTGAACTACACAGTGAGACCATGTCTCAAAAAACAAAACAAACAAACAAAAAAAAAAACACCAAAAGCAGAATGGTGGTGACTACACAACTCTGTGATTTACTAACAATCGCTGGATGGTACACTTAACAGGTGAATTTTATAGCATGTAAAGTGTGTCTCCAAAAGCAGCGTAGAGAGAAAGCAGATTGAGGGAGTGAGCGTGGGAAATGTAACTGACCTGCCTGGGTCCCAGAAGTGACTTGAACCTGAAGACTGCTTTTTCTTGCACCCAGACACCTCAAAGGGGTTTCATCCCAAATGACTAGAAGTTGCTTTTTCACACTTGGAAGTACTACTCCATTCCTTCTTTCCCTCAGGCCTAGGCCTCAATACCTAGGTGTCTAAACTCTTATTAGATACGTATCTGATGGATATCCAATGACTTGGCTAAGGACCAAGGCTAAATCACTTTTTCTTTTTGGCAGCTACTTAAACCCAAAGGCACTCTAGTAATGAGCCACATCCCCAACCCTTTTTATTTTTTAGAGACAGGGTCTCCCTAAGCTGCCCAAACTGGCCTTGAAGTTGTGATCCTCGTGCCTCAGCCTCCTGGGTAGCTGATACTACAGGCATGTGCCATCTTGCCAAGTGCTGTCATTCTTCACCTTTACTCCCATTAGCCAGAACAGACACAGTGATATATTAACAGGGAAGCAGGAGAAAGTCTAAAAATTTGGCTTAAATGCCAGTCTTCCTCTTTTCTATGCACTACCTGATTTCTCTTCTTTTCAAATTCCCTATTTAAATCCTTTCCTTGGGATTCACAGGATTCAGGAAAATATAGTGTTCTCCACTATTACACCCAGCTGTAGAGTTTTAAAATATTTATCCATCTAGGATTCTAAGTGATTTATGAGCACTGACTTATATATTAGATTTTTGTAGTTGCCATAACAAATTACCCCAAACTTGTTTATTTAAAACAAAGCAATTTGTTTTCTCATAGTACTGGAGGTCAGAAGTCCAAAAATCAGTCACACGGAGCTAAAATCAAGACATTCGCAGGGCTTTGCTACCCTTGAGGGCCTAGGAAGTCATTCCTCTTTTAGCTCTGTGGCCACCAGTATGTTTTCACGTGTGGCACATCTCCATCCCAGGCTCTGGGGTCATACCATGTCACGGCTTGTACTACATAACCCCCCACCCCCGCAAGCCTCAAGCGCTGTTAGGTGGGGCTTTTGAGGGATGGCTAGATCATGGGTGTGATAACTGGGTTAGTCCACTGATTGATTTAGCATAGCCTCTAGGTGTGGGTAATGGGAAGGCCCACGCTGGGTGTGGGTGGCATCATCTAATAGGCTTGTAGCCTGGATGAGATAAAAGTTGCTGCCTTCTGCCTGCCCTGCCATGGACTGTTTCTTCTCTGCTGCGCCCCTCTGCCATGCCGCCCTGCCCTGGAGCCAGCTGACTATGGACTGAAACCTCTACAAACTGTGAACTAAAATAAACCTCTCCTCCACTAACTTGTGAGGGTCGGGTATTTTGTCCCAGCAATGAGAAAGACATACCGACTTCTGTCTGTACAATCCTCCCTCTGCCTCTCTCCCAGGACACTGTTTGTATTGAAGGCATACCCAGATAATTCATAATCTCCCCCATTTCAAGATCCTTGGCTTACTCTGATGTGCAGTCCTTTTCCCATACAACATTTACAAGTTGCAGGAATTAGGACCTGTATTTTTGGTGCCAATATTCAGCCTACTAGACCATACAATTTAGAGTCATCAACTTTGGAGACAGGAGGATCACGAAGGCCCTCCTATTTAATGAATGATGGAGTTTCAATATGGGTGCCCCTAACATACTAAACAGAGTTCTCACTGTGAAAGCGCAACAGCAAAAGCTTTGCATCCATGTCAAACTTGTGTCCCCACCTTATTCTGGACATGTGATAATCTCTCTATGGTGAAACCATTTTATCCACAACAGGAACAGATAATTGTGTTAAAATTAAAAACTAAATATAGGGGCCGGTGAGATGGCTCAGCGGCGTAAGCGCCTGTCTTGCAAGCGCGAGGGCCCGAGTTCGACTCCCGGAACCCACATACGAAAAAGGGGCCGGTGATATCGCTCAGCGGCACGGGTGCCTGTTGGCGCGCGAGGTCCTGAGGTCGACCCCCCCGGTACCCACAAAAAAAAAAAAAAAAAACCTAAATATAGCAGAGGGACCAGACTTCTCCAGCCACTTCCCCACTCCCTGGACGACCCCATACCACAGGCAGTACCATCTGGCTGTTCTCCGGGCTATATGGAAGCGCCGGACCTTCACCCCAGAATCTGCTGCCCAGAGAAGCCCCAGGGAGAGAGTGGCTGCCAGCCCCAACCCCAAATAGCCCACCTGAATTCTCTTCTGCTTTCCCCTGACCACAAAGTATAGCTCCACGCGGGCCCGTGATATAGCTCAGTGGCATAAGCGCCTGCCTGGCAAGCGCGAGGTCCTGAGTTCGACTCCCGATACCTGCATATTAAAAAAAAAAAAAAAAAAAAAAAAGAGTACAGCCCGATGCAGGAACAGAACCTCGATAGCCCGAGCGTGGACCTTTTCTGGGAAAAGATGGAGACTTTGCGGGTTCCTCTCCCCGCCCCCCGGTACTGGGGATTCGGTACTTACAGGCAAGTGCTTTACCACTGAGCTTCACACCCTGCCCAAGAAGTCGTGTTTTTGATTAATGCTCTTAAGGGGAGAAAGCAGAATTCTAAAGTCTATTCAGAGAGCGCAAGGAAAAAGGCTCCGGCACAGCGTTTAGAACAGCCTCGGCACGCCTGTACTCCCAGCACTCTGGGAGGCTGAGGCAGGAGGATCACAAGTTCCAGCCCACCCTGGGCAATTTACAGAGATCCTGTCCTAATAAAAAAAATTAAAAGGCCGGGGATGTAGCTCAGTGAGAAGGTCCTGGGGTCAATCCCAGAACTGTAAAAAAACAAGTCCATTTTGGATAACAGGCCGTCCACCCCACATGCCCTCAGGACAGGCGTTGGCTGTGCCGTCGGAACGGGGTTCCCCGCACACCCAGGAGCTCTGCGCAGGCTGTGGAGTCCCCCGGCCCGGTGCCGCCGCGGTGGTCCGGGACCCTCCGGGCGCACGCCGCCCCGGGCGCGGAGAGGCCGCAGGCGAGCCCCGCCTACCAGGTGCTCCCGCCCTGCCGCGCCGCCCGCTCCCTGCCGCCGCACCTGGTCCTAAGAGACGCGCCGCATCTCGGCGGGAGCCGCGGGCCGGAGACGGACCGCTGCCCCCGCGCCCGAGCCCGCCGCGCCGCGCCGACGCCCCGCCCCGCGCCCCCTCGCGGAGTTCTGACAGCGCGGGCCGGCCACCGTTGGCGGCGCGGGGTCACGGGGTGGGAGGGGTCCCGAGGAAGGGGGCGGGACTGGAGGGGCGCGGGGAGGAGCCTCTGAAAGGCGGGAACAGGAGGGGAGGGACCGAGGCCAGGGCGGGGCCTCGCTCCCCCCGACTCCGCCCCGACACCGCCCCGACGCCGTCACCCCGGAAACCGAGCGCCCACCCGGTCGGCTCAGCGCTCTTCTTCGCAGAGGTCTTCCAGGACCCGCACGCGCTGACCTGCCCCAGCCCCCGAGGGCCCACGCGCGGCGTGGCCCGCCCCTCAGTCCTCCTGGCCGCTTGCCCCTGCGCCGGGGCTGGGGCGCGGCTCCAGACGGACTGTCACCAGGAGAGCCGCCCTCTGCCTGCGGGGAGGGTCTCGCCGCAGGCTTCAGAGACTCCTTGTCGTCACCTCTCACCGAGAACGCGGCAGAGCGAGACTGCACACCGGCCTCGCAGGTCAGGTTCCAGTGGAAGGGGCCCGAAAAAGGGGGAGCCTCGTAGATGTAGCCTGTGCCTTTTTTTTTTTTTTTTTTTGAGATAGGGTTTCACTATGTAGTGCCAGGATGATCTCAAACTCATGGTGATTCTCCTGCCTCAGCCTCCTGAGTGCTAGGCTTACAGGCGTGCGGCTAGCCTGTGCCTTTTAATTCTTTTAGCTATCTGCCACAGTATACAGGCACCCAAAGAAGTTACTTTTATGTAGAAATCGTTTAGCAGTATTAATAAATCCTACATTATGTAATGTAGTTACACATATAATAAAAATAGTAGTAAAATAGCTTACTGTTTATCATACCTTTAACTTACTCCATTTATTGGCTCTGAAACATCTAGGATTCCTTGTAGAATCAAGTATGTTAACAGGAAATGAGATCATAAATATTAAGTAGAAAGGTAAATGGTTTAGATTTTGAAGCTAGACAAAAAGCAAATGGGGGTGGTGGTAAGAGAACAGGGCCTCGCTCTGTAGTTCAGGCTGGCCTTGAACCCATTATGTAGCCCAGGCTGGCGCTGTCGAACTCGCTTCAATCCTGCCTCATCTTCCTCTAGTGCTGGGATTAGAGGTGTGTGCCACCATGCCCTGCTGACAAAAAGCAATTTCTGATTATCTTTTTTTCTGTCAAAACATGAGTGTGTTTCTAAGGTATAAAAACATTTTATGATTTCCATTGGTGCCTTATTTTGCATTTGTACTACAAAGTTTTTTTCCTTTTCTTTGTGAAGCCTTTAATTAAAAAATATGCATTATAGTAGCATAAAACTAAGCCCACATTTATGTATGAGAAATGCGCATCTGATTTTATTACAAAGGACTTTGCATTTTGCAGTGTCTTGTAGTTTTGTTTTACGGAATTTTAAAAATATTTAACAGTTTCTTGGTTGGGCACTATGGCTCATGCCTGTAATCTCAGCCACTCCACATGCTGAGGCAGGAAGGTCACAACTGTGAGGCCAACCTGGGGAATTTAGGAACACCTTGTCTCCAAATAAACTTTTTTAAAAAGGGGTGGAGGTATAGCTCAGTGGTAGAGTGTCTATTGAGAGGGCCTGGATTTAATTCTCAGTAACCGACACACACACATGCACACACAAAACAAAATCCCAGCTTTTTAACTTATTTTAAAAGAATTAGGGCCGGTGAGATGGCTCAGTGGCGTAAGCGCCTGCCTGGCAAGCGTGAGGGCCCGAGTTCGACTCCCGGAACCCACATACGAAAAAAGGGCGGGTGATATTGCTCAGCAGCACGGGCGCCTGCTGGCACGCGAGGTCCTGAGGTCGACCCTTGGTACCCACAAAAAAATAAAATAAAATAAAATAAAAGATAAAAGAAGTAAAGATCAAGGAAGGGCTCCAGAGTTCTTTTACCATTTATGCATTCCACAAATATCTGTGGTGCACCTGCCACATCCCAAATGTAGATTTTGAAGATAAGGCAGGAAAGTCCCGTCCTAGCCGGGTGCACGTCCTCTCATTCTCTCAGAGGAGGATGAGCATGTGTACACAGGTGGGTTGAAATCCGAAGCTGGGTGAGTGTGGAGACAGTGTGCAAGGCACAGTGTGGCGTGGGAGCTGAGGCTGCAGTCATGGGGAGGGAGCCATCGGAGGAGGTGGAGCTGGGTGTTCCAGACATGCGCTTGGTGTGCTGGAGAGTCAGCCAAGAGGCCAGTGCAGTCTGAACAGTGGGGACCACAAGCAGAGATATGGGGAGAGGGGCTGTCTGGTCATACAGGGTCCAAGTCACCCAGAACTCTGGGTAAGAGTCTGTGCGAGTCAGGGCTTGTTATATGTCTCCTTTCACTGGTTCAGCTCCGGGCCAGGCCCTATGCTGGGCATTAGAGAGAGCAAGAAGCTCTAGGTCTGCCCTCAAGGAACCAGTGTTCTCCCTAATGTTGTTAATCCAAGTGGGGGTGAGAGGCAGTTAGGAAGCTCAATCTGTGGGGCATGGTGGTGCACGCCTGTCATCCCAGCACGCAGGCAGCTGAGGCAGGAGGATTGCTGCGAGTTCGAGACCAGCATGGGCTACATATGGAGTTTGAAGCCAACCTGAACTACATAGTGAGACCCTGTCTGAAAACACAAAAACAAAAAAATTGTGTATGTAGGCTTCAAACGTAAATGTGGATCACTTGAAATTTATTTCACAAATTGCTTAGTTCAAAAAAATCTTGGCTCACTGAAAATAACCAGTTTTATAAATGATACTACTTAGGAAAAATACATATTTTTGCTTAGCATGCAAGGTAGATTATATAGAATTAGTTTAACCATTGTATTTCCTTTATTACTTAGACCTTAAAAATCTTCTAATAAAGATCTTCAAAAAGTAACGCAGTGCAAAACCAGATTCACAGAGTAGCCTGGATTTTTGGTATAGGTATTTTCTTTCTTTTTTTTTTTTTTTTTTTTTGTGGGTACCGGGGGTCGACCTCAGGACCTCGTGCGCCAGCAGGCACCCGTGCCATTGAGCGATATCACCGGTCCTTTTTTCATATGTGGGTTCCAGGAGTCGAAGTCGGGCCTTCGCGCTTGCCAGGCAGGTGCTTAAGCCGCTGAGCCACCTCACCGGCCCAGTATAGGTATTTTCTTTTCCCAATTACAGCTTCAGACTTTTTATTTTATGTCTTATCTGGCAGCTGTATTTCCCCAGGGCCTTGTATAGAGCTGAACAAATTCAAGTAACTCAAATTTATAATGTGGGGGGAATAAATGGCAAACCATCTCCAATAATTTTTGCAAGTAGACAGGGTATAAAATAGTACTGAGCACGTAGTTAAAATTCTGACATTCTCTCCCCCACAGACACAGAAGAAAATAAATTTAGTTAGAAACCTCGAATTTGTTTAGTAAGTATTGAGTCCCAGCTATAAACCTGGAGCATCGGTGAGCTAAACACACCAAAACCCTGCCCTCATAGGGGAAGCCCAGCCACAGATGCGCATCAGGGCAGAGGCCTAGTGCTAGGGAGCCAACTGCAGCAGGGAAGGAGGGAGTGTGGGGCTGTCTGGCAATGTCAGCAGAGCAGGGAAGGATCCCTGCAGGTGACGGCTGAGCAGACCTTGATGGTGACAACAGGGGGCACAGCCGTGTGGCTCTCTGAGGAGCAGCGGTCCATGTACAGTGTACCACGACGAGCTTTGACAGCTACAGACACCTGTGAAATTACTGCCTTGAGCAAGACAGGACATTTTAGCCTGGTGCTTACTGTGGCACATGCCTGCAATCCCAGCTCAGCAGGCCGAGGCAGGAGGATCAAGGCCAGCCAGGACGATTTAGTGAGGACTTGTCTCAAAATAAAATATAAAGAAAAGTAAAAAATCATCCCTTGGGCCAACCCTCACTTTTGAGCCAGGAGAAAAGAAGCATGTTTTATTTTATTTTATTTATTTTATTTTATTAGTACATGTTTGCAGTTTATGTAGTTTACGGTCGTTTTGGAGAATGGTTCGATATTTGACTTTTGAATTGATTGTGCTGTGATTATTTTGTGACGGCCCTTGTGATAGTTGTTGATAGCCGTGCATGGTGGCACATGCCTGTAATCCCAGCACTCAGGAGGCTGAGGCAGGATGATTGCCACTAGTTGGAGGCCAGCCTAGCCTGCATATTGAGTTCAAGGCCAGCCTGACCTACACACCAAGACCCTGTCTAAAAAAAAAAAATCATTGGTGAGATAGGCACTGTACTTTGCACACCACACCCACACCCCCCCCCCCCTTCCTTGCTCTCACAGAACCCCAGAGCTGTGTTGGAGCATTGGCCACATTCTGTGCTCTGGGGGAGTTCTGGCAGGCAGGTCCTGATTAGTCGAAACGAATCTTTGTACTTTTGTGCCTCTTCCAAGTGGTCTACTTTCCGAGGAGGCATTTGGTTCCCCTCCTGGAGTTCAGAGGTAAGGCAAGGCTGCTGGATAAGTTCCCAGTATTAAGAGGACACGGGGGACATGTCTCTTTCTGTCTCTGGAAGATTGTCTGGAGAGATTGCACAGACTTTGAAATGGGGTTGATTTTTGTCAACCTGGGATTGTTCTGAGGCATTCTTTCTAAGATAGACAAAAGAGCCTTCCAAAGGTATACTTTAACCTTTTTTTTTTTTTTTTTTTTTTTTTTGAGTCAGGGTCTTGCTCTTAGTCCGGGCTGGCCTTGAACTCACCAAGTAGCCCAGGCTGGCGTTGAATTTGCAGTGATCCTCCTGCCTCAGCCTCCCAAGCACTGGGATTACAGGCGTGCGCCACCACACCCAGCTCTGATGACATTTTAATGAATATTTGTTGAGCCAGAGGAGCCACTAGATGTCACTCTGGCTTTATTTTCAGATACTCTAGTGACATTTTTCAATCTTTTAAATGTTAAGTTTAGAAGTACTTTAAAAAAAAAAACAGTCCAGAAAGAATGGCTATTATCAAGAAATCAACTAATAACAAATGGGAGAGGGGCTGTGGGGAAAAAGGAATGCTTCTCCACTGTTTGTGGGAGTGTAGACTGGTACAGCCACTGTGGAAATCAGTGTGGAGATTGCTCAAAAAACTAGGATTGGAGGTCCCATTTGACCCAGCTATTCCCCTTCTGGGTATCTTCCCAGAAGAATTAAAAACATCATACCACAGTGATATATGTGCACCCATGTTTATAGCAACACAATTTGTAATAGCTAGATCGTGGAAACAACCCAAATGCCCATTGACTGAGGAATGGATAAAAAAGATGTAGTATTTTTATACAGTGGAGTACTACTCAGCCATAAAGATAAACTGGAAACTTTTATAGGTAAATGGATGCAACTCGAGAAAATACTCACAAGCGAAATAAACCGACGCACATTTGTAAACATCGTATTGTCTCCCTAGTATGAAAATGCAATTTCACTGTGACTATTCCATTCCTTAGTCTTCTGTTTATACCTAGCTTTTACATGGCTTAATCTTATACTGAGTAATTTTTTTCTCCAAAAGCTATTTGTACATTCTCTAATTCTTGAGTTTGTTAATACATGAGAATGTTTACTTGTCCTTAAAAAAAAAAATAAATTTTTTAAAAAACAGTCAGTTAAAAACCACATTTAAAATGTTAGCAAAAGGGCCGGTGAGATGGCTCAGCGGTGTAAGCACCTGCCTGGCAAGTGCGAGGGCCTGAGTTCGACTCCCGGAACCCACATATGAAAAAAGCTGGTAATAGCGCTCAGCGGCATGGGCGCCTGCTGGTGCGTGAGGTCCTGAGGTCGACCCCCGGTACCCACTAAAAAAAAAAAAGTTAGCAAAAATAGAGGGTGGGGGTGTGTAGGGTGTGCTTAGTGTGTACGAAGCCCTGAGTTCCATCCCTGGTACCACCCCGCCCCAGAAAAGGAAAAAAAGTTACCAAACTAAAGAGAAAAAGCTTAGCAAATATGTAAAATTAAAACCCCTAAATAAAAATTTTGAAAAGAACAAATTAATTTTTCCTTAAATGGTGTTAACCAGGAGCATGATGTGCAGTTTCTAAAAATGTTGAAACAATCATTGGGCAGAGGACATTTCAGGGGCTGCTTGGTGTAGGGTGCTGTCTGCAGGCTCCACATGGCTTTCTTTCTTTTTTTTTTTTTTTTAATATGTGGGTACTGGGAGTTAAACTCAGGACCTCGCGCTTGCCAGGCAGGCACTTATGCCGCTGAGCTATATATGCCGCTGAGCTATATCACCAGCCCTCACATGGCTTTCTGTGCCAGGACTGTGTTCTCAGTATCAGAGCTCTGGGAACTCAGGAACAGTCGGGATTTCTCTTACATCAGGGGTGTTGTCATGAAGGGAAGAATTTGATTAATAGAGTAGCAGTAACTCTATCAAGAGTTACTTAATAGAGGCAGAAGGCAGGAGGGAAGTAGCAGAGAGAGAAAACAAGATGAGATGCTTCATTCCCGGGACTGAGCTAAGCACTGAGCCTTTCAAACCTAGAGGAAATGGGAAGGGGTTTGTTTCCTGTTGCTCCTGGCAAGTAGCAGAATCCCAACTCCTGCTGTCCTAAGGGAAAAAGAAACAGCCATTTATGGGCCCTACAGAACTGGTAGTTGCAGGAATGGGTGGCTCTGGGCGTGGCTGTATATGTTTTCAGAGCTGCTTGGGACTCCCTGTTAGAGACGCCCCATTTTCTTCATAATACTTAGACATGGTTTGACATTATTTCCATTTATTTTCTCACATTGTATAGATGAGTTTTCTCGTGGCTTTATGACCTGTGTTACCGAATAGATTGCAGAAGCGGATAGTAGAATCCAATTGTCTTCTACTAATAAGCAAAACAAAGTCACTTCCCAGTAATTTTGAGAAAATATAATTTTTTTCATAAAAATGTATTAGTTGGAACTGGAGGTGCAGCTCAGTGGTAGAATATGTGCATACATATGTATTAGTTGTTTTATTTATGGGGGGGGTTGAGATAGGGTCTTGCTATGTAGCCCAGGCTGGCCTCAAACTCAAGGGGATCCTCCTGCCTCAGCCTCCTGAGTGCTAGGATGACAGGAGTGTGCTACCATGTCTGACTTACCTTCGTTATTTTAAAATGTAATGGAGGCCAGGCACGGTGGTGCATGCCTGTCATCCCAGCACTTGCGGGGGTGAGGCAGGAGGAACCTCTCAAGTTCGAGGCCAGCCTGGGCTGCATAGCAAGACTCTGTCTCAAAAAAAAAAAAAAAAAAAAAACCTAAACAAAAATCAAAACCAAAACCGAAAAAAAAAAAAAGTAATGGATTTGTCACTATTTTTAAGTGAATTAATAAAAAAGATTTTTAAAATGCTTTTTTCTGTTTTAACTTTCTAATGTGAATATTAATAGATATAATACACGTAATAAAGTTTTTTGGAATCTTGATTAATTTTAAGAACAAGAGGGCCGGTGAGATGACTCAGTGGCGTAAGCGCCTGCCTGGCAAGTGCGAGGGCCTTAGTTCGACTCCCGGAACCCACATACGAAAAAAGGGCCAGTGATATTGTTCAGCGGCACGGGCGCTGCTGGCGCGCGAGGTCCTGAGGTCAATGCTCGGTACCCACAAAAAAAAAAAAAAGAACAAGAAAGACTTTGGTTCTAGTCATGTGTCCTAACAGACGTTCTTCTGGGTTAACAGTGCTGGCCTAGAAGAAAGTTACCTTTTTGCTCCAAATGATGCAACCGACTCGACTTAGCTGGAGGCTCCATCCCTAAATGTCAGAAGATTTCAATTTCACACCCTTGTGCTGCCCAAAGGGTGCCTCTGGCCAGGTCACAGCACCTCTAGTACCTCTGGGTCCTCACCTCTGAAAGCAGGCATGGGGTGCTGTCACCAGCACCTGCAGTGTTCTTTCAGTGGGGGAAAGGTAGCCCAACCCTGACCTATCAGTTGTACTGAGTTTCTACAAAACGGAGGTTTTATCTAATTTGCTTTTTCAGATCACGTATCAAATCTTCATTAACTATGTGTTTCTTAAATGTTTTCATAAACTAGGCAATGTGGCACGCACCTATAATCCCAGCTACTTGGGAGCACCACTCAGGAGGATCACAAGTTCAAGGCCAGCCTAGGCAGTTTAGTAAAACCCTGTCTCAAAATCTATTTTTGTTTTGTTTTGTTTTCTGAGACAGGGTCTTCAGGCTATCCTTGAACTCCTGTGTAGCCCAGGCTGGCCTTGAACTCAATCCTCCTGCCTCAGCCTCCCTAGTGCTGGGATTATAGGCATGCACCCACCACAGCCAGTTCAGAATCTTTTTATGAAAAGGCCTGGGGATGTAGGTCAGTGCAAAGCCCTGGGTTCCAATCCCTAATACTAAGGGGTGGGGTGTGACCAACTTTGCTAATAATAGAAATAGGTCTCATCAGTCTCCAAGCACAGAATTCATATTCTTCTGTGCTTATCTTTTTCTTATTTTCTTTGCCTTCTGTTTTCAGCTTCATTATGTTTATTTTATATTTATTTGTTGACAAAAATCATATATATCTATGATATACAAACATGATGTTTTTCACATATGTATACATTGTGGAATGGCTGGATCAAATTCGTTACATTTATTACCTCATGTACCTTTCAGTTGTTGGTAGGGACAGCCCTTAAAATCTTACTCTTAGACGTTTTCAATTCTATAATACGTTGTTTTTTAACTATAGTTACAGTTACAATAGATATCTCGAATTTATTCCTTCTGTGTAAATGAAATTTTGGATAGCTTTGCTATATTTAATACTGTGTTAATTATGTAAAATCTCAATTTTACAAAATGTATTTGAAGCAAGGCCATAAAAGCCACAAAAATAATTTTTCAGAAAGAAATGGTATATTTACTTAAAAATTTTTTTAAATAAAACACTATCCATTACTTTATATAATAGAGTGAAGAAAAGCTAATATTTCTCCTTTTACTTTTTATGTTACGCTGCAAAAGGAAACCCCAATTTAAAAAACCCAGTAAAAATTACACAAATTACGCTTAAGAATCAATCAACGCTTACCACATACTTTCATTTGGCACATCTTATGTTTCCACTAACATATCACCATTACATAAAAATGAGAATTTACTCTTTTTTTTTGGCTGTAAGCCCTTCAGGTGAAGTTACTAGTAAGAATCAAATAACACCTGCTATATGACAGACATTAAATATCACAGTCTTCTCCAATATCAACTTTCATTAAGTACAAGCACTGTTAGGAAAAGGAAAAGAAGAAACAGGTACAAACTCACTAGGACAAGTTTATTGCAGAGCAAAACTGAGCGGGACCGCTGTGGCACTGAGTCGGACCGGCTGCTCTATATAGGTGCTGGGGTCTTTTGTAGGGTCATGGGGAGGGGAGTCCAGTGAGAGGGGCTTGTGGCTCCCTGCCAAGAACAAGGCTTGAGAGAGCTTAAGCAGTCATGGCTGCCCTGGGACGAGGCTTGGGAAAGCGCAGGAGCAGTGACCGCTGTCTGAAGCATGGTTCAAAGTGTTGTGGGTCCCCAGGTGCAGCTGTGCTGAGGGGCCTCTGATGAGGATGGTGGCGGTCAGATTCCATCAAGCACAAACAAAACCAAACTGTTATCATACTCCACAGTAGTTTTTAACTTGTCTTAAAGATAAAAATCCCTTTATTTTTGGTCCTGGGAATTGAATCCAGAGAGCGCTGAACTGCATACCCAGCCTGTTTTGTACTTTTTATTTATTTTTATACTTTTTAATTTATTTTGGTGTTTTTTGAGACAGGGTTCTCCCTATGTAGCCCAGGGCTAGCCTGGAACTCACAAGGATCCTCTGTCTTAGCCTCCGGGGTGCTGGGATTACAGGCGTGTGCCACGATGCCAAGCTTGCTTTTTATTTTGTGACAGGGTCTCATTTAAGTTTCCCAGGCTGGTGCTAAACTTGTGTGCCTCTTGTCTCAGCCTTGGGAGTAGTGGAGAACACAGGCATGTGCCACCATGCCCAGCTACTACATATTTTTATTTTTATTTTTTTAATTTATTTATTTTATGTGGGTACCGGAAGTCGAACTCAGGACCTCGCGCTTGCCGGGCAGGCGCTTATGCTGCTGAGCCATCTCACCGGCCCATATGTATTTTTAAACAACAAAAAAAGCTTTAGTAAATATATTCCTTGCAGATACTTCTAATTTGTTCTGATAACGATGGCTGAAGCTTCCGGGTAAAAGCTACAAGTCTCTTGGACTGTTTAAATTTTGAATATAAAGTCATGTTAAATATTATATAATTATTATTACAAAATTACATGGCTAGCCTGAAGTCAGAACAACATTCAGCCTTGAGTGCCTACTACTTATGAAGCATTACTTTTTTTTTCTTTTTCTTTTCATTTAAGGAATGGGTAACAAACCATCTTGGAGTAGGTAACAAAGCAGAAAGAAAGCCTGCCTTGCCTTTGCATTAAGCCAAGCAAGCAGAAAAGCGACTAGGGCGTCTTATTTCAAGGTGAGCTCATATATGCGGCCTTTTCTTCTGCTAAAGTAAACACAGCCCTCGCCCCCACCTTGACCTCTCCTTACACGTTTCCCCCAATCGCTTAGGCGCTGGCGGCGCAGCAGGATCGCCTGGAGAGTTTGCAAAAATACCAACGCCTCTGTCTCACTGGCTGGATTCCGCTTTAGTGGGTGTGAGGCGGGGCTCTTCTAGCAACCACTTTCTAGGTAATCAGCCAATCCGTGTGCTATTTTCAGCTCCCTCCGCTTTATCAACGGCGAGGCTGCTTTGATTGTCAGGTCTTTGTGGCGCGCTGGTTCCCAGCCCGCTGCGCCTAATCCACGCCTCTCCCCGGGGCTGATCACTACTGAAAACGCCAAAGAAAAGACATCGGGTCCCTTCTTCTTGTTATTTCCATTGAGGATTTATGGTTTATTTTTTATTTTTTCTCTACATCTTGTAAAAACTTTATTTTTCAAGAAGCAAGCGGAGAACTTAACTGCCTAAAAAAAGTAAAAAGTGAGCAGAGCGCTGGGTGCCAGGGGCGCTGGAGAATTCCGGACCGCGGCGCGGGCGGTGCAGTGCGCTTTCTCTCCGCTCCCGCGCCCCTGGGCAGGGAGGCGGCTATTGTCATGGTAAATTTCCCTGGCAGAGCGAGAAAGGATTGATCATCCATCAGAAATGAGTTTGGGCCATTTGAGGCCATTTTCTTCCGAGACTAGGACAGACTTTTAATGTTCTCTAAAATCACAGAAAAAGTGTTGGCGTGTGTATGTGTGAGATAAAGGAGTGACGTGGGAGGGGTTTTACAAACGCAGAGGAGAAATGGACCCCAGTGGGGGCTTCCGAGGGAACCCAGAGTCCCCGGGGACGATTCAGGCTTGGAGACGCCTGCGCGAGAGCCCCCTCCGCTTCAGCGTCGCGGGGCGAAGCTAGGAAGGACCCTGCACGTCAGGCCGCACCCGTGTCCCCGCGCTGTCGCCTGGTCCCCGAGCGGCGCTACGACCGGACCGCGGAAGCCCCTTGCCTGCACCCGCGCGCGCCATGGGCCCGGCGAGATGAGGACCCGCGAGCGCCCGGAGCCCCGCGCGCCTCCCGGGGCCCGGTACCTGTACCTGGAGACCCTGCTGGAGGGAGGCGCTCCCTGGGGCTTCACCCTGAAAGGTGGCCTGGAGCACGGAGAGCCATTAATCATCTCTAAGGTGGGTTTCTCCTTTCAGTGTGATCGTTACTCAAGTTGAGGGCATCTTTCTTTCTTTCTTTCTTTCTTTCTTTCTTTCTTTCTTTCTTTCTTTCTTTCTTTCTTTCTTTCTGTTTTTAAACTTTTGCCATATTTGCCAAAAATGCAAAATACTTCTAAGGATTCCCTGAATCTTAATTTTGCTGTTTCATACCTTTCTGATTATCTGGAAATATTTTGGATAGCTTGGTATTTGAAAGAGAAATATGTCTTAGCTCATTTATTCAGCAAAATCCCAGGAAAAATGTGCTCCTTTTTTTTTTTTTTTGTGGGTACCGGGGGTTCGACCTCAGGACCTCGCGTGCCAGCAGGTGCTCGTGCCGCTGAGCGATATCACCGGCCCCTTTTTCGTATGTGGGTTCCGGGAGTCGAACTCGGGCCCTCGCGCTTGCCAGGCAGGCGCTTACGCCGCTGAGCCATCTCACCGGCCCAAAATGTGCTCCTTTGATGGATAATCTTCTCTTTTTGTGAATGGAATAGGATAGGCTCAGTTGTCCCATGAGCTTTTCGGTTACAAATCAGATTAAAGGTCAACAATTTGCTAAGGTGGTGGCACGGTATATGTTATGAACAGAGAAACTTCTGATCATTCCTCCTTCCACTGGAAATACCTAGCTTTTGAGAATGTTTTAAATTTGTTTGTAATTCTGGTAATTGGTTGCATAAATATCATTTGTTGCTTTTTATGCGTGGAGAGGAGAGTTAAATCAGCTTTCATAGGAACTCAAAAGCAGAGCATCACTCACTGCCTTAGTATTTCTGCCTAATGAAATGTTTTAGATCTCCCTCATCCGGCACCATGCCTCAATCTTCATTCATCTTTTGGTGTGAGTACAGCATGTTGTAACTGTGGAATGAAACCTTACACAACAGGGGTAGTGTTTCTCTCCAGCTACAGAGATGAACACTGCATGTTATAATGTGTTTTAAAATATCAGAATATTAACAGTCTGATACAACAGAACCTTAGTGCCTTTCAGACATGTGCATTCTCCGGGGAATGTGTATCACTGAGGGAGAGCATTGTTTTTCACTTTGAGGGTGGGAAGAAGATGGTGCCATTTGCATTTGAGCTCTGCTGTCTGGTGAGGTTGTTCAGAGCCACCAAAGTGTGTGTTGTGAGGAAGACCAGTGATTCTGACTGGGTATGAGCCACTGGGAACTAAGTTTCACAGCCAGCAGCCATGAGAGTGCAGGATACCCTGTAAGCACGATTTTTTTTTCTTAAGTTTCCCAAGGAAAACAGAAGATAATGTCTGTATATGTGTATGTGTATCAGTTAGGATGGACTTCAGCTGTAAAAAATTAAAAACCTAATTTATAGTGGCTCTGAGTAAATTGAGGCTTATTTTTCTCACAGTGCAAGAACACTAGAGGTAGGATGTCCAGGCAAGGAACAACAGCTCAGTGACCTCATCAAGGACTCCACTTAGCTCTTTCCTCTGCATTCTGATGATGTGGGCTTTTGTCTTCATGGTTGCATGGTGGATGCTGCACTTCCAGCATTGCATCTTCATTCCAGTCAGGTTTTGACCTCTTGTTTGGGGCTTTTTGTTTCTCTCAGACTTTTGCTTACATCTCATTGACCAAAACTGTGCCACACGCCTACCCTTAGACCAATTACTGGCAAAAGGCATGACTAGCTCAGACCTGTTAGGATTTCTCTCATGGGTTCTGCAATAGAGGCCTATCCTTCATGAAGTCAAGTAATCTATGCCTACTGTTTGAACAATTTGGGGTTCTTTTTATAGGAGGAAGGGGGAATCATTGTTAGGTAAACAACTGAAAATGTCTATGGTAAATATATTTCTGCATTTTATTTTAAATTTTACTTTATTTGCAGTACTGGGGATTGAATCAAAGGTCTTCACACTGAGCTACATTTCCAGTCCTTTTTTATATTTATTTATTTAATTTTTTTGGTTTCTTTGAGACAGGGTCTCACTATGTAGTTGAGACTGGCCTTGAACTCACTATCTAGCCCGGGCTGGTCTCGAACTCACGGTGATCCTCCTGCCTCCACCTCCCAAGTGCTGGGATTACAGGCATGTGCCACCATGCCCAGCTTTATATTTTTATTTTGAGACAGGGTTTCACTAAGTCACAAAGTTGCCCCTGGTGGGCTCAAACTTCTGACCTTCCTGTCTCAGCTTCCCAGAGTCCTGGGATTGCAAATGTGTGTCAACATGCCCAGCTTCTGTACTTTTTTTTTTTTTTTTTTTTTTTGTGGGTACCGGCAGTTGACCTCAGGACCTCGTGCACCAGCAGGCACCCGTGCCGCTGAGTGATATCACCGGCCCTTTTATCGTATGTGGGTTCCGGGAGTCGAACTCAGGCCCTTGCTCTTGCCAGGCAGGCGCTTATGCCACTGAGCCATCTCACCGTCCTCTGAACATTTTAAAACTGAATGCACACACACTTATTTGTCTGACCTTTCATGATAACATATTATATACCTGTTATGGTATGTATAGATGGTTTGCCAAAGCCCATGCACTCATAGCTTTTGAAAGGTGATTGGACACTAGGGGCTGTGTAGCTAAATGGGACATTGGGTCGTGGTGTCTGGTTGGAAGATGCTGGCACTGGAAGGCATTTCTCCCTCCCTGGCTCCTCCCTTCTCTCTCTACTTCCCGTCCACCTGATGTGAGCAGCTTTCCTCCACAGCAGCGCCTTCCACCATGCCGCGTCTGCCCTGGGCCAGCTAACCATGACTGAAAACATGAGCCAAAATAATCCTCGCCTCCTTTAAGTTGTGGGTGTTGGGTACTGTACCCCGCAACAAGAAAGTGACTAAGACAGCATCCGCTCACTGGAATGTCATTTGCTGTCAGAAAAGTCAACTCCTGGCTCTACTGAGCTGCACCCCTCAACCTCCACAGCATCTGCAGAGTGGGCTCATGCTGCTATCTACCTTGGTAGTCTGTGTAGCATTAAATGTACATGTGCACTTAGCATTGTGTCTACCCCAAAGGAGGAACTCAAAAAAATCTTAGCCAAGGTTACAGTTGTTGCTTTTCATTATTTTAGAGACAGATTTGGCTGCTGTACAAAGATCCAAGATAATAGGTTAAACAATATCAGAGTTTCTATACCTCCTGCATAACAGTCTAGGCAAAAGCAAACTGAAAGGTGGCTTCTTATATTGTCAGGGACCCAAATTCCTTCATGTCCTTACCTCCATCCTGGGCTGATGTCCTGTTGGCCTGGTCCAGTGTGGCTTCTGGTAACATCTGCTTTCCAGCCAGTAAGAAGCAGGAGGAGGGAAGAGGGCAGTCTCCATAAGGGTACCGTTTAGTATAGTCTGCTCTGTACAGTATGGAGGCCAACAGTCGCATGTGGCTATTTCCATTTCAGTAAAAGGCAATAAAAATGAAGTAAAAGTTAAAATTCTGATCCTCATTTGCACCAGCTGCATTTCCGGTGTTGCACGCCTCCAGAGCTCCTGAGCTTCGCACCACATCTGATCTGCCTAGCGGACTCTTGTTCGTCTGAGCCCTGCTGCTTCTCTCTGAAGTTTCTCTGATGCCGTCCAGCTGAGTCTAGTGGTTCTCTTCTATACTCCTGTTGTAGTCACTTTCCTCGTCTCTGGGACAAAATACCTGACACCTAGTCACTTACTTTCCTCGTCTCTGGGACAAAATACCTGACACCCGCAACTTAAAGGAAGAGAGACTTATTTTGGCTTATGGTTTTAGTCCATAGGCTCCATGCTAGGAAGGCATGGCGGAGGAAAGCTGCTCACCTCATGGCAGCCAAGAAGCAGAGAGTAAAAGGAGCCAAGGAGAGAGATAAACCCTTCCAAGTCACACCTACAGTGACTATCCTCCTTCAACAAGACCCCACCTCCTATAAAGCAAGTCAGCCAGTGTCCCATAATCCAACCTTCCTCCAAAAGCCCTACCCATGAGTGCGTGAAGTTCTTGGGGGACATCTAGATATAAACTGTAACAGTTCCTATGCCATGTACTTACTATGTCAAATCATGATGTTTTATTTATGTTGATTGCCTTCTCAGAAGCCTTTGAGCCATTTTAGTGAGGGCTATTTTCTTTCCATTTCTGCCACATCTACCCCAGAGTCTTGAGTATACATGTATTTGTTGAGGAAACGAAAGGGCCTGGGTCTTTCTTATTCACTGTGCATTTCTAGGTGCTAGTGTGATGCCTTTCATACAATAGGTGCTCACTAATTTTACTGAATTAACTAGCAAAGCTGAAATAGAGCAATGAGCTTTTAAACGGGGAGGCGGCATCAGGAGGGTGCCAGGCAGATCTTCTGAGGCGGGGTGGGTATTAGTTTCCTGTTGCTGCTATAACAAATTACCACAAATTTAATGGCTTAACACAATACAAATTTACTAATTCACAGTTCTGTTGGTCAGAAGGTGGACACAGGTCTCACTGGTTTAAGATCCAAGGATCAACGGGGCTGCACTCCTTTCTGGAGGCTGCAGGAGAGAGGCTTTCTTCCCCTTCTCTTTCTTGAGGCTGGAAGTTCTGGAGTCCACATTCCCTGGCACATAGCCCCCTCCCTCCATCTTCAGAGCCAGCCACAGCTGCTTAGGCCCTTCTTACTTTGCATCACTCCGACTTCTTACTCTGCACCCCCCACCTTTAAAGATCCCTGTGATTTTATTGGGTCTGCCACAATAATACAGGATAATCTTCCTATTTTAAAATCAGCTGATTAATAACCTTAATTTCATTAGCAACCTTAATTCCTCTTTGCCATATAACAGACATATTCACAGGTTCCAAGAATTAGAACATGGATATTTTGGGGGACCCAGAATATTATTTTGCCACCTCAGGGGGTTTGAACATTTGAGACAATGGAAAAAATGCACATTAATTCATGCACTGCTAACCAAGTGTCCCCTCTTCTCCCGAAGTAGGGTGAGCCCCTCTTCAGGGGAAAGGAAGGGACCGCACATACTGAGTCACACACATGAAAGGCATGTACAGCTGTGACTGCCAGGTCAGGGGTGATAAACAGTATAATGCATGAAGTATCATTTTTCTTTTGGTACAAATGAGGCAGGAGAATGAATGGAGGAAAAGGAACCACAAATGGTGGCAATAAAAGAAATCATTTTGTAATTGCTTTCTTTGGGATTTAATGGCCTTGTAAAGGAAAGGCGGGCGTGGAGAGAGCCTCTGTCATCTGTGAACTTCAAAAAGAAAGGGTAACTTTTAAAAAAAATAGTGATCGTGTGTGGGTCCTCGGGCAATTCAGTAGTTCAGGAAGTTGGCAAAGTACTGTGATTATGA
This sequence comes from Erethizon dorsatum, assembly GCA_028451465.1. Taxonomy (NCBI): domain Eukaryota; kingdom Metazoa; phylum Chordata; class Mammalia; order Rodentia; family Erethizontidae; genus Erethizon; species Erethizon dorsatum. The sequence goes on from CM051825.1 coordinate 109,306,718, forward strand.
CTCATTCACTCTGTTGTAGCTGGGAAAAGCAGTTGCACCTGCAGTGGGGACGCACCTGCTCCCAGGGCTGGTCAATTAAGTAATAACAATAGCAGCAATCAACAGCCACACCAGTCGGCACTTACTGAGTGCTTCCTGTGTCTCCATCTCAGGAGATCCACTCCACCGATTCATTTCATTTCCACAACTCTGTGGAAGGCAATAGCATACCCCAGAGACACCTACAAGCAGTGGGACGCTAGCTCACTGAAGCTCTCCCTCCTAGTAAGTGGTAGAGCTGGGACTTGAACCCTAGTGTTCTGGTGCTAGAGTCCCTGAACCGACCACACGATGCCATTCAGTCACCATTGCCTGCCACACAGTTGGCTCTTTCTCAACTCTAGAGCTGTTATCTGGGTGCAATATGGAATTTATATTTTATATGTTTTCAAATCTGTTAGAGGAACAAAAAAATTAAAAAAAAATGCTTAGTCCTGTAAGGTTTCATAAAATACTTGTGCCAGCTAGGCATGGTGGTGCACTCCTATAATCCCAACATTCAGGAGGCTGAGGCAATCCTCCTAACAAACAAAAAACCAAATCAAACAAACAAACAAAACTTGTTTGCTCAGGCTACTCCTTTTTTTTTTTTTTGTGGGTACTGGGGGTCAAACTCAGGACCTCACGCCTGGGAGCAGGTGCTTGTGCCGCTGAGTGATATCACCAGCCCTTTTTTCCTTTGTATGTGGGTACTGGGAGTCAAACTCAGGACCTCGTGCCTGCCAGGCAGGAGCTTATGCCACTGAGCCATCTCATCGGCGCCTCAGGCAACTCTTTTAGGTGTTCAAGACCCTCAAGCAGTGAGAGGGCCACTTACTGCTCTTGGCCCTACTGTATCTTCGTTGGCATCTCCACCTGGAGAAGTACTTTTTGGGGCTTTTCAAATGTGGGCTTTGGAATTAAAGGAAAAGGGCCTGCCCTGGTCTTTTGTTTTGTTTCGTTTTTTGAGACAGGGTCTTGCCATGTATTCCAGGCTGTCCTCAAACTCACTATGTAGCCCAGACTGGCTTCAAACTTGTGGCGGTCCTCCTGCCTCAGCCTCCCAAGTGCTGGGATTCCAGGCGTGCGCCACCACGCCTGGCCACTAGCCCATTTCTGCTGCAGTAAAACGAGGTTTATGTTACCAGATCTTCAGCCACAGTCCTTAAATTCGAACTGAAATAGAATTTTAGGTAGCACCCCGAGACTAAATTAGTTCACTACAAAGTCATCTTTCTCATCCTCTCCTAAGTACCATGCTAGAGCAGCTTGGTATTCTGACTTTTTTTTTTTTTGTGGGTACCGGAGGTCGAACTCAGGACCTTGCACGCCAGCAGGCGTCTGTGCTGCTGAGCGACATCACCAGCCCTTTTTTTGCATGTGGGTACCGGGAGTCGAACTTAGGACCTCGCGCTTGCCAGGCAGACGCTTATGCCGCTGAGCCATTTCACTGGCCCTCTGACTTTTAATATAACCAATCTTTCTGAGTTTTTGTCTTTATCCTTCTTGCTTCTCCCTTTAACATCCTTTGCCCTTCATACCAGGCACCTTCATTTCTCTGGTGCCCATAAACCACTTTGTTTCTTCCCTCTTGTTCCAGTCACCTCTGTCTCACCTTGTATGGGTCCCTCTTTTCTCCCACTTCCCTGGCACCTTCATTCTCATTGGCTTCTAATAAGGTAGGAGTTTGTGCTTAGCATCCTGTGAAGACACTGTAATCTCTTCAAGGCCACATGGATTTTATTCATGCTGTATATCCTGCTTCTCCTGGCAAAATACTGCTCATTTCACACAGAGTAAATTCTCAGCAAATGTTAAGTGACTGGTGGAATTTTAGAGCTGTAAGGAATCTCAGCAATCATGTAATTCAGTTTCATTATTATGCAGATAAAAAACTGAGGCACAAAAGTTCATTTATTTACCGAGGTGTTTCTGTTTTAGCAAACAAGCTGTGTGTGTGTTTGACTGTGTGAGTGTGTGTGTCCGTGTGTGTGTCCATATCTGTGAGTGTGTCCGTGTCTGTGTGTGTGTCCCAGCAGGCGAAGGAGTAATTACTTTCTGATTGTTAGCTCCTCTGTTAGGCTGTTAACTTCTAGAACTTAAAAACCCATTTTTACTTCTATTTTTCTGATGCTTTGTCTCTTCCATTCTTTCCTCCTCCCTTCCTCTCCCTCTTCCTTTCTTCCTTCTTTTCTGTTATCCATGGTGATTAAATTATGCATAACAATTTTATAAAAATGAAATTGCTTTAGTGAACAGAGAGGATCTTTAAAATCTTGTGTTAGGAAGCTGTCTAGAGCAGTGTGCACACAGGACACTAGAAAAGCCTGTTTTTAAAATCAAAGGCAAGCGGGTTGCTTTACACGTATATAATGTTTGGTAAATAGCTGTTGACTTGCATTAGATTGGGGGAGAACTCCTCTCCCCAAATGTTTAACGTTTAAAAAGTTACCTAGGCTTTGTTTAAAGTGTTAACGTGTTTTGAGACACAAACTAAACTTGGCGAGCCTTTCGATGTTGTTAGGAATAGCTTTTATTCAAGTAGCATGCTGGTGTGCCAAATGGATCTTCATGTCACTAAGAATTCTGCCTTATTTTAAAGCCAGTGCATTCCCAAGGTTTTGCCTCCTGTGCAGGGAACACAATTTAATTGAAGACATATTCATCTCGTTTTAGTGAGCCCACAGTGTTTGGAGACACGTAATGAGAGACTTGCTATCAATCTTACAAAAACAAAACCTCAAAGGACATTTTGGATTTGAACTAAGCCATGGACGGATTCTCCCACATCTCAGCCTTTGATGTGGTTCCAAACGGGGAGCATCTTGCCCACAGTCGCTGCTCTCCCACTCGGTCCATCCTGGGAGGCCATCTGCCTCTCCCACCCTGACCTCCCGGGCGCTCCTCCGTGAAACAAAGCAAGGTGATGATTCGCCACTAAACCCAAGGGCTGATCCCTCTCTTCTAGTGACGTCCCCACAAAAACTACCTTGGGACAGTTGGTGTGTCTGATCTGCAGAATGGAAGTGACATCTGCCTTCCCATGACACATTCCTAACTTGGCAGATGGACAAGCTGAACCCTCAGAATTTGTGCTTAGGTCAATTGCATTTTTTCATTCCTTTGCATCTGTTTGTTATGTCCTTCTGCATTTGAACTGCACTTTTTTCTTGGAGATTTTATCTAAATCTTTACTTTTAAATGCTCTTTGATGTTTGTAATTCCTGTTATTTTATTTTTTCATTTTGGGCAAGGGTGTCCAGTATAGGAAAGTACATATTTCAACAGTAGAAAGTTTGGGATTAACTAAACAAGTTTCATTTCTACCATGGTCTTTATTGGCTATGGGACCATGGCTAAGTGTCTTAGCTTTCCTGAGCCTGTGTCCTTTTTGAAAATGGAATGGAGTTGTTCTAAGTGTCTGTCCAGTGGGTTAAACTGTGTAATAGTGCTTTGACAAAACATGATCCAGATGTTAGTAAGCTATGATAGTATGGACTAGTATGGATGGTATAGACTGGTACGGACTATGATCGTATGGACTGGTATGGATGGTGTGTGAGGATAGTAGGAATCCAGTCAAAGTAGGCAACTCATATAACAAAGACAATACTTGGTTGCTACCTCACACTGGACAGACAAATTCCCTACCTCTATTGAGCTTTATGTGCAGTAGAAAGCCTGCCAACAACTATGTGTGCACAGGATAATTTCAAGGTATAGTAAAACAGAACACAAAGACAAACCAACATGAAATGTTCCGGAGTGGTAGTGTCTCTAGGATTAGAGGTATGGAGAGCACGTTTTACATTAAATAGGGTGATTAGAGACAAGTTGTCAGACAAGATAGCATTTGACCTTCCACTTGATAGGTGGAAAGAAATCAGTTGAACTGCGGCAGGAAAGTCTTGTGATGTTCCAGAAACAGAGGAAGTCAGTGTTATTGGAGCATGGTAAGCAAGGGAGAAAGTGGTCTGAGAGGAAGATGGGAAGGTAGAGAGGGTCTAGATCACACAGAGCATTGTAGGTGTGGAAAAGACCTTGGTCTGGATATGCTCTTTTTTTTTTTTATGCGGGTACCGGGAGTCGAACTCAGGACCTCGCGCTTGCCAGGCAGGCGCTTATGCTGCTGATCTATATCACCGGCCCTGGATATATTCTTAATTTTGACTTCTTTTGGTGGTCCATATGGGGATTGAATTTAAATGAAGGGGATGAAGTCATGTCATACTGTGAGTCTCTCCCTTCTTGTGATGATAAACCGACTACACATACTGAAGCTTTTTGGTGGCTCCTAAAGCCACCTTCTTTTCTCTCCCTCAGATACGTTTCTTCTTAGGCACTTCCTAGGTCTACATCTGGCCGAGGTCTTCTAAAAGACAAGAGTTAGAAGAGTGCCTAACTCTGCCGCATCCTGCTCTGTGCTGGACTGCCCGGCGCACAGGCGCTCACGGCACTCTCTGAGAGTCCACTATTACTTCCATTTGGAGATGAAGAAACTGGAAAGTTGCTGAAAATCATGAAATAGGTAGTATCAAAGCGATGACCTTTTAAACATTTAGCCTGAAAAACTCATTTCAAAGTAAAAACTGCAATGTCATTTTGTAGTTCCAAATAACCCTTCCATCTGTGTTACCTCATGGCCCAGTAAACTGGTGGGAGAAATGGGAGTGTGACCTGTGTGAAAGGGGCCCCTTGGTGACATCTTTAAGGGAGCCAGCCGGGGCGGTAGGGTCAACACTGGGAGTCAAGTGTGACCCTCCACATCTTCCCAGACCCTGCTTCCTGCTCCCCATCCCTCCAGTCAGGTCCTACCCTTGGTCTCAGTTCACTGCTCTGATTGGTCAGGACATCCCATGGGTAGGCTGTGGTAAAACCTCAATCCCCAAATCAGGCCTGGCACCCAAGGAGAAATACTAATGAACATTAAACAGGTTAAAGATAACAAGGGTGAACTCTGGCTAACACAGGGAAACAAATTTGAGCTGCAAACTGCTGGAACTCTTGAAGATCATGCCACCCAACTTGGTGAGGAGCCCAGTTACAAGCTGGGCACCGTAACACATGTTCTTTCATGCGGGACGTACCAAACCTTATCTCATTTTCCTGTCACTTTCTAGCTCATGCTTAGTTCACAATGTAGTATATCTGCAGTGTTCTTCTAGTTTGTGCTACTGCTTAGTCGACTCTCTCCATGCCCATTCTGCCTGCTCTGGTTCCATTCCCATGAACTTTCCTGCTTTCCTCTGGCTTTCCTAACAGCACTCTGCGTCGCCCCGCAAGCTCCACACACGACTGTCAGCCTCAAAGCCGTTGCTGCCCACCATGGTCCGAGCTCAATTGGCTCATTCCTTGCCCATTCTTGGTTTCTGGACTCCTGGTTCAGAAAGATCCTAGCATTCTCAAGAACTCAAAATTTAAAATTAACTATGACATGACTTTGGAACAAAACAAAGACAATTTAAGTGGAAGCCAGCACTCCTAGTTAGTTGGACTAAATGCCTAATACTTTGGAAATTAAATTTTGTCCTGAGCCATACGTTTACTGGAAGATAGGAGGACAGATTTGACTTGTAGAACTAATTGTTCTCTTTTCCTTTGAAAAGTTAAACATTTTAATAGTGAAAGTTGTACGGGTATAATTTAAGTTTTCATCATCGTGTGTGTGTGTGTGTGTGTGTGTGTGTTCTCAGAGAAGTTTGCATTTTTTAGGACTTGTCTCATGGAAACTGGGAAATGAGCTGCTGGAATTCAGACCCAGGATATGGCTGAGTTCCAGAAATAAATACACATGTTGGGTTGGGTTTTGAGATAGATAATTGAAAGAATAGGGGAACAAGTATATTTGGGGGAATGGGAAAGCAGAAAATAGCTGGCGCTTTCCTCTTGTGCCTTGTTTGTTGAGTGTTTTGTTTGCTTTTCATATTTTTACTTTTGGGTGTTTACTAATAAGCAGCAAGTCAAAAACAAGGCAGCCATTGACCTAAGTATAAAACAGCAGGAGGAAGGTTAAAGGAATTAGTCCTATTCTTCAGGGTTGCATTCATACTTTGCATAGTGGTGCTCTTGGCTCAAAGTCTACAATTCAATAAGTTGTTGGCACTCTTTTGAAAGAATTGCTGTCACAGTTTCCTCTATGTACAGAAGTCAATGAATTTGACCTTGAAGAATAGTTGGTATAGACTCTTTCCACTGGGCCAAGATGTGTTGCAAATTTCTGAACTCAGGCACTATAAAGTGCTACAGCTACCTTGCTTCTTTCACAGAGAAGGCAAAATAAAGGAGAGAGAACTTCATGGTAGAAAGAAGAACCTAAATACATAATGATGTTATTTGCATTTACTCCGTTTGTACAGCGGGGCAGGTACTATGTTAGGTTCTCTCATGTATTGTTTTAGTAGACTGAGATTTGTTTCTGTACATGACGAAAGAGGTTTCCTATACATGATGGAGGCAGGAAGTGCTGTGTGCTTAGGCTGCACCTCCAGTTGTCAGCATTGCAGTTCTTTGCTTAAGGGCTTTATTTTGCCTCCCTTTTGTTCCAGAATGCGTATCACCAAGAGCAACCCACCCAAGGCGGCTGAGTGCTATATAAACACCCCCTCCCTGCGAAGGCTCCTGAGGTGCGAGCTTTCTACTAGCTCCTGGGCTTTCGCCTGCAGAATTCGGCGCCAGCTGCCCCCTTGTGTAGCTGGCCTGGTGATACATCAGTGCCCACTGCCTTCCCGTCTGGACCTCATTTGCCCACTTCCCTCTTTGCGTTCTTTATCCCCGAAGCACTGTTTCGAGAAGGCTTACTGAGTGAAAGCCGGAAGCTGAAGTGTGAGGGAGATCGTTGTGTTTCCGGTCCGTGGCCTTCCCACTCTGCGAGGAGCTCAAGCAGAAAGAATCATGGAGTGTCTTGGACCCAGGCTTTTCTTGGGTGTTAGGAAAAGTAGAAATCCATCTCCAGGTGTTATTTTGCAGTTCTTCGTCCTCCACCTCTCACAGGATGGGCCTATTTGTCTCTTTTTCTCCACTGACATTGTTGATTAGCCCCATTGGGCCTTTGCCATCATTTCTCTGTATGGGTCGAGCACTTCTGCCTCTCTTCTGGGAGAAGGGTCCAGTCTCTTTTGGCCATAGGTTCATTGTTAAGGAAAATGTGAGAATAGACAGAAAATTTTCATTTGGGTTCCTCTGAAGATAGTTTCTTTTTCAGAATTTTATTTATGTTGCTTCCTTTCATACTACAAACAGCACAAAAATAAAAGTAAACCCCACACGATATTTTGGTCTAGAATATTTGACAGTGTAACATGGTGACTGTGTGAAGTTTCCCACCTAAGCAGGTGGTAGAATATAATGTAATTTCCAATCCACCCTGACCCTGATGTAACAGAATAACTCTCACACTAAAACATAGTTTCCTTCCATAATTTTTTTTTTTTTTTTTGTGGGTACCGGGGGGGTCGACCTCAGGACCTCGCGCGCCAGCAGGCGCCCGTGCCGCTGAGCGATATCACCGGCCCCTTTTTCATATGTGGGTTCCAGGAGTTGAACTCGGGCCCTCGCGCTTGCCGGGCAGGCGCTTAAGCCGCTGAGCCATCTCACCGGCCCTCCTTCCATAATTTGTACTATTGCCAAATTCAATACAAGAAATGTCTTAATGTCTTTTCTTTAGGTGTTATTTCCCCACAATGTGAATATTCTTTGACTCCCTATGTTGTCTGTTTCCAATTTCCTTTTTTTTTTTGCTTGAATTTATTGCAGACTAATAAATGGTAGCTTCATGTGACAGCTGTCTGCTTTAAACCTCAACTTGATCTTGACTGGATGAATAATGAGTAGATTTTGTGTCATAGAATTCATATTGCCAGTTAAATGAAATTGGCAGTTCAAGAGAAACTAAATGTGGTCCCAGTCCTCTCTTTTGTACATTCATATTTGAATTAAATAATGCAAAAGACATTGTTCCTCCTTTCAGTTAAAGAACTTTCATAGCAGTCTACACTCTGAGTAATAGAAATAAACTTATGTTCTACTAAAAATAGAAGGTGAGGAAGGTAATTGTTTGATTCCTTGTATTAATGAGATTTAACAAGTGTTTTTAAAAATTGGGTTTGTGTATGTGAGTGAACAGAAAGGGGCGTTTCTTCATGACAAGGGATGTCTTGGCTAATTGGTGTTCAGTTTAACTTGTGATTTTGATTACCGAACACATTCATGTCTTCTCTAGCTCCAGGGAGGCTGTGGAAAAGAAATGAAGAGATTCAGAAAGTAGTACAGAAGAAAATCATCTCCCATCTCTCATGCCGGGGAAAAAAGATGGTTTCTTCTTAGAATTTCTTGGATTGTCCTATTTATGTTGTCATTTCATGGAGATTAAAATGAACCTTTCCATACATTGTAGGTGGGAATGTAAAATAGTACAGCCACTTTAGAAAATCGGCTGATGGTTTCTTCAAATGTTAAACGGGTAGTTACTGGAATACCACTATCACTCAACAATTCTACTCCTAAGCATATACCCGGGAGAAATAAGAACATATGTCTGTACAAAGACTTACACTCAGTTGTCCACGGCCTCATTATTCACAGTAGCCAAAAGTAGAAAAAACTCAAATGTCCATAGACTTGATAAATGAAATGTGGTTTGGCATATAATGGGATACTCTTTGGCAACAAAAAGGAACTGAGTACTAATACATGTTACAATATGGATGAGTCTCAAAAATATGTTGGGGGGGGGACTAGAAACAAAATAACACATATTATATAACTCCATTCATATGAGATGTCCAGGAAAGGCAAATATGAAGAGACAAAGTAGATTAATGGTCGCCTAAGACTAGGGATAGTAGTGGAGAGTAACTATAAATGGGTACAAGGTTTCTTTCTTATTCTTACCTCTCTCCCTCCTTCTCTCCCTCCCTTCCTTTTCTTTTTTGTACTGAGGATTGAACCCAGTGCCTCACACATGCTAACCACGTGCTCTACCACTGAGCATACCTCAGCCCCAGTGTTTCTTTTTGAGGTGATGGAAATGTACCATTTTATGTTCTCAAAGAAGATTGTGGTGATGGTTGTACAGCTGTGTAAACATATTTTAAAAAATCAGTGAATTGTACAGAAAAAAAAATGCTTGTTTTATTCTGGTAATAAAGACTAGGAGAAACAAAAGAAGGAAGGTAGAAAATATTTAAGAACCATAACATATGTAGCTGGGGGTGGTGGTGCACACCTGTAATCCCAGCATTCTGGGATGCTAAGCCTAACCTGGACAAGTTAGCGACTTGTGAGAAATAAAAATATAAAAAAGGGCTCTCAGTGTGAAGGCTCTGGGTCAGTCCCCAGTAGCATAAAGTAGACGGTTACCCACCATATTAAGCATTTAGTATTGATTTAATTAACTGGAATTTAACATGGAGAAAGATGACCAAAATGAAGCTATAAAAAACACTGTGGATCCGGGTGTGGTGGTGTACGCTTGTAATACCAGCTACTTCAGTGGGTGAAGCAGGAGGATCTCAAGTTTGAGGCCAGCGCAAGCAATTTAAGGAGATTTTGTTCCAAGATTAAATAAATAAATAGGGTTAGAGATGTAGCTCAGCATTGCCTGGGTTCAGTCCCCCATACCTCAAAAAACAAAACAAAACAAAACATCATAGAGTTCTAATATACAAAGAATCATAAAAATATAACTTAAAGTGTTTAAGCAATACGTTCTGATATATAACTTGGAAACTTTGTACTGAGTGAAAGCAGGCACAACAGAATGCATACCGAATTATTCCCTTTATATGAACTTTCGCATAAGTATAGCTAATCATTGGTGAAAGAAATCTGAATGTGGTTGCCTCTGGGAGGGGCGGGCTGGGCATCTCCTGCAGTGATGGTGCAAGGCTGTCTGCACATCCGCATTTACTGCAGCCTTACACCTGTTTGATCCACTGCGTGGCAGTTACACCCAACAGAGGCAGGAAGAAATTAGCTAGTCAGTGAAAGCATGAAACAAAATAAAAAGTTTAGAAGTGGACTTACTACACAGATAAGAATTTAGCACATGATGAAAGATGAACTTTTTAAAGTGTTTTATGGTGCTGGGATTGAACCCAATGCCTCAGGCGTGCTAGACAAGTGCTTTCTCCCTGAGCTCCACCCCCAGCCCTGGAGAACTTTAACTATTGAGGGGAAAAAGAGATTTTAAAGTAATGCCCAGACCAGGAGAGATAAAAACTAGAGCCACTTAATTCTTAACAGCAAAGTAAGCCCACATGAATAAAAGATTTACATATAAAAGGTGAAAGAAATTCACTTCATACATTTCTGTATCATTTGAATTCTATTTTTGTTTGATTGTTTTGGTTTTTTGAGACAAGGTCTCACTATGTAGTTGAGGCTGGCCTTGAACTCATTATGTAACCCAGGCTGGCCTCAAAGTCACAATGATCCTCCTGCCTCAGCCTCCTGAGTGCTGGGATTCCAGGCATGTACCACATCTCACACATTTGAATTCTTCTACAGCAAGCATGCTTTGAATCTGGGGGTGGGAGGGTGTTAAAATACACATAACATAAAATTTGTCATTTTACTTCTTTTAAGTGTACAGTTCAGTAGCATTGTCGTGCAGCCATCACTGTCCATCTTCAGACCCTTTTCATCTTCCGCTCCTGAAACGGTGTCCTATTAAACACCAGCCCTTCACTCCCCCAGCCCGCAGCCCCTGCAACCACTGCTCTACTTCCTGTCTCTAGGAATTTGATTGCTCTAAGTGCCTCGTATAAGTGGGGGCACACAGTATTTGTCCTTTTGTGACTGGCTTATCTCACTTAATGTCCTGTTCTCATAGCTCATCCCCATTGAACCCTGTGTCGAAGTTCATTTTTTTTTTTTTACTTTTTTCTTTTTCTTGGTGTTTTGAGACAAGATCTTGCTATGTAGCTCAGGCTGCCTTGAACTCACTATGAGGTCCAGGCTGGCCTCAAATTCGTGGTGATCTTCCTGCCTCAGCCACCTGAGTGCTGGGACTATAGGTGTGCGCCACCACACCTGGCCAGAAGTTCATTCTTTTTTGGAGCTGAATCATTTGTCAATATTTGTGTAGGTTGTTTCCACCTTTTAGCTATTGTAAATGATGTTACTGTGAACCTGAGTATAGACATCTATTTGAGTCCCTTCCTTCAATACCTAGGAGTGGAATTGCCGGAGCATGTGATAATTCTGTGTTTAATTTTTGGAGAAACCATCATACTGTTTTCCACAGCAGCTGTATGATTTTATAAAGCTACTGGCAATGGACAAGGGTTCCAATTTCTGTATCTTTGCCAGGACTTTTTATTTCCTATTTTTATTTTTCCTCTAATAATACTTTTTAAATTTATTTATTTTTTTGAGACAGGGTCTTGCTATGTAGTTCAGGCTGGCCTCGAACTTGTGGCAAGCCTGCCTCAGCCTCCAGAGTGCTGGCGTTACAGGCATGCACCATTATACCTGGCTTTAATAGCATTCTGAATGAGTACATATGAAGCGACATCTCACTGTAGTTTGTTTCTGTGTGGCACTGGGATTGAACCCAGGGTCTTTGCACTGTGCTACAGCCCCACTCCACCTCCCTTTTGTTTTAATTTTTAAATTTTGAGATAGGAACTTGCTAAGTTGTTTCATTGCCCAGGCCGGGGTCTAACTAACAATCCT